>CM052443.1:39181029-39202613 GCA_028533085.1 Varecia variegata
GGAAGAGAAAATATGTTTACTATTTATATATTCATAGGGTAAATGGATCATCATAAAAGCCTTCATCCTTGTTGTCTTCACGTTGAGGAGGAGGAGGAAGAGGAAGGGTTGGTCTTGCTGTCTCAAGGGAGGCAGTTGCCAAAGAAAATCTGCATATAAGTAGACCCTCACAGTTCAAACCCATGCCGTTCAAGGGTCAACTGTATTAGCACTGACACTTTGGTTACATCACCCAGGATGACCACTCACCCTGCTCCATTTTGTGCCTGCAGACAAAGGCTTAGGCAAGAGCTGAAAACATCTCAGCTTCTTATTTGGCTCTGGTGGGTACTTCATGCATGGCTCAGTAGTCCCATGTGCCTGCAGTGCCCATTCAGCCCTTCCCCCCCAAGCCCACTCTCAGGTTCCTCCCACATGGAGCTGATGCAGAAACTTTCCCCAGCCCCTTCAATGATGGGTCCTCTCACACTGCACTGTGCATATGCCACGGTGAATTTCCCTTGCCACATTGTGTTGCTATTATCTGCTTTTGTGTCTGTCTCCCCCACTGGTCTGTGTGTCCTGAGGGCAGGAACATGGCATTCAGCACAGGATGGGCACCCAACATTTGCTGAATGGAAGAATAAAAATCATCATATCTAAAACCACCTTTTGTCATAAACTTCGGCTTCCTCCTGGCTTTCCCGTTCTGTTGATGCCAGCCAGTTCTTCCAGAAGTTTTCTCTACAGACCAGAGTAAACCTTCCCTTGCTTCCTATTGCCTCAAATAGGGTCCCATGACAGTCCTTGGCCAAGAATGGTGGCCAGAGGCTGAGATTATGTGACCGGCTGAGCCACACACACAGTTCTTCAATGCACGGATGTAACGGTTTCCTCTAAAGCACACACACCAGCATTTGGGTGGGGGATACTTAAATTAAAAGTGGGATATACCAGCAAAAATAGGAATGGATGTTGAGGAGACAACCACAGTATCCGGAACATCAACGGGAAAGCAATGGAGATGAGGCATATTCAATTTTGTCTTAGAATGTTGTTGTTTTTTTATTTCCCTACTTGGTATGGCACATTTATGTAATTTTGGTTGGGTTGGGTTCCAATCTACTGAGGCCAACATTGGGGAAAATATGTGTGGACCTAAGTAATGGCTTTGGTGCCAAGATACTAGGATTACTTGGTTCCAAATTGGACTTGGCAGTGTTCATGTAGCAAATGTGTGAAGCTAAGAGTCCCCAAGATTTACACATTACTGCATGCTGCCTATAAACACAAACGTCCCCTAACTGGGGGAAGGTCGTGCGGACAGGCTTGCTCCTCCTGTCTCTTTGGATAATTCCCCTGTGACTTCTCATGCAGATGGGAGGATGAACTGAGCGCACATTTGAAATTGTACACTTAGAGAATGGGATTATATTACGTACGATGCTTTCTCAAAATGCTCTTCTTAGAGTTGAGGTTGGAACGTTGCCTTGCTTCCTCCTGACTCCATGAAACCAGCATGAAATTCCCTAAGGTTTTTCATGTCAGGCTGGCCTTCTATCCTCAATGCTCAAAGGAGCCGTAGTGCTGGAGAAGGGTGCCCTAGAACTAAGGATACATTTTTACTTCCCTGATCAAAAATCTACGATGGACCCCCACCGCCGACTATTTGAAACACAAACTCCCGGGCCTCACACTCAAGGGCAGCTGCATTCTGGTTCCAACAGTCCAGAGTCCTAATTAGACTTTTTTATACACTCGACATTCCAGGCAGCCTGGAGATACATGTGTGCTACTCTGTACCCGCTCTACACCTTGACCTGCTTCCTGCCATTGGTCATTTCTTCAGCCTTGCATGGCCTCCCTCCTCCATCCTTTCTTACAAACCCCACCTGCCGGGATCTCCCTTCCTCAGCCTGAAGCCATCTGTCCTGCCTCGGTGATCTCCTAGCTCTTTGCCTATGTGCCTCATGTGTCCGGTGCTGAACATGTGAAGAAAAGGTAGGTCTGTGCTTGTGATATCTTCCTTGTATCCCTGAAGGTTACTTTTGCTAGAAAACGAAAAAACACTGGAAAACTATCTCCGCATAGGTAATAACAGTTTCCAAAATTCTGCTTTATTATTGAGTAAAGTTCTTTACTAGAAAGATTTTTGTGAGTCAGTGTCGTATTTAATCTGTTGGAGCACAGTTGTGAGAGAGATGATAATTAAGATCCAAATTTGGCCGGGTGCGGTGGCTCACGCCTGTAATCCTAGCACTCTGGGAGGCCGAGGCGGGCGGATCGTTTGAGCTCAGGAGTTCAAAACCAGCCTGAGCAAGAGTGAGACCCCATCTCTACTGAAGAAATAGAAAGAAATTATCTGGACAACTAAAAATACATAGAAAAAATTAGCCGGGCATGGTGGCACATGCTTGTAGTCCCAGCTACTTGGGAGGCTGAGGCAGGAGGATCACTTGAGCCCAGGAGTTTGAGGTTGCTGTGAGCTAGGCTGATGCCACTGCACTCTAGCCAGGGCCATGGAGTGAGACTCTGTCCCCTGCCCAAAAAAAAAAAAAAAAAAAAATCCAAATTTATATTATATTTTCTTTTACTTCAACATTCTTTTCTTTCATGATATTGAAAGACTTACATTGTCAACCCCAAATATCAGTTTGTGGGGCACAGTGCTGTAATAGGGGTAAAAGATGAAGTGCTGATGTATATACTACATCTTGATTAATTAGAAAACAGTTCTCTTTCCCTTCCCTTTCCATATACCCCCTTCCCTCTTTTCTATTTGAATTGGCTTAGAACCATGGTGTTTTTGCCAAATGAATAAGTTGACAGGAGAAAACTCACTTTTTTCAGCCAGAAGAGTGTGAGTGTTGATCCAGGGGGAAAGAGTGCTGATATGTGTCCTGGCAGATCCTATCACAAGACAAGCACCACGAGTGTTTGTGGAAACTCCAGTGTGAATAAATGGATTGCCTGACAGTTTAAATAAATGTGCTCACACTAAACTATCTAAATATGGTTGTCTTTTCAATGAAGCGAGAGCAGGTCTAGATGCATGACAGTAGAATAATTCCAAGCCTGTTCCAATTCTAAATCTTAGTTGAACGTGTCTACATAGGTGCATACACAGAAGTGGTCATAGTCCTGACTTGGGCAGTTTTCTACATAGGCCGTGGCTAATGAGTTCCATAAGAAGGGAGTGGGAATGGCTTGTAACTATTTTGTCACATGTATAGACAGCCAAAATCCTTCTATGTAGGTCCCAGCAGGAACTTTTCTACCTACATCAGTTAATCTTGGGAATTTCTAGCAATTTTTGAATGATTCTCAACACGGACTGCAGGCAGTAATTCTAGGGGCATTTTCACTGAGAAAATTCCTGCTATACGTCCTCACAGAAGTGCCCCAGGAACACAGAGCCTTCTGCTGTATTTGCTTATGAGAAAGAAAGGAAAATGGATGAACTCACAACAAGCTATTTGGGGCTAAGTGTCTGGGATACCAAGGGGATAATGGGACCTGAGTGATTAAAGGAAGTGGGTGGTGGAGCCAACTGAGAAGACGGCACAGTGCTCAGGGAAGGAGGCCTGAACCCTACCCCCACTTCCCTCTGTGGTTAGTGACAACTGCCCAGGCTAGAGAAGGCAGGACAGGCAAACCAAAACTCAGACTCAGGCCCTCACCCACCTCCTCCCTGCTGTGCCATCTAGAGCAGGGGTCCATTGGTGTATGAGGAGAAAAAAAAAATTGGGACTCTCGTGCATTGCTGATGGAAATGTCAGGTGGTGAAATTGCTATGGAGAATTGTATGGTGGCCTTCAAAAAATTAAACATAGAATTAACATAAGATCCGGCCATTTCACTTCTGGGTATATACCCAAAAGAAGTAAAAACAGGGACTCAAATAGATATTTATACACCCATGATCACACCAGCATTATTCACAATGGCCAAATGGTGAAAACAGCCCAGATTTCCATCAACAGAGAAATAGATACACAAAATGTAGTGCACACATACAATGGAATATTATTCAGCCTTAAAAAGGAAACAAAGTTCTGACACGTGCTACAACATGGATAAAACTTGAAGACACTATGCTAAGTGAAATAAACCAATCACAAAAGGACAAAGGTATGAACCCACTTATATCAGGTACCTAGAGTAGTCAAATTCATAGAGAAAAAAAGTGGAATAGTGGTTACCAGGAGCTGGGAGGAAAGGGGGATATGAAGTTATTGTTTAATAAGTGCAGATTTTCAGGTTTGCAAGATGAAAACACTCTGGAAATGGATAGTGATGGCTGCACAATATGAATACACTTAATGTCACTGAACTGTACACTAAAAAAGTGACTAAAATGGTAACTTTTGTGTAATGTATATTTTACCACAATAAAAATAAATAGGTAAACAAATAAAAATAAGCACTCTTACTCTGTCACTTCATGATAAAGGTGATATGTTCACAATGAGTGAAAAAGTAAATATTGTCTGAACAAAATTTATGCTGTGGAGAAAGTATTATGAAACTGGATGTCTGGAAATATTTCCAGAATTCTGGAGCTCCGTTGTCAAAAATAGTATGTGCAGCTATAAAAATTCTGATATCTGCACATTTTAAAAACTTGGAAAGAAAATTTCTAGCTTCTTTTTGAATCTTCTATTTCAAGAATTTTAATGGTTTTGAATCCACAACACAGAAATGCCACACTTTTTAATTAGTTTGCAAAAACCAACTGATTAACATCAGGGAATATGTGTTGACTGGCTGAATTTGAACAAAAAGCTTTGCTTAACTGGTGGATACAATTAAAATCACATATCATGTTTTAGAAAGTTCAGCCAATGATGCAATTCTTCAGTTATTTGTAAGAAGTCTTTTTCTGTATTGTCCATTAAAAACCAAGTGTCATGTGTGTATACATGAGTTAGTATACATACCTGTATGTGTGTGTGTGTGTGTGTGTGTGTGTATCTTAGTTCTGTCCATGGACTAAGCCTAGAAGCAATGATATCCCAGTAGTAACAAACATACCCAGTGCTTGGATCTTGGTCTTTAAATACCATCCTCCAATAAAAGGAACCAGGACTCTTAGAAGAAATGGCTGATTCCAGGCCTGGGGAGGGGAAAATACAAGATGAGCCTGCAGCACCTTGTAGTACAAGAAAGTAAGAAATTGCAATGTGGGCCCCTGGGTAGGACCCTAGAACAGAAAGGGGACAATAATGGAAAAGCTGGTGAAATTCAAATATGCGTGGAGTTCAGTTAACTATAAGGTTCCAATATCAGTTTATTGGTTTTGACAAATGTACCATTGTAATGTAAGGTGTTAACAATGGGGAAACTGGGTGACCGGTATACACAAGTCTGTACACTCTTTACAATTTTTTGTAAATCTAAAATTATTCCAAAACAAAAAGTTTATTTTTTTAAAAAAAGTTTCAAAATATACTGAACAGAGGCCAGGCACGGTGGCTCACGCCTGTAATCCTAGCACTCTGGGAGGCCAAGGTGGGAGGATCGCTCGAGATCAGAAGTTCGAGACCAGCCTGAGCAAGAGTGAGATCCTGTTTCTACTAAAAATAGAAAGAAATTAACTGGACAACTAAAAATATATACAGAAAAAATTAGCCGGGCATGGTGGTGCATGCCTGTAGTCCCAGCTACTCGGGAGGCTGAGGCAGAAGGATTGCTTAAGCCCAGAAGTTTGAGGTTGCTGTGAGCTAGGCTGATGCCATGGCACTCCAGCCTGGGCAACCGAACAAGACTGTCTCCAAAAAAAAAAACCCAAAATATATTGAATTGAGGACCAAACTTGAAAATCACTATATCACAAAGTATTAAATCAAGATTTTCATAAATACTGAAGTTTTGACTATCATAACATACTTAAAAATAAACTTTTTTTTTTTTTGAGACACGAATCTCGCCCTGTTACCCTGGGTAGAGTGCAGTGGCATCATCATTGCTCACAGCAACCTCAAACTCCTGGGCTCAAGCAAGCCTCCCACCTCGGCCCCCAAAGTGCTAGAATTATAGGCATGAACCACTGCATCGGCCAACATTAATATTATTTATAATTGTGGTATGAGTAAAAATACATTTTCTTTAATTAATAAATAAAATGAATTCTTTTATAAACATTTATTTCATCTTTTTCTGACCTGTTTAAAACATCTGTTTAGCTGTATGTTCTATGATACACTTAATGTAGTAACATGGTCATATGATTTTCGATTTATGGATGAATAAACATACCTATATTTGGAGTACAGCCTCAAACATTTTCACAGGAATATGAGGCTGAAAATTGTTTGTCTATGAGTGGTTTAAGGATATAACCACCAAGCCATAACAGAAATCAAGCCAGAATGTCTGGGTACAGGTAAGTAATCATGCATGAGTCACTTCACTTCTCCGAGTCTCATTTTTCTCATCCATGAAATGGGAATAGTAACACTACCTACTGTTAGTAAAGTGCCCCATAACAGCGAGCAGGAATTCAGACTCGCAAAGGTGATGTCTATGGTACCAATGCTGAAAGCCGAAATCCAAGGTCAGGAAGGGTACAAAGTGGAAAAGTGATCAGGGGGGTTAAAAATGCAGCCCCTTAGTCCCTCCCTGGGCACTTGAGGTAGCTGGAGTTGGACCTGGCACCCCTTCATGTCAGCTGGGGTCTTATGAACACCTGATGTCATCGGGTCACGGAGGCCTGGAAGCTGGGCCTGAGATTTTATCTTTGGGTTCAAAACCTTGCTGTGATCCATTCATTCAGAGGTGTTGGAGCCTGGGGAATGTCCAAACTTGAGAAAATTGGTTTATAAACCGGTTAACACCTCTCTCCATTAGGATAGCTGGTGTGTTTTGCCGTGGAGAGGGTAATACTGGGCCCACCGGCCAGGGAACACCTTTCCATATGAGTGCTTGGACCATGGAGGATTAGAACTCAAGTTGCTGAGATCTTCATTCCGCTGGATGTTCTGAACAATTTGCTGCACAAATGGGAATTCCTTGGTGTGCTGGACAGAGGCTTCCTTTTCCAGGTTCCCTGGTGGGGACCTCCTCTTCCTATTGCCATGACAACACTCCTTCTTCTTCATATCATCCAATTTTCGCTGAGGGTGACGATTCAGGGACAAAACGTTAACAGAGATGGTGCCCGCTCCCTCTGATATCTATGGAGGCATGCTAATCTCATCAGTGGTGTCTCTAAACCCCACAGCGGGGCCCTTTCACTCTGAAAGGGCTTCAGACCATCTGGACCTGTCTGGGTGAATTTCAATAGCTTCAATCTCAGAAGCTATTGCTGGTGTAGTGGTTGTCATTAAAATAATTAAAAAAAATAAAACGATGCTCAGAGGGTAGTATTTCCCTCACTTGGGCGTCATATCCTCTCTTGACCTTCCCCAGCAGATGTGTCCCATCTTAACTCTCAGGGCCTTTCTTGAGGCTGTTTGTGTTTCCTCCGCAATGAGTAAGACATGATGACGATCTTGTGTGTGTGTGTGCACCAGGGCCCTTCTGTTTCCCTCCTCGCTGATCATCAGAGATTTGAGCCTGAAACCAACTGCTGCGACTTCCTGCCCAGTGACTTCCTGTGTAAACAAAAACAGCTTGTCAAGATCCAAACAAAAAAATACAAACATCTCCTTTTGTAGCACAGTTATACCATTCATTGCTCTTGGAAGAAGACTTTACATACCCCCATAAGAAGCTGGATACTCCAATCTACGATTATTAAGATTCTTATCACATAAGGTTTTGAACAAAGGTTGGTCTCATTTAAACAAAAAATTGTTGGTGCTGCACAAAACACAACCATCTCTTTCATCTAAATGTTTTGAAAAGAAAAGCTACAGAAGTTATGGATTCCACTGTCAGAAGGAGATTCCTTTGATAGAGGAATGTTTTTAATTATTTAAATACTTGCACAGCAAGAGCTCACGGTGGGATGGTTTCTAAAAGTATTACTGGGGTCTCGCTGCAGGTACCCATGTAACTTTGTCAAAGGCACTGATTAAATAACATGGCATGAGGTAAAGTAGCGTGAGGGTGTGCATCCCACATGTAAACATGCAGCACTGAATATTAGCAGCCATTTATTTGCTATGCTTCATTCACTTTCACCCCTGAGTAAACTGAAGTCTTACTAGATCCTATCCCACCATGGACTTGCAGGGTTGTGGCAGGGGGGACATACTCCAGCCACAGACATCTGCTGGCTTTTTATCTTTTAAACGACGGTTAAAGAATAACATCAAAGACAAAGGAATATTTTCCAATCCATAGGCAATTAGGAGTAGCCTTGAGACTCCATGAAAATAGAATTTACTATTTCCTCTCTCCCTTGGGAAAACATTTTCACATATAGAGAGGTAATTTCTATACCAGGAATCTTTTTTGACTGCTCTCATTAAAAGTAAGCACTGAAAAGGCTTCAAATAAGGTCAAAGTTGAACTGGCCGAACCCACTAAGCATTCCTTTTAACTGAGACATCCAGATAAGAGCACACAGAATTCTTCTCTTTCCTTCTTTCTCCTTTCCTACCTTCCTGTTTTCTTTCTTCCCTTCTTTCCAAAAAAACCCTATTGCACTTATTATGTGCAAGGATTACACTGACACTTGGGATACAAAGATAATAAGTAAGACCTGGTCCCTAAGTTCAGGTAACTGTCTAAGGCGAAAGTTAAATAATTAGGTCATTCATTCACCCAGACATTACCTATTGAGTGCCTACTATGTGTGCCCTGCATGGCAATTACAATGCAATGCTCAGTTACCTGGGGATGCAAGTGAATGCTAATGCCACCTGCGTTAAAAATAAAAGGATGATGTATGTTCATGTTCTCAGTTTCTCTACCTGCTTGTGTATTTGAAATATATAATAATAGTAAATAAAAATAAATGTGTTTACATGGTTCACTATCTAGATCTTTGACATAAAAAATTGTGACTAAGATTAAATGTAATAAAATACCCATAAGGCACTAGAAGGTATCAGCTGAACTGAAAATTAGTAAAATAGTAATACTTTATGTCAAAGATAAGAAACTGGAGAATAGACCCTCTTTGTGGAGTATGTTTAGAAATCTTCCCATTATTATGTATGCTTCTTGCCTGGGAGAGGTGCCTCACCTATTAGAATGTTTGTATCTGCCTACTTAGACTTGAAAAAAGAAATTTAAAATACTATGTAATACTATTAATACTATATAACTTTTTGCCAATAAGTTTCAAAATCATAAAGGAAATATGCAGGTTACTAGAAAAATGTAAATTACCAAAACTGGTTCAAGAAGAAACAGAAAATCATAATGGTTCTATATACATGAAAGGAATTGAATCATAAAAGAAATCATTAAAGAATTCATAAAAGAAATTGAAGTAATTCAAAATCTTCCCTCAAAGAAAATACAAGATCTATTATTTTACTGTTAAATTCTACCAAATATTTAAGGATTAACTGCTTCCAAACGTTACAATATTTTCAGATTATAGAAACAGAGGCACTAATCTCAAATTCATATTATGATACCAGCTTAACCTTAATGCCCAAACTAGTCCTAGCCAATACATTAGATTTTTAAAAAAATTAATAGAGTTGGAAAGGGGGAAAAAAACTGCCATCCAGAGATGATATAATTGTTCACAGAGAGGACCCAACAAAACTTAAAATTAAAATGAGATTAGCAAAATTCCCAAATACTAAATCAATATGCTGCCATTTGCCTTTCTCTTCACCAGCTACTATCCATTAGAATATTCAAATAAAAGTACCATTAACACTAGCAATAAAAAATATAAAGAACCTAGGAGTAAGTCCAACAAAAGATGTATAAGACATAAGTAAAAAATCATACAAATTTTTAAAGAAGCCATTAAAGAAAAATTTTTTAATAATAGAAAGATGTTTATGGATAAAGACTCACTATATAAAGATATAACCACCACCACCCCCAGTGATTTATGGATTCAGTGCAAAGCACTGGGATTACAGGCATGAGCCACCACACTCAGCCCTAAAATTTATAAGGAAGACCAAACAACCAAGAATATAGCCAAGACATTTTCTGCTTTTGATATCAAAACTTATTAAACAGTTGTAGTAATTAAAACAATGCAGTACTTGCATAGAGACAGAATCAAGACAGAATCAAGGGACCAGCCAGAGACAGACCTAACATACGAGGAAAACTGCTAAGGCCTTTCAATCTATGGTGCTGAAACAATTATCTATATGGAAAAAAATGAAATGAACCCCTACCTTGCCTTATTCAAGGCGGATTAAGGAATTTATCAATTCAAGATAGATTAAGGAGCTTAAATATGAAAGGCAAAATTGCAAAACTTTTAGTATCAAGTTCAGTACCTTAGCTCAGGGACAGACTTCTCAAATAAGACATAAAAAAACACTAACCATAAAAGAAAGTATTGAAAAATTAAATTATACTGTAAGTTACAACCTTTGATAATCAAAAGATACAGTATTCCTCCCTTATCCACGGGGGAGAGGTTCCAAGACCCCCAGTGGATGCCTGAAAGTGGGGATAGTGCCAAACCCTACATATACTGTTTTTTTCTTGTATATTCCAACCTATAATAATGGGTTAATTTATAAATTAGGCTTAGTAAGACATTAACAACAATAACTAATAATAAAATTGAACAATTATAACAATAGACTATAATAAAGGTTATACGAATGTGGTCTTTCTCTCTCTCTCAAAATACTGTAATATTTTTGGACCGCTGTTGACCGTGGATAACTGAAACTCTGAAAGTGAAACCACAGATAGGGGAGGAGACTACTGTATTATAAAGAGAGTAAAAAAGCCATACATTGGGATAAGATTTTTAAAGCACATACAATGAATTGTTTCTATTATTTATAGTTGTATAACAAACTACTGCAAAATGTTCTGGCTGGAAACAATAATTATTTTATTACCCATGATTCTGTGAGTCAGGGACTTGGGCTGAGCTCTGAGGGGCAGTTCTGTCTCCTGAAGCGTCAGCCAGGTCACACGGGCATCCAGTTGGGAGCTTGGTTGGACCCAGAACTTCCAAGACAGCTTCAGTCAGATGTATAGAGCATCAGCTAAGGTAGTCGGAGAGGCTGGGGACTGCCTGGGCCTCTCCTTGTCTCTGCACAGTCTCTCTCTCCATGGCCTCTCCCTCCAGCAGTAGCTGGAACTTTCCACGTGGCAGCTGGCTTCCAAGTTGACGAAATGGAAACTGTGAGGCCTCTAAGGCCTCAGCCCAGGGATCGCACAGCATCACTTCTGCCTCATTTTGTTGATCAAACCAAGACACAGGGCCACCTCTCATCCAAGAGGAGGTGGGATAAACCCCACCTCTTGATGAAAGGTGGCTTCCACCTACAGGGATGGCAGGAATTGCTGGAAGCTGTCTTTGTAGACATTCTATGCACCAAATTTTAGTATCTAAAATATATAAAGAAAAGAAACAAAGTATATAAAGAATTCCTATGAATGGTCAAGAAAAAGACAAAAACATAGAAAAATGTGCAAAACCAAAGACATTCATAGACGAGAAAATACAAATAGCCTGTAAACATGTGAAAAAATGTTTACTCTCATTAATCAGGGAAAAAATATTAAATCCACTAAAGAGAAGAAATGTAAAAGCCAGACAAGACCAACTATTGGTGTGAACTGTTATATAGAGCTAGTGGGAGTATAAAATTATACATGACTTTACGTCTTCTTTCTTTCTTTCTTTCTTCTTTCTTTCTTTTTTTTTTTTTTTTGGAGACAGGTCTTCTTGCTCTGTCATCCAGGCTGGAGTTCAGTGGTGTGATCATAGCTCACTGGAGCCTTGAACTTCTGAGCCTAGTTGATCCTCCTACCCCAGCCTCCCAAGTGGCTGGGACTACAGGTGTATGCCACCATACCCAACCAATTTAAAAAACAAAATGTTTTTAGAAATTGTGTCTCACTATGTTGCCCAGGCTGGTCTCGAACTCCTGACCTCAAGTGATCCTTCCTCCTTGGCCTCCCAAAGTGCTGGGATTATAGCCACCATGCCTAGACTTACACATGACTTTAGAAAATGATTCTGCATTACCTAGCAAAGATAAGTATATGTACATAGCAATTCCACTCTTGGAAAAATTCTTGTGCATACGCCCTGAAGACCAGTATGATAATATTCTTAGGAGCATTTGGGGCGTAGATGGGAACCACTAAAAACAACCCAAATGTCAATCAATGATAGAATGGATAAATAGACTGTGGTAGATTCATATCATGGAATACTATAGTACAGTGAAAATGAATGATCCACAACTAGACATGCGTCAGTGTGGATGAAACTTGAAAACATATTGTTGAAGTGGAAAAAGAGTCACAGAAGACTATTTCGGTGTGATTCTATTTATATCAAAAGTTAATAAACAGGAAAAATTTAAAAATTTGTAGTTTAGAGGTCCAAACTTACATATGATAAATGCACACACACACACAGACACACACACAGAGGTATGTGTGGGGGAATGATCAGCCCAAATTTCAGGACAGAGGGTAACTGAAGCAGGGAGGGAGAAGCAGCAAACACAGGACTTCAAAGATACCGGTAATGTTCGATCTCTCTCTCTCTCTCTTTCTTTTGAGCTCAATCATGGTTACATAGGTGTTTGTCCTGATATTATTCTAATATTTTCAGTCCTGATATTATTGTTTATATGCACATTTGGCACACAGAATGTCTTTCTTAAAGTGGCAAATGGCCTTTCAATCAATTGCTAACTGAGAACAAACATCCTGATGAACAGAAAAAATAACACTTTTTACATATATCTGACTGAGGAGGGGGACATCAGACTGGCATGTGATTCAAATCTTATTGCCCCAAACTGAAATATTTAGCGACAAAATGTCAGGGATTAGCATCCGTAAGCTGGGAATTGCTGAAGCCGGCGACGGGCCCTGGGGTTCGTCTGTGCCGCTCTCCCCGCTGTTGTGTGCACGAGGAGGGAGCGGTGGAGAAATGTCACCAGACGAGACCTGAAACAACTGAGGGTATTCGCTGATTGTGTGAATGTTAAGCATTCCCTGTTAGAAAGCATAAAACAGAGGAGATTAAAAAAGAAAAGGGAACAAGATAAAGGGGAACTTGCCAGCTTTTTACACGCGGGGAAGAGTCTAGTTGGCCTGAACATGTGAAGTGTGCGGGTGTGAGGACATGAAAGGTGGGCCTTCCGCACCTTGCGGTGGCCCTGAAGCCTGGGGCTGGCCGGAGGAAGCACACAAACAGGACACTGTGGTCTTCCTGTTGTGCTGCACCGGCAGTCAGCTGCCTGACTTGGGTGGTCTGTCACAGAGAAAGCCGCATCTCCACCAGACCATCCCCTTGTAAGACTCTGACTCACCGCCAGGATTTCTCATTGCCATGACTGCCACCCCGGCGCCCACCATACCCGGGAACCTGGCAGACGTCCACAGCGCTCAGGCTACCCGACTCCCGCCCCCGGGGTTCACACGCTCAGTCCTACACTTACCCAAATAGACCACCTGCAGCTCGGAGCTTCCTGCTCCCTTTCTGGCTTCCACTCCTTATACGTTATTGCCTCTCCCTACAAGTCTGCCCCTGCCTACTCCTTGTCCTACTGGCCATTCATATTCACCCTGCCAGAACAGGCTCCTCCAGGGAGGCACCTCCAGCTTCCAGGGGCCAGGCAGAGCTCTTCCTCCTCTGGGATGCAGCATCGTTTTCCTCCTGTAATTATTTGCAGCATGGCGGCTCCCTCCACCCTGTCGAACTTTCCCTCTGCTGAATACCGGAGACTCTTCTAGAGGACTCTGAAGATGAGTTTTCAGCTCTACCTTAGGAGGGACTCATTGGAGCCAGAAAATGAAGGAAATTGTTCTCTTCCAATTGCCACTGTACAAGACTTTTTTCCCTATCTCTATGACCACCATTTTATAAAGAGAAATGGTCTCAAAAAGCATACATTTGGCCTGGGTGCAGTGGCTCATGCCTGTAATCCTGGAACTCTGGGAGGCTGAGGCAAGAGGATTGCTTGAGGTCAGGAGTTCGAGACCAGCCTGAGCAGGAGCAAGACCCCGTCTCTACTAAAAATAGAAAAATTAGCTGGGGGTGGTGGCATGCACCTGTAGTCCCAGCTACTCAGGAGGCTGAGGCAGGAGGATTGCTTAAGCCCAGGAGTTTGAGGTTGCTATGAGCTAGGCTGATGCCATGGCACTCTATTCAGGGTAACGGAGTGAGACTCTATCTAAAAAAAAAATTAAAATAAAAATAAACATCTGTCATAACCACAGTACTTGTTTTTTTAAGTGACATTATATATTTTTATCCAGCACTGTTCTACTTAGCATATGATGTTTTAGTACACGTGCAATGTTTTGGATTGTATCTACAGGACAGAGGGCAATCACTCTGATTTATGGGTGATCCCAGTTGTCACTTCCCCCAAACAGCAATGGAATTTTCCAATATCCTCAGAATAAATCCCTCCTCTGGAGCAGTAAACATAATATGACAGTGTGTCAACCATGGATTTGTTTCAAGATTATTTACTTACAATTCAACAACACTGCTGGCCCACAGAGTGCCCCGTCAGCAAAAGCTGCATTGTTTGAAGTAGCTTGGGGAAACAGCCAGGGTTTCAGAATCCAAAGAATGTCGTTTTCCTAAATACCTCAGGATTACAAGATGCTATAGAACTAATAAATTTGCTCCTTAAAATAGTCCAGAAGGAATCCTTAACCATTTCTACATGTTTGAAAGTTTAGGTTATTGATGAGGAGAGAGAATGCAGTCTTGTCCTTTGGGCTCACAAAACGAGTGTCCTGGGTAACTAGTTTTTCCCCTTTCTTCTCTTTATGATTATTTTTAAAAGGATAAATTCCAGAGGTAGATAACTTTTTGGAAGACAAGGAAATAGTGATGAAATGAGGAGAGATTATCTGCAAGAGATCCACTCAATGCAATCTTTTTTTTTTTTTTTTTGAAACAGAGTCTCACTCACTCTGTTGCCCGGGCTAGAGTGCAGTGGCGTCAGCCTAGCTCACGGCAACCTCAAACTCCTGGGCTTAAGCAATCCTTCTGCCTCAGTTTCCCAAGTAGCTGGAACTACAGGCATGTGCCACCATGCCCGGCTAATTTTTTCTATGTATTTTTAGTTGTCCAGCTAATTTCTTTCTATTTTTTCAGTAGAGACGGGGTCTCACTCTTGCTCAGGCTGGTCTCGAACTCCTGAGCTCAAATGATCCACTTGCCTCAGCCTCCCAGAGTGCTAGGATTACAGGCGTGATGAATGCAATCTTTTAAGTCACAAATGTTCAGCATTTCGCAGGATGGTGAGCTGGGCGATTTTGTTCACCAAGGGGGTAAATTAGATTGTGCTCTGTAGGTGTAACTGTCTGGTAATATAGTAACAAAATGGAATCGAATACTCTACAACTGGTTTATTGCTTACATATAGACAGTAACCAAATCTAACCTGTATTTACATCATAGTTTAAAAGTTTTAAAGTGCTTCCCCATCTGTAATCTCATTTTGCTCACAACAACTCAGAGAAAGAAGTTATAACTGTCATTGTTTTACAAACAGGGAAATCTAGACCCAGAAGACTTAAGCAACTTGCCAAAGTTCACATAGAAAATGGGTGGAAGAATGTGGACAAAAACTCAGGTCCTTAGTTCAGTGGTCATAACCTCTGATCTATCCATGATGTATTTAGTTGTGCAAATTCAAATTTGTCTAAATAAGAGAAGTATGTACAGGAAGCATATGCAGAGATTTTATCCATAGGAATGGACATTTTTTGTTGTTTTTGTTTGTTTGTTTTAGAGACAATGCCTCGCTCTTTCACCCAGGCTGGAGTACAGTGGCGTAATCATAGCTCACTGTAACCTTGAACTACTGGGCTCAATCAATCCTCCCAACTCAGCCTCCTGAGTATCTGGGGCTGCTATCTCTGGTTAAGAGGCCTGTGGTGGTGAGCCACCCCGGACCACATAGACAAGGCAAACCACCCAGGATGGCTGGGGAAATAACACGGAAGGATCTCGGCACCCTGGGGATACCTGAGTAGCCATATGAGCTTGGTCTATACAAGAGAGAGAAATAAATCTATTTTACTTAATAAAATAATTAAATCTATTTTCCAACTATTAATTTGGAAACTAAAAAGTAAATCTGATAAACATAAGGTGCAAATATCAAACTGGAGAGATTTGTTTAGATAGTGAGTAAAAGTTTCAGGCATCACTAAACAGCAAGGGTGAAGCTTCCCCTTCACCCTTGGAAAGTTCGCTAAAAAATTAACTCACAAAAAGGCAGATTAATAAGAGAAAGAGCACATAAGTTTATTACTACTGTGCACATGGGGAGAATCACAGAGTGATTGCCCAATATCCCACTAGGGTACAGATGCTTATATACCCTACTTCTTAGTGGAAAGGGAAATGGGGAAGTATGGATGATTTTAGGGAGATAGTAAATTATTTTTAGAGGAATTCAATGGCTTGAAGAACATACAATGGTCTGGGACAAAGTCTGTGGGACCTGCAGAGCAGACAATGGCTTGTGACAAGTCTGTCCAGGTTTGTTGACAAACTTTAGTCTTCCTTTCTGCAATATGGGTTTGGTTCATGAAAACTAAGGGATGGGACCAGAGGTAATTGTTTTCTTCTTTGGTAGGTTTGAACTTTAGACAGATATGAAAACTTTAGAGAACAATTTCAGCCTGTGCTTTGGGAGAGGTAGAGGATGAAAGACGGGGTGTGTGAGGGTGGAAGGAGATCAGAGAGGCTTCTTTTTCAGTTCAGCATGTCAAAGCACCATATTTTGGGGTATCAGTTTCTGGGCCCCAACAAAGCTATGGTTTACATGACAATGACATTGAAAATCTTATCACCATATGGCTCAGTCCATGATACCAAAGAAGAGTTCCAATAATTGGGACTGAATTATTGAATTAACTAGATGCTGTTGCCCCTCCAAGTACTTTATTAAATATACACATTCTTGCCACAGCAAATTATATTTTAAGCTGATGCAATGTAAAAATGGTAATTTTTTTAACAAATATGGTTATTTTATATCACTGTATCATACCAGTTATTAAGGAGAATTGATATACCTTCTAGAACAGCAAATATACCCCCCACTGAATAAACTTTATAGGTAGTAAGTAACTAAACTTGACAGAGTCTCGAATAGGATGCATAAAGTAATATGCCAGCTGCTTTCCTTCAAAGTGCACATACTGACCAGAAGGGAGGACTGTGCCATATTATGGAGGAGGAAATAGGTACAAAGAGTGGGATAACTAGACCAAAGGAACACAACTCAAAAGGGGCAGAACTGGGATTTGAACCCAGGCATTTTTGGCTCAAAATTGCATACTTTACCCTTTATACTAAATCTAATCGAATAAAGCTTTAAAGTTCGATAGTCTCTGGGACTCCAGAACATCTAAAATGAGTAGTTCACCTACCTTGTGCCTACAAAGAAGGAAGAGCCCGGGTGTTACGATCAAAAGACTAGTGTTGGCTGGGCACGGTGGCTCACGCCTGTAATCCTAGCACTCTGGGAGGCCGAGGTGTTTGAGACCAGCCTGAGCAAGAGTGAGACCCCGTCTCTACTAAAAATAGAAAGAAATTATCTGGCCAACTAAAAAAATAAATATAGAAAAAATTAGCTGGGCATGGTGGTGCATGCCTGTAGTCCCAGCTACTCAGGAGGCTGAGGCAGCAGGATCGCTTAAGCCCAGGAGTTTGAGGTTGCTGTGAGCTAGGCTGACGCCATGGCACTCTAGCCAGGGCGACAGAGCGAGACTCTGTCTCAAAAAAAAAAAGACCAGTGTTGTTCACTATGTGAACAGGAAAGTGGCTGAAAGTGTCTGACTTCGGGTGTTTCCTGGATAAAATGGGAAGAATAAAATCTCCATCACAGGCTTTTTGAGATGTTAAATGAGATTATGTGTATATAGAAGTGCTTTGCAAACCATAAATTTCTGCATGTACCGAGTACTTACTGTGGGCCAGGCACAGTATTAAACGCTTACATGGATTATTTCATGTCATCACCACTGCAACCCGATGAGCTAATCGCTCTTCCAGCTGTTTTGTATTAATAGGAATGTGAAGCTTAGCTCGCCCTTGGTCAAGTAACTAGTAGAGCGTGGGGTTGGTGTTCAAAGGCAGCGCTCAGGGCTTCTGGACCCACACTCGAGCCCCCACACTCGAGCCCCCACGGCGCTGCTGCCCCGTGCACATGTAGCATAGTCACTACCTACATATTACACACACCCTACATAATGTGGACAACCCGTCAGATTAAAATGTGCCTTATAGCTGCAATATCTCTGCCTTGCCCTCATTAGGGCCACCATAGGTTCTGGGCAGGGGAGGGTGAAATGACCAGAGTCAGTGGAGAGGCATCTCTGCCTGCGAGCTGCTTTAACCTAAGGCCAGGAATACAATTCCTGAACACATTCTTAATCTTATCCCATTTATCTAGATATTAATCCTAGTCTGGTAAATTTCTGGAGTGCCCTCATGCTAAGTTTAAATGATTTATTTTTGCGTATTCTAAAGTAATCCTTCATGAATCAGGAATTCCATGGTACCTCTTTATTTTAAATAGTATGTAAGCATTAAAAAATACAGCTATGCTTTAGTCCCTAAAATTTGACTCTGTCAGGAAATTAAGATGTTCACAGTTTTAAAGCCAAAAGAGAGGCTAAAAAATGTCAACCATTTTCTTAGGATTCACTAAATACTCACAATTTTGATAAGCTCACAAAGGCAGGTCTGCAGAGAGATACTTATTCCCCCTGTTTTTCAATCCAGCTTGCTAGATGGGTCTGATGTGTGAGTTTATTTTGGGAGCTAACTTGCTTCCTCTTTCCCCCTGGCCTTATCCCATCTGTTATCTGTAAAATATTACTTTTCAAAGTGCCTGTATGAAAACTGTTCTTAGAGGATGTGGGGAGCTTTAAAATTAACTATGGACTCACACTAATGCAACGGGGTCTGAAATCGTCCAGGCAGGCAAGCACTGTCTTTGCATGAGGTATAATTGAAAACAATATTGTAACTAAATGACCCAGTTTCCATTCTAAGCTTTCTCCCCTGCATGGCATTCTGGGCAAAAGAAGCTCTGACCAGGGTGACATGAAAAAAAAAAAAAAAAAGAACATGGATTTAAGAAAAGAATGATCCAGAAACCAAAGGAATTTGGAAAGGACTTTGTAGATACAAAGCAGCAAAATGCAGAACATGAAGGAAACTAAAAGCGCCAGTAGTTCTGGGTGGTGCAGCCACTGAGTTTCAAGACACTGAACCAACATCTAAATGAAAAACCTGCATGGCGATGGTCAGTTGCCAGTTCAAAAGGATGAGGGAGACATTGTCTCCTCCTGCCTAACTGCACCCCCTTTCCTACTTAGAGGCTTAGCAGGAGGGGGCTGTAATATGATTACTTGTTGAGAAAGGGATTTCTAGTTGCTGCTTCAGAGAGACTAAAATGACCTATTGGTTTCCTTTGATGTTTTGTTTGCTGACACAACCGCTAAACTTTGAAATGCAGTAGAACTCTAATTTAGTTCAGAAGCTTGTTTTCAAATGTATATTTCAGTCAGAGAATTGATTTTTATCCAAAATCCACTTCTCGGAATTTTTTTAAATGCAAATCTTTTCTTCATAAAAGGTATAAATTTCCTCTATCATCTCCTATCACTTTCCTTTGGCTTCTCCTCTGAGCTGGGAGCAGACTTCTGAAAACACGCTGTCTGGAGTCTGTGGGAGAGAGTCCTAGCTCCCGGCTGTTCCGTCCCTTCACTGTGCCATGCCCTGGACCTCATGGGTAGCCTCTATGACATTCCTAGATCAGCCTCGCTGCCAATCACAGGGGCCCTCCAGGCCCAGAAAGTCCCAGTGGAAAGGACACAGGGACAAGGTGGGCAGAGTGGGCTCCCCTCCTTCTAAACTGATTTGGGGAGGAACATCAAACAGGTGAATGGCTACCTGTGCAGTAGGTCCCTTTCCCCTATGGGCTGGGCCTATGGCATGGTCTATCCTTCAGTAAAGACATCTGTGTTGTACTAAAGGAACTAGGCGAAATGCGCTTCAGCCTAGAATTCCATTTTCCCTCTGTCTCTTTTACTCTGAGAAGCATCATTACTACTTGAACCCCAGCGTAAGAGATGGCTGCTCGAGGGCCAATCAGTCAAGTTCTTCCTGACCTGTTTTCTTGGACCTGCACAATTATTTTGTTTTGTTTTTAATTTGAATTTCATTGTCTTTCAAAAGGGCACAAACTCTCCAGGTCACTGCTAATCCCTAAATACACCCTTCCCAGGCAGCCCACTTGGCTCATACTGTGTTACCTAACAACCCTGTGGGCTCCTGACCTTTCAACCTCTAGTGAACAGAAAATTCTCCTTAGCTAACAGTCTCAGAGTCAGCTTTAGATGCTGCAGTTCCGGGGCCCTTGGAGAATGAAAGAAGGTGGATCAAAGAGTAACCAAGAGCTCAATCTATGAGATATTTTAAAAATCCGACTAAGCCATTCCTGGGCCTCCTGGTTCTGCATTTTTTTTTTCTTTTTCTTTTCTTTTCTTTTTTTTTTTTTTTTTGAGACAGAGTCTTGCTCTGTCACCCAGGCTAGGGTACAGTGGCGTCAGCCTAGCTCACAGCAACCTCAAACTCCTGGGCTCAAGCCATCCTCCTGCCTCAGCCTCCCGAGTAGCTGGGACCACAGGCGTGTGCTACCACACCTGGCTAATTTTTCTAGTGTTAGTAGAGATGGGGTCTCGCTCTTGCTCAGGTTGGTTTTGAACTCCTGAGCTCAAGCGATCCTCCTGCCTTGGCCTCCCAGAGTGCTAGGATTACAGGGGAGAGCCACCGTGCCTGGCCAGTTCTGCATTTTCTATCAGATGGCTGCACCTGGTGGGCCCTTTGCAGGCTACTAACAGGCTGGTACAACCGCCACATCACAAACCCCATGAGGTTCTGCTTTGAGTTTATATCAACATAGATCCTGTCTTTTCTCAGCTTGTTTTCACCAAAACAATACTTAATTTGAGCTGATTTGGGCTCTGGGAAGAAAAGGGGAGAAGGCAGTCATTACCTCACTGGTTGCATCTAATTTTATTCCACCTCACAAGTTCAAAACTCTCTGGAGATTCATTCATCTTCCTTCCTCTCCTCCTCACGCTCTTCCTCCCTTTCCCTTCCTTCTTTGACTCCCAACCCCAAATGATGTATAAGTGGAGGGCATCTTGGTTGGGTAGGGGTGAGAAACATTGTGGATGTTTATTTTATACGGCACATTAAATGCCACATCTGTGTTTGCTAAAACATAGAAGGTTCTGTAACCCCTGGTTGTGTTCCTGGAGTATATTTAAAGTCACAAAATAAGTATGGAGCATTTTTTTTGAAGGAAATCACATTTGTTCAATGGTCAATCATTTAAAACTGTAATAAAACCAGCAAATGTGTTATGATGAAACAGAAAGCAAAACTCATTTTTTAAAAAAGATAAAACACAGGATTATAAAGACATTTCATGCTTGTCGCAGGCTTTTTGCATATGTTTCCTTGGATCCCA
>CM052443.1:39203113-39247099 GCA_028533085.1 Varecia variegata
TGTCAAGCATTTGCATGTTCTCTGCTCTGCATTTGTTGGAAAGTAAATAAGCAGCAGTAAAGAAGCTTTATTATGCATGTTTTCTGCCTTGGGTGGCACCTGGAATTTGCTGAATTTGCTGAGTGCAACTTAAATTTTAAAAGGCTCCTGAGCCTCACCTTTTTCATGCTGTGCAAGTCAAATGGAAAACCAAACAGTCAGCATAAGCAAATTGGTGGGTCCTTTCTCGTGGTCTCAACTGACTCCAGACCCTGTTGTGGAATTCCAATACTTCTTTTTTTCTCCCCTTCCAGCTGTTAAGTCTCCAGGACCAGACTTGAACAACCATCTCCTCTCCTCCCCTCAGATAATAATCAATAAGTGATTTTGCATATTACCTAGGACATTGTGGCATAAAAATTTTGCATGCCATAAAACCCCCAAAACAAACAAAAAACACTCATATCCACTGATTTTCCAGGATGTCTCATTTACTTTATATCAGGTCTTACTAGAATTTGAAAAATGACTTTAAAGTAATGGCACGATTTTCATATGCCTTGTATAGACTCTCACTAATGTCAACCAAGGGCACTTTGCCCAGGTTGCCTCCCACTAGCCTGTACATGGAGTTGAAACAGGGAATGGAGCGAAGCAGAATGGAAGAAGAATAAATGTAAATATTAAATACCAACCATATTGCACTTTCTGTCAGTGACTCACTCCAGAATAGGACTCTGTCTTAGATCCTGCAAATTCCTATTAAATCTTTCTAGGCGAGAAGCTTAATTATTGTTAGGTTTAGGGAAGAAAATAAGTAGCATATCTTCCCAGTGATATACTATGTTTTGGTAACAGTCTCAACTTTTGGAGAAGGCAGCATGGCGTAGTGAACAAAGCCTCAGCACTGGGCTCAAACAGGCCAAGTTTAAATGCCAGAGTCACCATTTATTGGCTGTGTGCAGTCAGGTATGTGTTACAGACCTCTCCTTTGCCTCATTTTTTTCATCTGCAAAATGGGAAATGATTGCAAGGAATAAATGAGATGGCAGATGTGAGGACCAAGCCCAAGATGCTAGGCACACAATAAATGTAAGTTTCCCTTCCCTTTTTAAGTCAGGAGTTTGGATTATAAACATAAAGTAACTCTCCACCAAGAGCTGACTCTGAGGACACTGTTTCTACAAAGGAAGCTCTTGGTGGCCCTTTGTTGTGACTGTTGATTGCATACATCTGGAAACTCTGACAACGGTTTTGCTTTGAGCTCAGCTTGGCCCAAATGCAGCTCTATATAAGGCAGCTTCTATCCTTCAGTTTTTCCCAACACATCATAGCTTGGCTTGAATTTGGGCAGAAGGGTGGGTGCCAAAAGAAATGTACAATGTCTGGGAAAAATTCAGATTCAACTAACAATTACCCAGACCTATATGGCACCACTGGGGCACTGTCCCTGGATCTTTTATGTGTATTCTCTCATTGAAAATGCATTAGGAAGCTTTATTATAATGCTTACTTTGCAGATGCTTCCAATGAATCTGGAAATGACTTTCCCAAGGTCACAAAGATAATATGGCATGGAGTTGGGATAAGATCCCAGGAAGAAAGAAGGGCAAGAGGATTTGCAGTGTTGGAAGATCAGCAGCTGTAGCATCTGCATGCCAAGTCTACTTTGAGTTGATACCATCTGCAACAAGTGCTGGACGGTAAGAAAAAGGAGATCGCAGGTAAGTTTCTTTGGGCTTTAGAAACCCTATGTCAGGCCCTCTGTCCATCAAGTCACATGTCAACTGGGGCAGGTAGTGAGATAATGTGCCATGTAAACAGTATCTGATCATTAATTTTGAAAAACAGTTGGCAAAATACTTGTGATGGGGGGGATTGTTTGTTTTATGTTGATGATTCAGAAGATATTTTAGGACCAACATTAATTGTCATGCATTTATTCAATGAATATTTATGAATCCACTTATGTGTGTCAAGCACTGTTCTGGGTGCTTGGGATACAATAATTCTTGAATAAAATGCTTCAAAATGCCATCTGTTATAACTGATCAAGTAGTGATAAATTAAGAATTTGAAGGGAAAAAAGGCTAAAAAATAAAAGCTCTTTTGTTAACTGTTTAAAGAAATACAGAGCAATTCTAAAGGCAATTCCTTTGTGGACTTATTTGGTAACTTTTTTCTTTCTTTTCCATTTTACTCTTGCTCTTTTGTTGACAGGAGGATCCCTTTGTTCCCAGGAGGCAATTTTGAGTCCCAACATGCCCTGCATTACCTCTTCCTGTGCCCACCGCCAAAAGAGGGCTACCAGAGCGCAGTGAGTTTCAGCACAGCCCGGACAGGATGATAAACAGTGAGAGTAATATGCTGCCAGGGGATTAAAAAAAACAATGAAAAAACCCCTAGGATACCAGAATGTAGTATTTCAACTCCCCTCCCTCCAAATCGAAAGCCTAGTGAATGAAATTATGACCATTACTCAAGTGCAATTATACTGAGTATGTAGAATTGAAACACTGAAAAGTAAATCATACATTTGGATATCACATTTCATATTTGAGAACACGCCAGAAAAATTTATTATTGTTGAGTGGAGTGTCAGGAGACAAACTTCTACAAATTTTCTACATTACTTTTTCCATTTTATGTTTCCCATTTACGTCAAGTTGAACACATGGTGTGACTTTTAATATTCTCTCTTCCTTCTCCTCCACATTTAATGCCAAGTGATCAAACTCAATCTTGATTATCCTAAATTTACCCTTAGGTAACCTCAGACCAAGAGGACTTTATAATCAGCATGCAAAAGAAAGGAGGAAGACCCTCCAAAGGAACACATAAAACCGGTCCTATGGATGCTAACAAAGGCCTGCAAAGAACCGCGAGCACCAGTGAGTTATGTGAGAGAAGACAACTGTGAATACAGGCTGTTCTTGCCAGCTCAGGTATCCACTCGTGGAAAGTGGGTAATAAACCGAGGGAACCGTGGATTATAGGGTAAATACGATCCCACAGATGTTCTGGCTGAGGGAGGAGAGGCTCCCCCGGCCAGCGCCAGGGAGCGGCCAGGCCGTGGCCGTGGACTAGGGGAGGCCCCGCGCGGCTCCGGGAGGGGGCGCCCGCGCGCGTGCGCAGTGGCGACGGCGCGTTCCAGTAACAGCCGCGGCGGCAGGATGGCCTCCAGCTTTAAGAAGTCACACGCAGCCTCCACCAGCCAGAAGAAAAGGGTGGGTCCTAAGCCTGAACTCACTGAAGAACAGAAGCAAGAAGTCCGGGAAGCGTTTGACCTCTTCGACTCAGACGGCAGCGGAACCATCGACGTGAAGGAGCTGAAGGTGGCCATGAGGGCGCTGGGCTTCGAACCCCGGAAGGAGGAGCTGAAGAAGATGATCGCCGACGTGGACAAGGAGGGCACCGGGAAGATCAGCTTCAACGACTTCCTGGCGGTGATGACGCAGAAGATGGCCGAGAAGGACACCAGAGAAGAAATCTTGAAGGCTTTCAAGCTGTTTGATGACGATGAAACTGGGAAGATCTCTTTCAAGAACCTGAAGCGTGTGGCCAACGAGCTGGGCGAGAACCTCACGGATGAGGAGCTGCAAGAGATGATCGATGAGGCTGATCGCGATGGAGACGGCGAGGTGAACGAGGAAGAGTTCCTTCGGATCATGAAGAAGACCAGCCTTTATTAAAGTCAGTTAAGAGGTTAAAGTGACTCGCTGGGTTCCCCGCTTCCGTTTTGGGATACCTGAACTTAGAGGACAGCGGCTGTCGGTCCCTTCTCTACCTATTCTCTTCTCTATTTGTCTAGATCTCTTTCCAAATCTCTAACTCAATTATAGTATTTGAAAGATGCTTGTAACTGAGTTTTGTTTTTTAATTCTCAAGAGCAGACCTGGAGCACACGAAGTTTAAACAAAGGGCTCTGAAGCTTGAGTCCACCCACCATTTGCCCTGCACTGGACTTGCAGTAACATCCACTAACTGGATGCAGGACAGCCTCTTGGGACAAACAAAAATGTGGTTCCCTTGTCACTTCTTTGGTCGTCTTAAATTATCTTGCTTTAAATTTCATTCCTTAAATTCTAGTCATCTCTCCAGCCTAATGAAGTGGGATCTGCCTTCAGATCCCCCTAGCTGGTTTGCTTAATTAATTATTGGTTTGAAGGAAAATAGTGTGGCCATTTACAAACTTACTGGGCTCAAGACTGATACCTTCTAAAGTTTAGGCTTGCCTTAGGTGGTGGTAAATTGTTCAGTTTAGACTATTCTCTGGCTTCAGACATGCAAATGATTCTTCATTTGTGTGTAACTTATCTACTGGGGGTTACCCAGAGCCAATATGTATACCTGGGCTACAGAATAAAAGTAAATTTTTTATTGGCTGAAGCAAAGTGAAATTTGCTTCAGAGATTATGCTAACTAATAATTTTGAGTAAAGATTTATAAATGTAAGATCTTAGTTTAGGAAATTATAACAAATATCATAATATTGATAACATTATAAGCTACTTACCAGTCATTGGAAAGATCAAGTAATATTTTAGTTATTAGACTACTGTAACGTACCCGTAGTCATCTTATTACAGCTTAATTACAAGCCACTATCTCCCTGCTAATTCTTAGAACATCTTGGTTCTTGGTACTTGATTTTTTTCACCTCTGATACGTAGTTGATGTCAGCAGCTCTGGCACATAAGAAGTTCTCTATTTTAAATCTCAGTAAACTGTTTCACTGCAGCTTGTGTATGTGCTAACACCACTTGTTTTCTGTTATAAATTAAGCCTTTTTGCTTTGAAATAAAAGGAGATATTGAATATCTTTTGAATATCCTTTTTGAATATCTACAAATCTGAAATTAGAGAAAATTTAAATGTAATCGTGTGAACATAATATAAATCTATCCACTGAGATGGAAGCTTTGACTAGTGTTTTGACAATAGGCAACAAAACCATTAAAGAGGCAAGATATTTTGGTCACAACAAAACCTAAATTAAATCATCATACAAAGTCCCATTAAGATAAATGCTCAAATTCTGGAAAATTTTTCACTTGCTTTGCCAGCAATTTTACCCTTCAGAGGGTGGTGGATGTAATCAGGGAAAGTACTACTCTGAGCTTAATTCTCATTAACAGGGACTAATTTGTCAAAGCAGCCGTGCTAGCTAGCTGAAGTGATGGATATATAAGCATTTGCTGTGAGAGAGGATTTTGCCAAGGTGGCTGGCACAGGGCAGGGGAACTCACCCAAGCTGCAGATGCTAACAGTTTCAGGTTTAAGGTCTTAGCGTGGACTCAGGTGCAGTCACGGAACAGATTCAACTTGGGCAACCATCAGCCTGAAGGCAAGGGGAGGAGTGGGGCATTTTGGGAAGCAAGAGTTCCGGGCATCCTGGTGACCAGTCTTGGCCCAAGGATTGATGTATGAATTAAAGTAGAAATACTAGAAACAAAGAAAGTTGGCAGAAACTAGGAGAAGCAGTCAGAGTCTCAGCCAACTGGACTGGACTCAGCCTTGGCTCCTGGCCCAGCGGAGAATAGAAAAGAAAACCAGGAACCTGAGCTGAAGCCCAGCAGTCAGGCTGGCCACACACCATGGGGTCTGCAGCATAGTAATTAAAGGGGTACCCTGAGGGCAAAATCCATCCCAAACAAGGAAAGGGGGCTCCGGAATATTTCTGAATCCCACTCACTGATAAGGAAGAGCCTCCCAAAGCACTTAATGATGCATTTATCTGCTTCCCAATTGGCTCATACTCTGAAGAAGGAGAGGGTCAAGGGTGCAGAGTAGGATGGACAGAACAAGCCTAACCTGGCATGAAAGGTTGGGAAGAACTAAAAATGTAATTTTCATAGGGCTATCAAAACTGGTCCCAATAAAGAAGAATCAGGAAAATATCAAAGAAACCCATGGGATGTGTAGGGACCTCATGGAAGAGTTCTTGCTTTCTTTTTTTTTTTTTTTTTTTTGAGACAGAGTCTCACTCTGTTGCCCGGGCTAGAGTGCCGTGGTGTCAGCCCAGCTTACAGCAACCTCAAACTCCTGGGCTCAAGCGATCCTCCTGCCTCAGCCTCCCGAGTAGCTGGGACTACAGGCATGCGCCACCATGCCTGGCTAATTTTTCTCTATATATTTTTAGCTGTCCAAATCATTTCTTTCTATTTTTTAGTGGAGACAGGGCTCGCTCTTGCTCAGGCTGGTCTCGAACTCCTGACCTCTAGTGATCCTCCCGCCTCAACCTCAACAGGTGTGAGCCACTGAGCCCGGCCAGAGTTCTTGCTTTCTAATGATCTATGTGACAGATGAAAAGCAGACCATAGGGTTAAGGATGAAATTGTATGATAGTATCAAGGTTGTACTAATAAATTATTAAGAAAGCTAATGCCCCAAATAAGAAGAGGATATTAAAGGGAATTTTTCCCCCTAACAGTACTTAGTTACATTTAAAATAAGAAGATACAGCAAGGAATAGGTGCAACTCTTGAGATTGTTGCAGGTGGGTTTCGTGGGAAGCAGACTCTGAGTCTGAGACTTGTATGCAAGAATTAATTCGAGTGTGGTTTTCGGATCAGCCGGGTGGAGGGGGGAAGAAACCAGGACTGGGCGGAGAGAGAAGTTGGGCTAGGACCAAGTTACAACAAACCTCTGCTGATTCCATGGGGAGCTCTGGAGCTAGGATGGCTGGCCCCAAGGAGATGTCCTAAATTGGGACAAGGAAGCTGGGCCTTTAATACTTCTCACAGACTGTCACTGGGCATGAGCTGTCCCCAGGAAGGGGGGATGACCTCCAGCAAGGTGGCCCTCTTTCGCAATCACTGGGAGGGTGAACCCAGCTACAAAGGGCCAGGTGTCCACACTCCTAGCACCTGGGGGCGTGAGTGCTTTGGTTCTAAAGTGCAGGGCCAGGAGGCAGGGGTGTGGGCAGCAGAATCTGAGCAGTGCCCATAGCTTCCACTACAGTCCACTTCTTGTACCACTTGGATCCACTGGCTTTGTATAAGCTCTGGGAGAAGCTAACGCAGGATTCTAATGAACCTCTCTTTCTGAGGGAAGACTTTGAAAGGAAAGTTAGAGACAAACTACAGCCCCTGCCACAGCAACTGGTCTCTAGGACACAAACGGTGCTCATCATCTCCCACAACTATCTGATCTAGATTCCCCTTCACCCTCAGCTGGCACCTCTGCTGATCCTGGCAGCTTACCAGGTGGGATGACCCAGAGCCCCCAGGCACCCTACCCTCTTGGGCTGCGGCTGCTGCACTTATTCCCTTTACCCTCAAAATTGAGTGAAGGTGTACCAGAGACACTCGAGTGTATTACCTGGGTGCCAAACATGCTCTTCCCATGCCCTGCCTGCAGCTCCACCCCTCCTGATTTTGGGTTTAAGCATGGGCAGTGATTCCTTTCCTTAACTGTTGCTCTCTCAAGCATAAGAAACCTATTGGCTGGGCGCGGTGGCTCACGCCTGTAATCCTAGCACTCTGGGAGGCCGAGGCAGGCAGATTGTTTAAGCTCAGGAGTTCAAGACCAGCCTGAGCAAGAGCGAGACCCCGTCTCTACTAAAAATAGAAAGAAATGATTTGGACAGCTAAAAATCTATATAGAAAAAAATAGCCGGGCATGGTGGCTCATGCCTGTAGTCCCAGCTACTCAGGAGGCTGAAGCAGAAGGATTGCTTAAGCCTGGGAGTTTGAGGTTGCTGTGAGCTAGGCTGACGCCACAGCACTCTAGCCCGGGCAACAGAGTGAGACTCTCTGTCTCAAAAATAAATAATAAATAAACCTATTAATATCATGATTGGGTGGGACACAGTTTGAAATTTAATTAGAATCTTCTTGTGCCCACTGGTGGGAGTATTCTCATGCTGGGGCCAAGATCTCTAAATGCACAGAGTCCAAAGTTGTGGGCATGGAAAGCCCAAATTAAAGAGTAAATGACTGGGAGTTATGGTAAGAACTGTTTCCACCCCTGGTTTGCTGGACTCATGTGTTCTACCTAAGAGATCTCACACCATGTAATAGTCATTGATTTAGAGTGTATGCTACATCCTGGAGTATTGGCACCACATGCTCACTGGTTGTCATGTCAAACCTGGTGCCTCGGGGGCGTGTTCAACAGGCTTTACCATTGCTCTATCAACATGGTATGGGATCAGTGGATTTCATGGTTGTATGCCCATGTGAAGTGCTGCATACTTTACACTTTCCTGTAAAGTGGGTCCTTTGGCCCAATGCAAACTTATATTAGAGCTCTTGTCAATAGAATAAATACTCAGATAAGGTGCTGGCTGAAGCTCTGCAAGCAGAAAAGGCAAGCCTGTGACTGCAATAAGTGTCAAGTTCAGTCAAGATGAGTCACTGCTCTTTCCAGGATAGAAGGGATCCAGTGAGGACCACTGGACACTAAGAGGCCAGTTGGTCTCCTCGAGGGACGTACTGTTCTGCATTCATTGTCCTTGGTGAATAAGGGACCCTGCTGTTGAGCTCACACACAGCCTTCATCTCTGCCACAATGGCTACTCCATTCATGTGCCTATTGTGTCCATGCTAGGGTGGCCATAATCACCGAATACATTGTTGCTATTATTATTTTGAACAATCTAGTATCTATTAGAGCAATTAAAATTAAGAAAAAATAAAAGATTTTATTTTACTTTTATTCCATCTCTAATGCTATTCTTTAGGTAGATCTGAGTTTCTGACATATATTAATATGATTTGCCTTCTCTCTTGAAGAATTTCTTTTAACATTTCTTGCAAGGCAAGAAATTCCCCTAGGTTTTGCTTGTCTGAGAAAGTCTTTGTTTCTTTTTCACTTGGAAGGATAATTTCATTGGATACAGAATCCTAGGTTAGCGTTTTTCTCTTTCAATACTTTAAATATTTCACTCTACTTTCTTCTTGCTTGTGTGGTTTCTGAAGAGAAGTCTGATGTAAATCTCATCCTTGTCTCCCTATAGGTAAGGTGTTTTCACACCTCTGGCTTCCTTCAAGAATTTCTCTTTGTCTTGATTTTCTACAGTTTGAATATGACATAACGATGTGGAGATTTTTGGGTATTTATCCTGTCAGGTGTTGCCTAAGCTTCCTGGATCTGTGGTATGTGTCTGTCATTAATTTGGGAAAATTCTCAGCCATTATTACTTCAACTATTTCTTCCGTTCCTTTTTCTTTTTTGTATTGTGCCAACTTTTTTATTGATACATAATATTTGTGCATATTTATGGGGTACATGTGATATTTTGTTACATGTATACAATGTGTAATGATCAAGTCAGGATATTTAGTATATCCATCTCCTCAAGTGTCTATCATTTCTATGTGTCGGGAACATTTCAAGTCCTCTCTTCTAGGTAGTTTGAAATATACAACACATCGTTGTTAACTATAGTCACCCTACTCTGCTATCAAACATTAGAACTTATTCCTTTTTCTATCTGACTGTACGTTTCCACCCATTAACCTATCTCTCTTCATCGCTCCCCCATCCACCCACCCTTCCCAGCCTCTGGTATCTATCATTCTACTCTCTACCTTAATGAGATCAACTTTTTCATCTCCCACATATGAGTGAGAACTTGCAATACTTGTCTTTCTGTGCCTGGCTTATTTCACTTAACGTAATGACTTTCACTTCCATCCATGTTGCTGCAAATGGCATGATTTCATTCCTTTTATGGCTGAATAGTATTCCATTGTGTATATATACCACATTCTCTTTATCTATTCATCTGTTGATGGACACAGGTGGATTCTGCGTCTGTTATTGTGAATAGTGCTGCAGTAAACATGGGGGTGCAGGTATCTCCCTTTGATACACTGAGTTCCTTTCCTTTGAATAAGCACCCAGTAGTGGAAATGCTAGATTATATGGTGAGTCTATTTTTAGCTTTTTGAGAAATTGCCATACTGTTTTCCATAGTGGCTATACTAATTTACATTCCCACCAACAATGTACAGGGGTCCCCTTTCCTCCATATCATTGCCAACACTGTTATTTTTTTGTCTTTTTAGTAATAGCCCTTCTAACTGGGGTAATATCATATCTGACTGTGGTTGTGATTTGCATTTCCCTGATGATTAGTGATGTCGAGTATTTTTTCATATACTTGTTGGCCATTTATGTGTCTTCTTTTGAGAACTGTCTGTTCATGTCCTTTGCCCACTTTTTATGTTCCTTTGTCTTTTTCTTCTCCCTCTGGTATTCCCCTCACACATATGTTACAACTTTTGTAATTGTTCCACAGTTCTTGCACATTCTGTTCTTTTTCATTCTTTCTTCTCTTTGCATTCAGTTTTGGAAATTTCTATTGACATATCTTCAAGCTCATTGATTCTTCCTCTGGCTACGTTCGTCTATTAATGATCCCATCAAAGGCAGTCTTCATTCTGTTGCAGTGTTTTTTATTTCTAGTATTTCCTTTTAATTCTTTCCTAGAGTTTCCATCTTTGCTTTTGTACACATCTGTTCTTTCATGTTGTCCACTTTTTCCATTACAGCCCTCGGTGTATTAATCAGTTATTTTAAATTCCTGGCCTGCTAATTCCAAAACCTCTGTCATATCTGAGTCTGGTTCTATGCTTGGTTTGTCTCCTCAGACTGTGTTTTTCTCTGCTAATAGGTCTTATAATTTTTTTTGTTGAAAGCCAGACATGATGTATCAGATAAAAGTTACTGAGGGAAAGAGGCCTTTAATACAACAGTTTATGTTTATCTGGCTTGCACTTAGGCTGTGATTACTGTTTACTGTAGCTCTGGTGTCAGAGGTTAACTTTCCTCTGGTGTCCTTGTTTTTCTCTCCCCTGTTATATTTAGGTTTTCCTAGAGTTTCCTTAAATAGGGGCCACACTTGCAGTTCTCTTAGCTGCAATTATACAGGAGCCCTTTGATGCAGTGGGAAGCTGGAGGGATGGGAGTAAGTATTCAACAATCCGTTAATTAAATCTCAGTCTTTTAGTGAGTGTGAGTAGGATACTTCCCTTTTCCTTTCCCCACAGTAGAGCAGCCTGGAGTTGAGTGTATCCATTTGTCCAGGTGATGGGGCTTTGGTAAAACCCAGTCTACTGAGCACTGGTGAAATGGTTTCCCTGGGGTCAGGCCTTGTTAAGGAGAACAGGGAGCTCTGGGAGTATTTAAAAATGGCTATTTTTTGGCCGGGCGCGGTGGCTCACGCCTATAATCCTAGCACTCTGGGAGGCCAAGACGGGTGGATCATTTGAGCTCAGGAGTTCGAGACCAGCCTGAGCAAGAGTGAGACTCCGTCTCTACTAAAAATAGAAAGAAATTATATGGACAACTAAAATCTATATAGAAAAAATTAGCCAGGCATAATGGCACATGCCTGTAGTCCCAGCTACTCAGGAGACTGAGGCAGGAGGATTACTCGAGCCCAGGAGTTTGAGGTTGCTGTGAGCTAGGCTGATGCCACGGCACTCTAACCCAGGCAACAGAGTGAGACTCTATCTCAAAAAAAAAAAAAAAAAAGGCTGTTTTCCCCTCCCTCTATTGGAAGCACAGGAGAATTTTTTTTTGAACTTCACCCTAAGAATCAGGTGAAGTTCCTGAAGGTAAAACTCAGCAAACTCTGAGGACATCCCCACACAGGGTCCTCTGGATTTTTTTTTAACTCTCAAGCTAGTGCACATTGAGCCTTTAAAAATGTTTCTACCTACGCGGGCTGCGGCTACAGGTTTCTCCTCCTGGGCGTCTGCTCCCAGTAAGCTGTGATTCCCCACTATGCGCCTGGTCTATATCATTATATTGAAGTGATTTTCTTGTAGACAGCATGTGGTAGGTCATATTTTTAATCCACTCTGTCAATCTCAGTCTTTCAATTGGTGACCTTAGACCATATATATTCAATATAAATATTGATATGTAAGGGCTTAAATCTACTATTTTATTTTTTTTCTTTCTCTTTGTTCTCTCCATTTTTCATTTCTCTGTTTTCTTTTTCCTGCCTTCATATTGGCTACATGAACACTTTTTATCATTCCTTTTTTATTTCTCTTAGTGTTTTTGAGTTATTTGTATAGCTTTTTTAGTAATTGCTCTAAGTGCTTCATTATATATATCTAACTTACACAGTACACTGGTGTCATCATTCTACCAGATCACGTGAAATATAGAAACTTTTCTTCCCTTTATATCCCTTTACACCATTTATATATGATTGTCTTAAATATTTCTTCTACATAAATTTAGAACCAGATTAGTGTTATAATTTTTGCTTTATCCATAAAATAATTTAGAAAACTCAAAAGGAGAAGGAAAGCTTATTGTATTTACCCATATTTTTGCCTACCAAGTTATTTCTTCCTTCTTAATGTCCCATAGTTCTTCCTTTTATCATTTTATTTTTGTTTAGAGAACTTCCCTTACCATTCTTTTAGGGCGGATATGCTAGTGACAAATTCTCTTAGTTTTCTTTCGTCTGAGACTGTTTTCATTTCCCCTTTTATTCTTGAAATTCACTGGATATAGGATTCTGGGCTAATATTTCTTTCCTTTTGTCACTTTTGTAAGTGTGCAATGTGCTATCAAAATAAAAACTCGGCCAGGCGTGGTGGCTCACGCCTGTAATCCTACCAGTTTGAGAGGCTGAAGCGAGATTGCTTGAGCTCAGGAGTTCAAAACCAGACTGAGTAAGAGAGAGAGCCTATCTTTACCAAAAAGAAAAAAAATCAGCCAGGTGTTGCAGTGCGTGCCTGTAGTCCCAGCTACTCAGGAGGCTGAGGCAGGAAGATCACTTGAGCCCAGGAGTTGGAGGTTGCTGTGAGCTATGATGATGACACTGCACTCTACTTGGGACAACAGAGTATGACTCTCTCAACAACAACAACAACAACAACAACAACAACGTAAATGGACTGTGCTTCATAGGATTATGTTCTCGTCATTAAGGGTGCAGAGGCATGGATTAGATGAATATTTTGCCAAAATGCCACAGGCACTTCAGGCATTGATGCTGTGATGCAATGCCAGGCAACTCCATTTCAACATGAGTTTCTAAGGATGTAAAATGAAATAGAATGTATTTAGATAAAGAGTCTTTAGACTCAGATTTCATTTTAATGTTAACAACAGCACAAAATTACTTTTCCTACATAAGAACATTTTATTACTACAGTTGATGATGGCTACTTATAGGAAATGTGTCTGCCTTGTTAGGTTTCTTGCCTGATAGGTCTATAATTCAAGGTGGTACTATAAAGTGATATATGTGATTTTTAACACTAGCACTTACAATAGCAATTATTCCGCCATGCACTGTCTAGGAGCTTCTACATATTCTATTATTTCCATTTTACAAAAGGGGAAACTGATGCATGGGTAAATTAAGTAATTTGTGCAAGGTCACATAGCTAGTGTGTGCTAAAGGAAAAGTTTGAACCTGGTCTGTCTGGCTCCAGGGTCCAGGCTCAAAACCAATATACTGAGCCGAGCGAGGTGGCTCATGCCTGTATCCTAGCACTTTGGGAGGCCAAGGCAGTAGGATCACTTGAGTTCAAGACCAGCCTCAGGTAGAGTGAAATCCCTGTCTCTACAAAAAATAGAAAAACTTAGCTGGGCATGGTGACGCATGCTTGTAGTCCCAGCTACTCAGGAGGCTGAGGAGGGAGGATCCCTAGAGCCCAGGAGTCTGAGGTTGCAGTGAACTGTGATGATGCCACTACACTCTAGCACTACCAGCAGAGTGAGATTCAACTCAAAAAAAAAAGGCAACCAAAAAAACCACTACCCTAAGTCTTTATTTAACTTGACCAACTTGTCAGACCCATCTAGTTCAATAAATATCCCCTTCAAAGTTCACACACTTAACCAATGGTGTTGCTGGTCTCAGAACATTTTTGGAAGTCTTCTTTTGGAGACAACCTGAAAACTTTCAGTACATTCTTCTGAACATTTTCAAGAGGCAAATCTTTCTCCATTGAGACTGGACTTAATTTTTTGAAATAGCTTCAAGTCGTTTGTAGTCAAATCTGATAAAGTGTCTGCAAAAGTTAGGTATTGTCATTTGTGGTTTAAAACAGTAAATGCCACCTAAATGATGAGCCTAATTTCTTTGAATTATTTGTAAACTGACTTTGAAGGCACTTCCAAAAGAGAAGTACCAGAAAGGTGGTGGCTGGGAACAGCATCGTTGGAATAAGTCTCCAATCACCAAAGCTACCCAGTATTTTGAAGGAACCTCATTCACTTGATGTGTGCATCTGGTGATGTTATTTTCAAAGTTATATACTACACAGATGCATTATTTGCTGTAAGAGAACTGTTCTCACATTAATTAAGACATAAAAAGGGAGAGAAAAGGCACCAAATAGAGATTCTCATGCATCAAGGGCTCAAACAATATAGATCTTCCTTAGGTGACATTAGGGAGAAAACACACAGGCTTTGCCCTCTCAGGTAGAGGTTACAAAGTCATCAGCTTCCTAGTGAGACAGACCTGGGTTTGAGGCTCCACACAACCATTTCCTGGCTTGTCTTGGGAAAAATGACTTCTTTGAGCCTCAGTGTCTTCATCTGTGAAATGGGAGGAATTATATTACCTTGTCAGGATGTTGTCAGAATTAGAAATAATTTATATAAAGTAATCCAACACACAGCAGGTCAATAAAGGGAAGATATTAAAAATAATAATAGGTGAAGTGAACCAAAAAAAGATAAAGCAGATAAATAAATACATCTTTCTCACATGTAGAGTATAATAATCTCAGAAAAACATTGCCTAAAATAAACATGCCGACTGATCTAACATCCACCATCTAGGACTACTGGAGAGGAGGTTGGGGACCCAGCAGGGGGAAAATATTTAAAACTTTTATGGCCCCTTAGCGAGGGTAGACTTGCAATTCGTACTGGCTTCCTGCTGTCTAGCAGCCTCTTCCGTCATCCAGCTTTTATATACCTGTGGCCCAGGACCAGAATCTGGCGTGTACAATTACCCTGATTTGATTAATTCACATTGTATGCCTGTATCAAAACATCACACGTATCCTAGAAATATATACAACCATTAAGTGCCCATAATAATTTTTAAAAAAGAACCTGGCACGTACAGATGTGCTTGGCGGCTCCATCACAGCACCACACAAAGGGCCGGGCAGCCGGCACGTGGGGCTGACATACGGCCATCGCCGGTGCGTTAAGCCCGGCGCCAGGCACGGGGAGCAGCTGCTCCGAGGTACCTTTAACTTGGCACATAGACACCAACTGCTTTTTTTCCCTCTTGCTTTATCTAATGTGCACAAGTCGTTGTATACATTACCTGTTGTCCTGCCATAGCAATGTGTTTTTGCTTGGTTTTATATTTTAAGCGCGTTAGGTGGGCAATTTTGAAAAATCAGGCATTTCATGTGAGCATCCATATTTCTGGCTTCTTTTGAAAAAACCGGATGTTCTTTCCACAGTAAGTTCACATTCCTTCCTGACAACCATCAACACTTGGCTGAAGCGCGAGGGCCTCTGCTCACTTCAGACCGCGACAGTGCAGGTTCTCCGCAGGCCCTGGCCACTCTGTCACCCGCTGGGACCTGACCACGAATTGGGTTTCCCAACCTGGGTGTTGCTAATACCCAGAGCTATCGGCTCTGACTTCCAGCCGGTGGCATCGATGCCTCCAGGGGGCAGCACTCGAGCGCATCTTACGAATGAATGACAGGTGGGGGACAACATCCTTCAGGACACAGAGATTTCCCCTCACCATTGTGGGCGATTGTCCCCTTGTCATTGTGGGCGATTTCTCCAGAAAGCCAGAGAACCCCGTCCTCAAGGCAGGCAGGGCACGCTCCACATGCCCGGCCTCCCCGGCGTGGGCAGAAGAGTGTCACCCCCCGTTCTTGCCAGGGAGAGTGGAAATACCGTTGGCAGCCTCAGAGGCTGCCAATAAAAGTCAGGCAATCTCCCGGGCTATTCCAATCCATTTCTTCTCTTTTTCTAAACAGCCAGGAGGAGGAGGTAGAGGCAGGGAGACATACCATCCCCACTGAACCACTGGCAAAAAAACAAGCCGAAAAAGAATCACTCTGACATCCAAGTGTCAATGCTTGGGAAGTTCACGGAATTCTCAGCCCAACTTGATAAACTCAACATTCGCAGAAACCGTGATGGGCCCCCTGATTTCTTTCCACGTCCTGCTGGGTCCTAGTTAACCTGGGTTAATGGAGTGAAGAGCTGTACACACTATTCACGGCTATGTTAAGCCGATTACTCTAGCTTAGCCTACTTTTAACACACAGATCTCTCCAGTGGCCAACGTGATGCTGTTATCTGTTTTTCTCTCCCTGGAACTTTTCTCTGGACACCGAAAACAGAAATACTAATAAAGCCACTTTTACCTGTCTCATGAAAGGACAGGATTTTCAAACTCAACACTGATGCAACCCCTCAGTCCTGACAGTGAAGGGTGGGGAAGTTTCTAAAAATATGCGGCAGCACAATTACCAAGAAGAGATGAGATGTTGTTACCTAATAAAAATGCCATAAATATAGAATGATGAACTACCATGGGACATGAATCCATAGAAAAAGACACGTTGGAATGTGGGATAGTAAAAATCACTTAAACTTTGTGTGACCTTGAAGAAAGTCACGATGATCTGTTTTTCCAGGTCCTTCAAATAGTGCATGAGGCATGGCTGTTTCCTAAGTCTTACTATCTAGTGAACTGAATTTAGACACTTGCCAAGTCTTCCTTTCTTGGACAGCCTAGAGCCTCTCTTGAGTTCAAAGGTTGCTCGAGTTCCTTTATACTCAACATCCTTTAGGCAATATCAGCTAATGAAACAATTTATTCCATGGAGGTATCTTGCTTGTGGCAGTGGGTACAGACGTACCTCTCTCTTTGATAATTTAGAACAGTGGTGAGCAGAGGGTCAGATCACCCTGGGGTGGTGTCACAGCTGAAAAAGTGGCTGTGGCACTGAGTTCTTGGATGGCTTTCTACAGCTGGTCCAGATTTTCCATGGGCTCACCTTTAAATTAAAAGAATTTCTGCACTTTCAAGAATTTGAAAACAAAGCCATGTGTGAGAATTATGAGATCCACTCATATGCCCTTGCAAGAAATAGGTTGCATTCCTTCTTTTGCACTTAAAAAAAAGCACCTCCTTTTTTTTCCAGAATGCCATATATGTAAATGATCCCAAATTAATCTTTAGCATATGCCCATGTTGTTCTGATTTACTACATTTTAAAAATATGTCCACTGTTCTCTTTTTAACAGCTTTTGGAAACTTTTTCAGAAATTGAAATATATGAGCAAATTAGCAAAATGAGTGCAATGATTAGCAAGTACCATTCAGCAAGCACTAATAATTCAACTACTTCTACAACACACAAAAAGCACGATTATAATAGATTTTATAATGCTACATAAAGTTTCTTATTTAACTTCACTTTTAATTAGCAAAACACAATGGAATTACATAGAGAGAAGCAAACTAATATAGTTGCCAGAATAGTATTTTTATAGGTCTTTAAGTGTTTTGATTTTAAGGTAATTACGTGATATAGTAGAGAGAATAAAGAGACTTAGATTAGGTAGAATTCTGGGTTTCTAATAGCTTTGCGATATAAGGCAAATTACTTAACATCTCTGATCCTTGTTTTATTTACCTATAAAATAGGGTTGGTAATGCTCATATTATAGGGCTGAAAGGATTAACTGAGGGTCTATGTAAAACGTCTAATATGGTACCTGATATAGTATAAGGTGCTCAATAAAGGCAGCTCTCATTATTAGTAGTTTTTTTCAGGTGATGGTGATTTAGAATGTGTAGGTAATTTTTTAAATTTTAGAAATAGTTGATCTTCAAATGATTAAAAGGAGCTGGGCAAGGTGGCATGTGCCTGTAGTCCCAGTTACTTGGGAGGCTGAGGTGGGAGGATTGCTTGAGCCCAGGAGTTCAAGACCAGCCTGGGCAACATAGCGAGACCCCATCTCAAAAACAAATAATGGTCAAATGATTTATTTTAATAATGTACTTTTATCACCAAATTTATTTTTATCATCAAAAATATCAGTGACTACCATAAACATAAAATATATAATGATTTTAATCATAAGTATTAACTAAATTATTTTCCTTAATATCACATCACATAGACAACTCTTAATTTGGGGGGGCTAGTTTGTCTATTCTTCTTCAGCACAAACTGTTATTTGGTGGATTATCATTTGCATGTTGTCACTGAACTCAGTAGTTGGATTTTGTTCTTTAATTTTCTTCCATAGCATTAGCCTTTCCTACAAAGCATCAAGGAATCTGTTCGTCCATTTGTTTTCTAGAATCTCTCATAAATTATAAATACTATATACTGCTAAATATTTCCTGGACTTACTTAAAAGAATACATAAATCAGTCTCTATATGATGTTTCTTGCTGTAAAAGGAGTTTATCTGGTTGAAGAACCAGGCAGTTGTATTGCATATCAAGTTTCCATAGTTCAGCTGCAAAAAGTCTTATGTTCTTCTCAACCATTTTCTTGCTTAACATATGCAGAGATTTAAAATGGTCAGTGGTGCAATACGTGTGTCTATATATTTCTCTTGTAGATTATGAGAACGAGGGACTTGGAGTTTACAGAGGAGAAGGCTGACAAGGTATTTGGCACTATATCCAGAAACCTGAGGAAATTAGTGGAGAGACAGGTTTGTTATTTCTAGAAATATGCTAGAGTACGTTTTGATTTTACACCTGAGGAACTACTTAGATTAAGTATTTTTTATGAGGATTGGGATTAAGAGAAAACTGGCAGTGAAGGGTTTGTTTTAGGACTTCTTCATTGGTTCATCAGTGAAGTTACCAGATCTCAGTTAGAAAATGTTTCAAGTTTTACAAAACTCAAGATAACTGTCAAAGAGCTATAATAGCTTAATCATCTTGGAATAATACCTCTCAATGAGGCTATGTCATAAAGAATCAAAATCTACATCTTTAAGTTAACACTAATCATAGAGTGACCAACTGTCCCAGTTTACCTGGGACTGAGCGTTTCTCTGGCTGAGGGGTTATCAGTGCTAAAATCAGGACAGTCCTAGGCAAACCAGGACAGTTGGTCACCCTACTCAATGGCCTCATCTATCTCATTAAAATTACTTCATGCCTCAAAAAAATCTGCCTGGCTTGCCTGACTCCAGACAGTCAATGAGCTTTTATTAATTGCCTACTGTGTGCCAGGATCTGGAGATGATGTTGTTCAACTGCTAGACAAGCATCACTAATTGAAATATTTTATGGTTCTCATGCTTTGTGTCTGATGCTGATAGACCCACTCAGAAAGACAGGATGATTGAAATTAACCTTTTCAGTTAATTCTGTCCTGGTTGTGCTATTGCTATCTACATTAGATATATCAAGAAACATATAAAAACAATTGTGGGCTGGGCACAGTGGTTCACGCCTGTAATCCAGGGTGATCGCTTGAGCCCAGGAGTTCAAGACAGGCCTGAGCAACATAGTAAGACCCCCATCTCTAAAAAAAAAAAAAAAATTAGCCAGGTATGGTGGCACATGCCTGTAGTTCTAGCTACCAGAGAGGCTAAGGCAGGAGGATTGCTTAAGCCCAAGAGGTCTAAGCTGAAGTGAGCTATGATTATGCAACTGCACTCCAGAGGGAGACCTTGTACCACAAAAAAATTGTGCATGACCATGAATGAAAATAGGCCAAAGACAGATAATAAACAGCTTACCTGCTTGCCTGTCTTCTCTCAGATACTAAGTTAAATGTAGTATATGCCCTAACATTGTAGTTCACTTCCACAGAGATTTATTGAATGCTTACTCTAGGCCAAACTCTGTGCTAGGTGCTGAGGCTACAAGGATGAGTGAGAAATGGTACTGCCCTCAGGAACATTCCATTTAGCAGGGAGATAAACATTTGTGCTAGCTGATCTCTGTTTGCCACCCTCTCCCCCAGATCCATTCTCCACCTTTCTCTGCCCTGCTCTGTGCCCCAAGGATCTCTGTGAGCTGTGTCGCTAAACTCCATGCTGCTTGGCTGCCAATCGAGTTCAGTCAACGGGATGTGTTGGTTTGGCATGGCAGCTCTGGCAGTCCCTCTGCAATTGCAATTTCCTTCTCCAAGGCTCCAGCACTCACTGGGCTCTGGTATCTAACAATTGATTTTCTTAATTCTGCCCACTTCTGAAAACAGTCCCTTCATATTATAAAATTATTTTCATAATTTTCTCTGAGTGTCCTTCTGTTTCCTGTGCAGACCCCAACTGATTCAACAGGAAAACAAACTACTGAAATAAAAAAGGTAAGTGCAATAATAGAGGTATACACAAGTATTAATAGAATGGTGCAGTTAATGGTGCCCAGAGAGTGGAGAGAAGGAAATGCTTTTTGAGCTGAACACTGAAGGATAGGTAACAAGTAGGAGAAAGACCTGGAAGGGGCAATGTAGGGCATGGAGAGAAAATAAACCATGGTGCAGTCATGCAACGTTAGCAGTCAGGGCATGTACAGCACAAGTGTGCGGAAGGAAGTAGCTGGAGATCGTCCGGAGAGATAGGCCAGGGTCAGGCTGTGTCAGTATGGTAAGCAACTTTGTTCATCACACACACATAAAACGATAATTTAATATGCGAACTATGAGCTTAAAATCTAAAGTAAAACTTGGCAACATGAATAAAGAGGATTGTTCTCAGTACAGTCATGTGAAATATTTAAGTTAATTTAGAATGATCTTCATTTTGGCTTTTAAAAAATATTGATGTTTCACAAATTCTGTTATATTAGTTGCTTGAGCTCTGATTTTGTAATGTGCTATTATTATATCACGGCATTCCTCAAATAGTTTTTATAAATGAGCTTTAATTTGAAGAAAGAACATTCTTCACAGTCAAGGAAAGTGTCAAAAATGAGAATGACAGAGGACACATATGAGGAAAATGGGCATGGTATTGCCCCCCCAAACCCTGCCCACCACCTGTGCATGGTATTTTACATCATATACTTTAGAATAATAATTCCAGGGTATTGTCCTTTTATTTTCTTTCTTATTCTGTGTTTTAATGAATTTAAACAGAACCCAAATGTCCCCTAGTTTTTCTGCCTTCCAGGATCACACTGCCCTTTAATATTCAAGCAGGAACAATTCAAGTCCTTACCCTGCGGATCACTGGAAGGACAGTCCCCTTGCCCAGTTGGTATTTGGCACCTCTATGAACTGCTTCCCGAATGCTCCGAGATCAGGGTGCTGCCTTGGAATGTGCTGCCACCAAGGTACAGACCCAAGGGCCAGGAGGAAGGCCACAGTCCCCCTCTCCCCCGTCCCCAGGGTGTGCTCAGCCTGACTTCTAACGCCCCACCACAGCACGAAACGGAAACGACGCACGTGGACACCGGTCTCCGAGGGAACCTGCGGACCGCCCCGCTCTGAGGCCCCGGAGCACCACACACAGCTCGGAATCCGGCTTCTCCTCAAGCCAGAGTCCTTTCTTCACGACGTGTCTCTCCCCAGTCCCCGGGCCCACAGCTCTGAGACTCCGGTCGCCCCGCTCGACCCCTCATCCCCCCTCAGCTTCCTCACCCGCAGCCCCGGTCAGAAGAAGCCGAAACTCAGTCACCTCCACGGGAGTCCGCGTCTTTGGCTTCCTCCCTTGGGCTCACTCCACACTAACCACTGGCCTTCTTTTTGGGTAGGCTTTTCTCAAATGAAAGAGATTTTTATCAAAGATTTAGAGATGAAAAGAAAAAAATATTATAATACAAAATAAAACAACAGGCACACACACAAACAAAAATAAATTAACGTGAGGTGTGATTGCTCCCAGAGTGTTTAGGGCAGGAATGTTCTCGGGTCTTTCTTTAGCTTTCCGCCCATTCGAACCCCCACCATGGCAAGGCCAGTTCACCTTCAGTTCCCGCCACTTTGCCGTGTTAATAGACTATCCGTAATCATTTAAATAGGTCTCCTAAAACCTCTTTTGTACCATTTGTGCACTTTACCCAATTGCCCCTTCATCTGTGGAAGATAACTAGATGTAAGGAAAAAAGAAAGCAAGTCTACAGTTACACCCAGTCCTTGAAGTGTCCTGTGCACCCGAGTAGTTTGTCAACTGCGCAGTGCAGAATGAGGACCTGCAGCCCCCGCACCTAGAAAACACTGGTGAGGACTGGGAGCCGTCGCATGGGTGCCAGCCCAAAGCAGAGTGAGGTATTCTGTTTGCGGCTGCCCCTTGCTCCTGTGCCTTGCCCTGTGCTCTGGGGAGGTTAACCCCTGAGTCGCCTCGGCCTGCTGGCTTCCTGGTGTCCCCCTACAGTCCTGGCTCTGGCGCTCCCTGGGCTCCCGAATCACCATTTCCATCCCTTGCCCTCTCGTAGCTAGTAAGCCCCATCCTTAACGTTAGTCTCTTCATTTGAACCACAGAAGATGAATTCTGTTTTATTCTGGGACCCCAACAAATGCACAGGCCAAAGTAGATGATGCAAAAATCACCTAGGGATTATCTGATCTTGGTGATCCAGGAGGTGTTTTCTTGTTGGTTTTGTTTTTGAATGTAGATACATAATTTTAAAAATTATTCACTTTCACCTACTATAAGAAAGTCATATTAATTCAAAATTCTGATTTAAAAAAAAATAAAACTTCCATGACATTTTGGCTACCAAGCTGCCCAGTACTAAAGCTTTGTCAAGTAGGGTGAGTTATCTGTCCCTGTTAACCTGAGCAAGTCTCTCGCCTCCTTTCAGATAAAAATCTGGCAATGACCAAAGAGCTTTCATAAGGCCTCTTGGTCTGCTTATAAGATATGCATATAATTTCTTTGGCCAATGTAATAATCTAAGTCTGTTGTCCTTATCTTCCAAAAATCTACAGTCAGTACACAAGAAGAATTTTTTTCCAGTATAGGTTGGTATCCCTTATCTGAAATGCTTGAAACCAGAAGTGTTTTGGATTATAGATTTTTTTTCAGATTTTGGAATATTTGCATATACATAATGAGATATCTTGGGGATGGGACCCAAGACTAAACATGAAGTTCATTTATGTTTCATAGATACCTTTATATACATAGTATGAAGGTAACTTTATACCATATTTTTAATAATTTTGTGCATGAAACAAAGTTTGTGTGCATTGAACCATCAGAAAGCAAAGTGTCGGCCGGGCACGGTGGCTCACGCCTGTAATCCTAGCACTCTGGGAGGCCGAGGTGGGCGGATTGTTTGAGCTCAGGAGTTCGAGACCAGCCTGAGCAAGAGCGAGACCCTGTCTCTACTAAAAATAGAAAGAAATTATATGGACAGCTAAAATATATATAGAAAAATTAGCCGGGCATGGTGGCACATGCCTGTAGTCCCAGCCCCTTGGTAGGCTGAGGCAGAAGGATCGATTGAGCCCAGGAGTTTGAGGTTGCTGTGAGCTAGGCTGATGCCACGGCACTCACTCTAGCCCGGGCACCAGAGTGAGACTCTGTCTCAAAAAAAAAAAAAAAGAAAGCAAAGTGTCACTATCTCAGCCACCCATGTGAACAATCTGGGGTTGTTTGGCATCACCATCATTTCTGATTTTACATGTTATCAATAAGCAATCATTTTCTTACATTTATTCACACATAAACAGTTAAGAGTAAAAAATATGACATATATATCCAGCATGTATAGAAAAGTTATATTGCAGCTGAAGAGGGCTGGGAGGGTTTTTTTCCCCTTGGGGATGCAAATAAACTGTGTGTTGTGTGCCTGTGTTTTGACTGTGACCCATCACATGTGGTCAGTTGTGGGATTTTCCACTTTATGGTGTCATGTTAGCACTCGAAAAGTTTTGGATTTTAGGCCAGGCATGGTGACTCACACCTGTAATCCTAGCACTGTGGGAGGCTGAGACAGGAGGATTGCTTAAGCTCAGGAGTTTGAGACCAGCCTGAGAAAGAGCGAGACCCCGTCTCTACTAAAAATAGAAAAATTAGCTGGGCGTCGTGGTGCACACCTGTAGTCCCAGCTACTCGGGAGGCTGAGGTAGGAGGATTGCTTGAGCCCAGGAATTTGAGGTTGTCGTGAGCTATGATGACACCACTGCACTCTACCCAGGCGACAGAGATCTTTTTTTCCAAAACTTTATTGTTGGAGACAGAACAAAGATGCAACTTAAATGTTACTGTACAACTGATAATATGATTCCTCGCTCCATCGGTCACTGGGATGGGCTATAGTTATCGTCATATGTTTACAGTATTTTACTCATCCTGTTGTCATGGAGATCAAGACCCAAATTAAAACACATTTGCCAGAGTCATAATAATGGAGCCAGAATTTAAAGAAGAAATTGATTTTTAATTATGTATCATTCCACTTGTTTAATCTACCGATTTCTACATGCTTTCGCTTGCTCAATAACAAAGCTCAGCACTTCTGAAGCTACTGACTCACAAGGGCCTGTATATTGCACGGGCCCAGACGCAACACATCTGGCGGTCGGCTTGGGTTGGCCACTGGATTGAAGATAGAAGTCTGGGATGATTCCCAAATGTCTAGATCTGGTGACAGGGAGATAGGGCAGGGTGAGCTTGAGGAGAAAAAGCTGGATTAGGAGCTGTTGAACCTGGAATCCCTGCGGGTCACGCCAACAGAGAGACAGCCAGTAGAAGGTTGACCCTGTCTGTCAGTGGCTCTGGGTAACATCAGCCAAAGAGGGTGAGAGGCAGTGAAAAGAGGCTCAACGCTGATCCCATCTCACTTTCAAATAAAAAAATTCCTAACTTCTTACCCTGCCTCCTACACGGTCTGTGCTTTTCCGCCTCTTCGCCTAGCATAGCACTTCTCCCCTCCCTGCACTCTGCCGCACTGGCCTCTTTTCTGAACCTTAAACTTGCCAAGTTGGTTCCCGCCCTTGCATTTGCTCTTCCGTCTGCGAGGAACACTCTTCCTCCGATCCTGGGAGAGGTGCAGCCCCTCGTCTTTTGGGCAGGGCCAGCTTCACGCACGTGCCACCTGCACCCCTCACTCAGAAGGGCTCTGTACTTGGTTTGAGGCTCTGCCGTTGCCATCTTGAAATTCCTAATAATTTTTGAACACTGGGCCTGCATTTTCACTTTGTGCTGGGCCCTGCAAATTCCGTAGCTAGCTCTGCTTTCAGGGACCATATTGGAAGTCCTCCCTTCAGGGGGGCCTCTCTTGGCCACCTACTCTAAAGAAACCCCTCCCCTGCTAAGTTACTCGCTAGCACATTGCTCCCATTTTCTTTATAACAGTTTTCATTCTTTCATACATTCTCACTTACGTATTCAGTTGTGTATTGTCTAGCTCTCTCTCGTTGGAGTGCAACGTGAGCGCTCAGAGAGGAGAGACCACTGTGTCCTCAGTGTGTGACACATCATAGACGCCCGATACATTTGCTGACTATTCCGAGAGCAAAAATTGTTGGAAGCAGGACGGTCACTCTGCTGGGTATAATGGAAATTTAGAATGTATTTGATATTGATATACCTCCTGATCAATAATTAAATTTGTGAGGTGCTGATTTAAAGAGATAAATTCTGGCTTCACAATGAGGTTAAGTGGAATACAATTTCTTCATATTATATTCAAACTTTGATCTTTTCCATGAAAGATTTTGAAGTCTGGATTCAATGCCTAGTTTTGCTACCTATGTTATATGAGCCTAAAATAACAATTTTAGTTTAGTCTGAATTTTTTAAAGAGGTTATTGGTCTACCTTCCAACTACATTGTACTCTATGGCTCCATGAAACATTTTCATTTGTATGAACCAGTTTGACCTGCTCAGCAGCTCTAGCCCAGAGATATGGTAGCTGCAATTTCTCATTTTACAGATCCCTTCAACTCAGTGCACTCCAGCTATCTGGAAGCTTGGCGAGAATAAGCAAATAATAATCACAGAACTTCAGAGCTGAGAGTTACAGTGGAGATTATTTCTTTCAACACTCTCATTTTTAGATGAGGACACTGAGGTCTGAGTACACGGGGCAATGAGACGACAGTGTGGTAGGGATTTTGCTGGAACTTGATCCCTTAGATCAATGATCTTTCTACTCTGCCATTGGACCTTTCTAGCAAGTGAGTTATCCAACTTTTTTTTGCAAAGGGGGCAATTTTTAAGTGAGGATTTACACTCTACTTCTAAAATTTTGCTTATTATTGTAAATCGTCTCCTTTACTAGATGAATTGCTGAATGAGTGAGGATAAGGAAAGAAGGAATAAAAAGAGGAAGAGAGGAAGGGAGGTGGAAAGGAAGGAAGGGAGGTGGAAAGGAAGGAAGGGAGGGAGAGAGGAAAGAAGGAATGGAGGCAGGGAAGGAGGGAGGGAGAGAGGGAATGTCTGATGAAATGAATTACTATTATAATCGACATGAATAATTTATTTAGATCTTTATGTGTCTGTCTTTCATTTTGCTTCTCATATGCACATCCTCCTCGACTTTTCCCCCCATGGGCTGGGGAAGGAGGACTGCCTCTTGCTACTGTGGAGCGACTTCCACCAGCGTGGAACACTCCTGGCCTCTCACCCTTGCATTTCTCACCCTACAAAGCAGAAGTATTATTTGATTTATATTACTAGTCTGTGGATCTCAGTTATGCAGAACTCATTAGGGATTTGCCCTCTTTCCCTACCTTTCTTTCTTAATTTTTTTTCTTTTTTCTGATCAAGTGAAGCAGTGGGAGTGGAGAAGGAACAAAGGAACCTGTAACTGGTTGTGATCAATTAGTTGTAAACATCACCGCACTTGGACCAACCTTTCCCTCTCTGACCTTACTGGTGCAAGATAGCAAAACTTAACTTGTCTACAGGTCACATGCAGGACTCCTGGGTTGCACGACTGCAGGGACCATTGACATGGAGTTGGCCCCACATAGGACACAGCACGAGCAGGTTCCTGGTCTGCTCCCAGCCGTGTGCCCAGTGGGAACCCTAGATGTTGTCTGGCTATGCCAGTGGCAGAGTGGGCAAATCTAACTCAGAGGTGACATACTAGTGAGTCTGTTATGGCCACACATCTGAGACACTCTGTCCAAGCCTGAGCTTAGCAACAATAAACTTGACATTTTGAAGTCCATCTGTCTGACTGCTCTTTTTCTCAGCTGATACCACAGGCAGCCTCTTGCCATCTTTCTTAATTAAGATTCCTTGCGTCTAGGTCTCCCTAAGTACCAACCAGCTATCTATAATATTTTATAACCCACTGAAATCTTGAGCATAATGATGCCATAATTATGGAAGTGACCGGATTTGCATGAAGTATTGCTTATTCTTAAGAACAAAACGGCAACTGTGAAAACAGATGAAGTAATCAGAGGAAGAACCTTTTTGGAAGCTTCAAGACATTTTAAAAGCAATTAGGACTAGTTAGCAATGAAGTTCTGTTCTCAGAAATTGCACTTAAAGTAGGAACATGGATTAAAGAAAAAATCCGCTACTAGAGGGTGAGCCACTGGACTTCCTAAAAACTGGTTCTGTTTTCAATGAAATTTGGGTGTGTTGAAAATGAATGTGCAGATGGCAACCATGACTTCAAACAGACCCCAACTTGGACAGCAGCACACTAATGAGCAAGGGTGCATGGAGTCAGAGTAGAGCTGGACGATTTCTTAGGACTGACTTTTCCAGAACTCTGCTCTTCTCTTCGTGAGAAAAAGACCCAGAATGCTGCTTCCTCTACTGACCAACCAGGCATCTCGCAGGATAGGACACATCTGTTTAGAGGTGTGGATTGTAGTTGCTCAAAAGCGACATTAGGCTTTTTAAAATAATAATAGTTCAAGTTTTGCTTTGAGCTGGTCTGTTTTCCAAAACAGCTAAGAGGTTTCCAACTAAAACAGAAGTCATGGGTAATGAAGACAGCTGAAATGGGGTGTGGGCTGGACCTTCAGTGTGTGTCCTGTAATTGCTCTCTGTGCCCGAGCGGCACAGAGAGACACTCCAGACTGCATGTTGCCCAGGGACAAGGACCAACTTCTAAGGGCCCCGGAAAGGCAGGTGGATCAGTTCAGAATTGTCAAGGTCGGACTCACTTAGAAAAGTACTGAGCACATAATAAGTATTGATTGGCTAATCTCTCAAAGCTTTCAAACAGAGTCTAGGATGATCTCGAAACTTCAGTGACCAGAAAGACACCATCACTGTAGATTCTAGAGCTGGCTATCATGACTAACAGCTCTCCAAGTTGTTTTTATTTTTTCATTTTTTTAATTTTTGGAGCCAGTGGGGAATTACCAAATAATTTTTTACAAAATAATTTTTTTCAACATAATTTTTTACAAAATAATTTTTTTCAACATAATTTTTTACAAAATAATTTCTTTACAAAATAATTTTTTACAAAATAATTTTGTGAAATTTTGTAATGAATATTTTGTAAATATAGTTACGTTTGCTACAATTTCCCATTTCCCCTATGACTTTTGGGATGCCCTGTATATCTTAAATGGAAACTTTTTTTTTTTTTAATTTTAAGGCTTTAATGAGTCCTTTCAAAACATGTTTGTGTAAAATAAGGTAGCCCAAGATCATTGTTCCTGATCATGTACACAGCCTGCCCTCTAGTGTTTCTTTCTGAAACCCTAACAAATTGTAGACCATACTCTTAATCTCAAAATGTTGGGTTAATAGGATTAGGAACTGTGTCATCAAATTAATAGAACAAGGCTAAATCCCTGACACAGATGAAAATTAAAGCAGAGAAAAGTGAAGGTTCTTCCAGAAGCTGGTGGCAACTTCACTGGGGATATATTGCAAAGTTAGTGGTAAATACACTGTATTAAAAAGTTTAATTTGATAAGTAGAGTATTAATAGAGAAGTTGAAATAATATATGTAAAATGTGATAACTGTAATTACTAGTAAAGTTGTTAATTTATTATAGTATTAGAAAGATGTTCTAAGTGTTGATTAAATAATTGAGATTTTTGGTTTTTAAAAAAATAGCAAATATACATAAAGCAAATAAATATCCCCTTTGGGGGAAATTAAGATCATTTCGCTTATATTATAGATTTAACTTTATTAAAGTATACAGTTCTCATTTATTTAGCTTTTCTTTGTAAAATTTTAAACTTTTGTATCTGGAATATTTTAAACTAATATATATCACATTAAACTTAGAAGGAAATTTATCTGAGAAGAAAAACATGCGTACACTATATAGTGTGATGGGTTTTATAAGAAGTATAAGAAAAATGTGTGAAGCTGTTTCTGCTCTCATAAAATAAGTAGTGAATCACCCGAGGTAAAAACTCACTTGAGGACTAAGAATTTTGGAGGAAAAAAAAAATCCCTCTAACATATTCTAATTAATTCTATGTTTAGAGATGTTTACTGTTGGCGGGGAAATAAAATGCGGTTTGGGCTCTATGGGGCTGTGATGCACGCTCTCCCTTGCTTTGAATTTCAAATACTTCAGATGGTGACCTTATTTAACTGTCAAGAAGAATGTAAACTAATAGGGACTCGGGTTTGTTTGCTTGTTTTTAACTTATATTTCAAGCTTCCTTAAGTCTCAGGCCCATTAGCATAAGTTGTCTAAAGTCATAAAGAAAAATTGACACAAAAATGCTTTGGAGGACCATGTGTTTTCAATTGATGCTGACCAACACTACCCTAATGGAAGTCATTTGATGTGGGTTTATTTTTCCTTTGCAGTAACAGCGGGAACATGAAGCCGCCACTCTTGGTGTTTATTGTGTATCTGCTATGGTTGAAAGATTGTCACTGTGCACCTACTTGGAAGGATAAAACTGCTGTCGGTGGAAACCTGAAGAGTATGTTGGTTTCTTATCTGTGCTGTGTCCTGTTTGCGTGTTGGCATGTCCTGCTGGCATTTATAGTGAGCCGCAGTTGAGAGATAACCATATTCACTACGTTTCACCGTGAAACGTTCTCCAGGCACTTAAATCGAGTCGTCATGATGCCAAACATCTGGATAAAAATAGAAAATTCCAATCAAGTCTCTGCAAGTGTTCACATTTCCAGATGTTCATATCGTGTAGATAAAACTTGCCAATTTTTTGACTGCATTTTTTTGTTATCATCCAGATGGTTGGTGTCATCTCAGCACAGCTTTAATGAACAGTGAAATACTTTTCTAGCATTTGAAAAATTTAAACAATTAGAGTAATCTGTGCAATTATTCTTAAGCTGGTGAAAAAATGGGTTATACATAATTTCATTGAATCTGGTTGTTCTGTGGCCATTAACTTGCAACCTGTGCTTGGTGATATATGCTTTGGGTACTTAACACTTAGGAGATAAATTAGCTAAAATATAGCTCACTTGGGGTCTATAAGTAAATCCAGAGGCAAGAGTAAGCTCCTTAGGAGGCCACATTGGCTATTGTGAAGTTAGAATGACAATGAATTTTTTATTAAAGGTGTATAAGGGCTAGCTGTGCTGGCTCACACCTGTAATCCTAGCACTTTGGGAAGATGAGGCAGGACTATCACTTGAGCCCAGGAGTTGGAGACCAGCCTGGGCAACATAGCGAGACCCTGTCTCTATAAAAAAATTAAAAGTTAGCTGGGCGTGGTGGCACACACCTACAGTCCCAGCTACTCCAGAGGCTGAAGTGGGAGAATCGCCAGCTGGGCATTTAAAATAAATTGTTTGTGAAGAAAATTTAAAATTTTCTCTAATATAAACACACTTAAGTTAAAGGAAAAAAATGGATAAATGAAAACAGGGCCAGAGGAAAATGACAAGAATGAGGTTAAGTGAACTCTGACTCGTTTGGGAGCTCAGGAATGAGGAACAAGGGATTGTCCACGTGGCAGCCGACAGCTAATTCATTACGATCTGCTTTCAGAGTATGAGGCTATGAAAGAACAATTAAGCCTCTATTTAGGGGACATGAAAGATTGGTGAATTCATTGTTTTGTAATAGGGTCAGGTCTCAGAGAAAAAACAGCACAGAAAAAACTGTCTTTCAGGTGTTTCTGAGGATGGGGAGATAGATGTGGACGAAGAGGTGAAGAAGGCCTTGATGGGTATTAAACAGATGAAAATCATGATGGAAAAAAAAGAGGAGGAACACACCAATCTAATGAAAACCCTGAAGAAATGCAAAGCAGAAAAGCAGGTACAGCAATTAAAAATAATATCTATTCTTAAACAGATCTGGACCATAAATACTGCACTTGTTAGTGCAATTGGTGAATTATTTATTTTTCCTAATAATATATTTTCTGGAGGGCTGCTTTTATTAGAGGAAAAATTTGAAGGAAACTTCAAATTTCTTCCAAGAACCATGTTCCTTGTAGAATAGGCCTTTGCAGGACTCCAAATCCAGGAATTTGGGGAATTCATTTCTGAGAGATGCTGCTTTCTCAAAAATACTTTATTCTTAATCCTTTTTGAGTTAGGATATTGAGTCAGAAGCATTCAGGGAGTTTTTGGCTAGATTAGTGGTCTCCAAAGTTTTTGATCTGTCAACCCTATTATGAAAAAAAGTTGTTAGCACTCATTCCTAACTATATGCATATTAATTTATTTATAAGTTAGATGCATGAATTGCTATTAATAGCTCAAGGCACAATAGACATTTGGGGTGAGATTCCTCGTTAGGATGGATGTAAAGACATATTTCAAATAATCTTCTAGACATTTTGAAACTTTTAACTGACTTGCCAAATCTGATTAGATCATCATAGTTCTACTTTGTCACATGGCACATAAAGACCTCATGACCAACTGTCAGCTCTGCTGTTCGTATTTTGTCCACTTGAGCTTAAATTATTCATTTTTTTAATCTGCTGGGTCTTTTTTTTTTTTGTCAAGAATCTTTTTAAGCCTTCTGTCTATTTAGTGAAGGTTGGTTAAAACTAGATAAAATCCATCAGTCCACCTGAGTCCTTTTAAACGGCAATTCATTGCAATTGGCTTCAAGTGAACAGAAAGGGAGCCATGGCCAATGAATGCCACGTGCGATGTCTAACATAAGCACCTGAAGAGAGTACTAATGTAAATTAAATAATACATCAGCCTAATCCATTTTTAAAAATTCAAATAGCTTTGCTTAATAGCATTAGTGCAAACTATGTATTTTACCAATGCAGAATATATATTATATTCAAATGTCCTTGGATAGATATTTAAAATTATTCCTACGCTACAGTATAAAGTTCAGTAACTTTCTAAACTATAGACATTGCATAGCTTATAGTTTAATAACATTAACAATTGACATAACACTCAAAACAATTAAATTTTGTTAAAAGGTTATTTTCCAACATTACCCTTAAATTAAAGAGGAAATAAAAACTATCACAAAAGTAATTTGCAAAATATTTTAAATTTTAATGTTAAAAGTAAATTACTTTTTATTTATTTTTATTTTTTAAAAAAATGTTAAATTGTGGTAAAATACACATAACAGAAAATTTACCATCTTGACCATTTTAAGTGGACCATTCAGTAGTGTTAAATACATTTACAATGTCGTATGACCAATCTCCGGAATTCTTTGCATCATGCCAAAAACTGAGTCTATACAGATTAAACAATGCCCCATTGACCCTCAGCCAATTTTTTAGTTAAAAAAAAAAAACAAGTAGAAGTTCTAATACTTCCTACCTATACCTATATGTCTAAAGTTGGGGACCACCAAATTCGAGATGGCTGCTCGCATCACTTTATTTCTGCACATCATGGCCTCTGGGAGTCCATTATGCAACTGGTGTGTCAGCCTGTCACCAGACTGGTTGATGTTGCAGCCACACCTACCACCCGAGTCAGGCAGAGTTCCTGGCAAGGAAAGGAGATTGCCTGACTAGAAGCTGTAAGCCATCCTCCCTTTTGGCAGCAATCAAAAGATTTTGAGGAAATCTAAAATAGCTCCTCATCAGAAAAATGTGGAAGCCCCTCCAGCTGGGTTCTCCCCTGGTGGGCTTGTGAGCATGGCCGTCTGGGAATTGTGACACTAGATATCACTAATAGACCCTTTACACAATACGTTATCACACGGAGTGCTTTGAACATCTGGGTAAGCTGTTACTTTCATTTTACAGCTAAGAAAACTGGAGTGTGAGATGTTAATTAACATGCTACTGCAATACTGTAACGAATGAACCGGGAGAAAGTCAGCAGACCACGTGATTTTCTGTTTTTCTCTGTTTCCTGAGCCTCTTGGCAAGGGAAACAGGGTATGGGATTATAGAAAGAAGATTCCAGTTCAGGGCAGGTCAAGTAAACAAATGTTGGGTCCGTTCTAGCTCTGAAGAATCCCAGAAACTACTAGAATTTTTATTTATTCTTAAAAACTTACTTATGGTATAAAAATTCATTGAATTATACTGTTAAGTTTAGGGCAATTAGAAAGTTAATTTTTTAAAAAAACCTGTTTTTCTCTGAGTCTCCCTCCATAAAATTACTTTAAACCTAGAATAAAGGTCAGTTTAGACAAATTATGAGTTGGCAAACAGGATATTGGCACCATCCTGTCTCCCGGTCCTTGGGCTCCACCCATCCTCGGGTGACCCAGAGTCCTCACTTTCACCTTCCTCATCCCCTCTCTGTTACTATTTAAGTGAGAACATCTGAAACCTACTCTTCCTAAAGTGGGAAGCCCTAGAGTAGCTTAGGGTGATTTGCCCCACACCGGGTTTATATGGTACTTTTGATGAGCTGTAAACTATAGGAATAGAGCTTCAAGCATGGGCTCAGTCAGTGGGTGGACTATTTAGCAGGAAATGGAAGGAATGGAGAAGACGTTCTTAAACCAGAGACCTACTTCCTCCATGGCAACATTTTATTTCCAGAACTTGGGACGTGTGATTTGGTAAATGGTTTTTGTTATACTTCTGTGGGACGAATGGAAAGAAGTGTGAGCATACTAATTATAACAATGTGCTGGGTGCCTTGCTTGTTCATCTTCTTTAATGTAAAAACCTTGAGAAGTAGGTCCTGTTATTCCTACTTGCTAATGAGGAGACTGAGGCTTAGAGAGACTAAGTAATTTGCTGAAGGGTACACAGTGACTGCAGCTTGGAATTGGGAATATTAGGATTTTTATTTATGAGGACAATGAGCGTAATATTTAGAATTGGGACCCACTGAGAAAATCCTGGGGGTATTGTTGCCTGTCATGGTGAAATCACCATTCTTCAGAAGATGTAGGGTTGCAAAATTGTTCTGCAAAGCTCAAGGACACACGCACACACACACAAACACACAATCCTGTCTGGGTCACAATGTGCATTTGGGCAGGCTAGGGCCCTGCCAGTTTTCTCACGTGGTCCATAGCAAATGCTATCTGGCTTAGCTGGAAATAGGACTTTTGTTTCTACTTTTAATTAAACTGTACAATGAGGGCACCTGAAAAATCCCAGCCAGGCAGGGAAGATGAGGAAGATTGTCAGTGCCTGGGTAATTCTTTGGGCTTGATATGCCAGGAAAGGGTGATTTTTTTTTTCTTTTCCATTGGGTAAAAATGCATAATAAATTGGTTTGAAGTACATAAACTCTTCTCCTGCATGCATTTTTATTTAAAGTAGTCGCCTTTAGCTCTGAAGCTGTCTCCTTATGGACAGATCCATTATACCCGTCATTCTCCTGAACCATATCTCTGACATGGAAGGGGCCAGGCTTCAGAAATCCACGCTAGCAGGGAGACCGGGGGTGGGGGGCAGTGGCACAAGAAGAAAGGCCTGTTGTGCCATGGTGCTGGCCTGTGGGAAACTCCAGGAGAGGGCAGAGGCCCGCACGGACAGGTGCCACTGCTGCTGGGTTCCTCCCCACCCCAGCAGGACCTGGCCAAGTTCAGCAAGCACCCCAAGGCAGAATGCTCGGAACACGGACAAGAAAAATGAAGATAGCCGGGGCGCGGTGGCTAATGCCTGTAATCCTAGTACTCTGGGAAGCCGAGGCGGGAGGATTGCTGGAGGTCAGGAGTTTGAGACCAGCCTGAGCAAGAGCGAGACCCCCGTCTCTACTAAAAAAATAGAAAGAAATGATCTGGACAGCTAAAAATATATATAGAAAAAAATCAGCTGGGCATGGTGGCACGTGCCTGTAGTCCCAGCTACTCGGGAGGCTGAGACAGAAGGATCGCTGGAGCCCAGGAGTCTGAGGTTGCTGTGAGCTAAGCTGACGCCATGGCACTCACTCTAGCCCGGGCAACGGAGCGAGACTCTGTCTCAAAAAAAAAAAAAAAAGAAAAATGAAGATGGTCCAAAGATGGCATCTCTGCAATTGGAATGTAATTCAATGGGAAAATTTGATTTGATATGCAAGAATTGCACTTTCTTGCGATGTTTAAGAACATATAACCATTAAAGTCAGCATAAATGAAAGAAATAAAATGTGTCAGCTTTATGAACTTTAAAGCCCAACTTCCAGTCTCCTATGGACTAAACATGAAGACAGACAAGTCAACAAGCAAATCACAGTTGTTCCCTAGATAGGGATGGTGTCTCCGTTGTGGGCTCACCCACATCTAGTGTAACGTCTGTCACATAGCAAACACTCAATAAATACTTATTGAAAGAATGAACAGATGAATAAGATTTGCAGTCTTGCATAGGGATCAGCCAGTGCTCTTAAACAGAAAGCATTAGAGATCTGTCAGCTGCCAGGGGTCTGAAGGAGAAAAACTGAAGAAATAGTTTAGAATATGCACATTTCAAAGGGTTGAATCCATTAAGGTATGCATAGAATCATGAGATGGAAATAGGACTTTTGTTTCTACTTTTAATTAGGAGGCCCTGAAACTTATGAATGAAGTTCAAGAACATCTGGAAGAAGAAGAGAGGCTATGCCAGGTGTCTTTGGCAGATTCCTGGGATGAATGCAGGTCTTGCCTGGAAAGTAACTGCATGAGATTTTATACAACCTGCCAACCTAGTAGGCCCTCTGTGAAAAATACGGTAAGAGAAAAATAGAGCTCAAGATTTCATAGTTCTTAAGGCACCTACTTCAGCTTTTTTATTAATTTATATTAATATTTAGAATAGAGATAGGCCAATAGAATATTGGCATTTTGCATTTTAGCATCTGACACTAATGCTTATGTACCATTACCTGTGTATACGCAATTTATAAGTTACAACATCCATTCAGTGTTTATCCTTCCTTTTAATGACACTGTATGTATCTCTCTTAGAAACACCCTTTCTGCCTTGTATTTGTTATTCATGAACATGCTCCCACTAGATTGTATGCTCTTTGAGGGCAGGGGTCATATCTTATTTGTCTCCATTTGAGCATTGTAGGCATCCAATAAACATTTACTGAATTGCATTTTGAATCATAGTATTGCAGTCTCTGATTTCAGTCTGCTTTAATTTTTTACCCTGGAGGCCAAATATTTGAAGACATTCTCTACCTCCTGAATCTCTCATTCAATGTGCTTGCCCTCTTATATGTAGCATGCACACGCATGTGCATACAAACATACACACATAACCTTTTCATATCCCCTTTTGCCCTATCCATGTATGTGTCCGGTAGGACTGGCATGCTTTCTTTTTTGTCCCCTTTGGCTATCTTCTGGGCAGAGGGAATCACAGATGGTGGTGACCTGAATAGGATGAGCTATGCCCCATAAAAGGCTCCAATTGGCCTGGATTTCCCTCTCCTTTCATGAAGTGAGCTGGATTAAGTGAATTAAGTGGAATTTCACTCTCCATATTAGAGCAGACACTAATTAGCGTATGCTCCTGGCTTGGCAATGCCATACTCAATTACAAAGGGAGCAACCACTAGGATAATGAATGTGCCAAGTCAATTTGCCTCCACTGTTCATTGCATCTGCTCTATTTTTAGAGCCACTGTCACTCTTTCATACACCAGAATGTGGTGGAATGAGCACCAGCTGGAAGTCCGGAGATTTGGGGGCCATTCTCATCTGGGCCACTTGTGTGATCTTATGAATTTTTCTTGGGGCTTTAAAGTTTTGTTTTGGTTTATAGAGTCAAGTAAACAGAAGCTGGCAGAGGGAAAGGCAAGTAATCCACCCAGATTACTTTCTGAGAAAGGCATGAGTCTCTAAAAATCCTCGGAGATTCTTTAAAAAGCATAGGGCAGTAATGTTCAATAGCTGATAACACTCAACACATCTGTATCACTATCATATAAGGGCAACTATGGTCTGCCCAGACCTAGGCGCCACACAGATGAAGCAGAGCGTAGTGTGACTGCTGGAATATCTTCTCGCACTGATTCCAGAAATTCTACAATTACAGCTTCATTCCTTTGACTATAGCCAAGGAGGGCTTTGATCACTGCTAATATGTAACCTGTTAAGCTGTATTGGGCATCTAGTTGAATGTAGATGTGTTTTCTGTCCATAGGCTAATTTATGAGACAGGAAAGAGAAAAGTATAAAGACACTAATGACATTCCACTAAAAATTATTTTTTTAAAAAAGAACTAAGACGGAGGTGAAAACCAAGAGCCCTCTTCACAGTTTTTAGGCAACCTCCACGGTGCCTTAAAGGCAATGGCATGCCAACTGTCACCAGCTTGCCAACAGTATTGAAAACTTGACCTTTTTAGGCCACTGATGGGCAAACATAAACCAGGAGGAATTTCAGATCCTATTTCCTCAAAGTCAAATCCAGGTACAAGAGTGTTAATAAATTATTTTAAAATTAATCACCTTTCCCTAGCATGTCCAGAATTGTTCTTGATTTGGAATGACTACTATAAGTTGACTTTAAAGTTTATAATAAGAAATGACCCAGAAGGAAAATAAATGTTTATTTTATTTCTGTCCCCCACCCCACAGATTGAACAGTTTTTTAGGAAAATATATCAATTTCTATTTCCTCTCCATGAAGATGATGAAGCAGACCTCCCCGTCAGTGAAAAGTCCATTGAGGAAGATGCACAATTGACCCAAATGGAGGACGTGTTCAGCCAGTTGACTGTGGATGTGAAATCTCTCTTTAACAGGAGTTTTAATGTCTTTAAACAGATGCAGCAAGAATTTGACCAGGCCTTTCAATCATATTTCATGTCAGATACAGACTCAGTTGAGTCTTACTTTTTTCCAGCTCTATCCAAAGAGCCAACGAAAAATGTGGATCTTGTGCAAAGTTGGGACCTTCCCAACTTCTTCCAGCTGTTTTGCAATTTCAGTCTGTCTATTTATGAAAGTGTCAGTGAAACAATTAGTGAGACGCTGAATGCAATAGAAGATTTACCAAAACAAGACAAAGGCAAGTATTAAAAGATTACTTTTACTTAGATATCTGAAGTCAAGTTGTGTGCAGCTTTGGAAATGGTAGACATTTCTGAGTAATTTCATAGTGTTTCTTGAAATGACAATTTATGGATAATCCAAGTTTCAGAGCCTCTTAAAAGAAGTTTTGAAGTCTGCCAAACACCATTCCTCTTCTATCATTGTTGAAAACTCTAGTGTTGTTCTCTCTTTTTAGAGCTAATTTTCAAAGCTGAAAGAAGAAAATGCTATTAGGGTGAGAACTTGAAAAAAAAAACAATTCCCTCCTTTGTTAATACGTAGATGTCCAGCTCTATCCTGCCTGAACATCAGGGAGTTTCTTTAAAATAGGTCTAGGCCGGGCGCGGTGGCTCACGCCTGTAATCCTAGCACTCTGGGAGGCCGAGGTGGGTGGATCACTCAACGTCAGGAGTTCGAGACCAGCCTGAGCAAGAGCAAGACCCCCGTCTCTACTAAAAAATAGAAAGAAATTATCTGGCCAACTAAAATATATATAGATATACAAAAAATTAGCCGGGCATCGTGGCGCATGCCTGTAGTCCCAGCTACTTGGGAGGCTGAGGCAGTAGGATCGCTTAAGCCCAGGAGTTTGAGGTTGCTGTGAGCTAGGCTGACGCCATGGCACTCACTCTAGCCCGGGCAACAAAGCGAGACTCTGTCTCAAAAAAAATAAAAAAATAATAAAAAAATAAAAATAAATTAAAAAAAAATAATAAAATAGGTCTAGAATCCTCAACTCCCAGTTTGTGAAGAAGGTTAGTCTCACATTTAAGCAGGGCAATATAGCGCCTTCACACCCTTCTCTGAATCACTATTATTCTTTAACTCATAAAGTTCATGCACAAAACCATATAAAGTTTATGTATAAACCAGAAACTACAGAAATATTACATAAGAATTACCTTCTATCAATACTAATCATGCCTCATAATATTCCACGTTGGCAAAACAATGCTGCTTTATGTTTTAAAGCAGGATATATGTTCTTTGGGCTTCTACAGAGTAGCTTAGACACATTTCAGAAATGAGAGCTGCCAGTGTGGGCCAAGTGCATTTCCTTGGTTATTGTATTGACCACTAAGCCGAGTAAAAGGCTGCTCCCCTCTGAGATGAAAAATAAAGTGGGCTCCTTCTAGCTGACTATTTGCCACTTATATCAGCTGTAGCTAGCAACATCTGAATCAGAGTTTCAAAACTGCTATGACATTGCATAACTGTCCTCTATAGAGGAGGGGCTCACCTCACATGTTTCAGAAACTAAAGCCAGGAAAGGATGCATTATATCCGTCCAGCTTCATTGTTCCATGAACAGAGAACAGCCATCATTACTGGAATTGTTGGGTTCTATTTTACGTCCCAGTAGACTTTACTTGTAAGTCAGGTGGTTTGTCTGGTATTCCATTCTAATGTTCCAAATTCATCAAATCTTCAGGAGAAACACCAGGCAAGTGGACTGAATCTATTTATGCTGGGGTGGTATCAAATAATTTTTGGCTGACCTTTTAAATAGATATCAATTGTCTTGGAATAATATTCAGAATGTGTTCATTAGAGCAAAATAGTGCCCCTCCTTCATATGGTGTAGCAACCTTGCACATGTTGCTACATTCAAATGTGCACAAGACAGGTAGTGATTCAGACACACATCAAAATCTAAATAATTTCCCAAACACTCAACTCCCTTCCACCCATCAACTAAGAATGTGGGTTTCCACCATCTGCCTCAGTTTCCTCCTCATGCACACAGCTGGGGACTGGCCCCTATTCTCAGCTGCTCATGCACACCCTGCCCCTCAGTGACAACCTAGATAGCCAAGATCCCTTGTAAATGTAAATATTAAAAAATAAAAAAACCCAAGCAAACAAGGCCTATTATATTCTTCTTTCTCCAGTATCCCTCCCCTAGCCAGGCAGTACACAGCAAGCTCAGCAGAGGAGACATTCTCTTCCCAGATGAACAGACGTGGGCTATTTATCAAGAGTAGTCAGGCAGGAGCTGTAGGGCATTCGTATGTGGTTTCCATCACTTTTCTGAACAGGTGGTTGATGAGGAATAAGCCTATTGCCCCTAGAAAATCTGCCTAATGAGTTGACATTTTGAGCTTTGCCCTTGTGGTAGACTCAATAACTACTGGCCAAAGATATCCACACCCTGATCCCCAGAACCTGTGAGTTTACATTACATGGCAAAGAGAATGTAAAGTTGTAGATGGAATTAAGGTTGCTTATCCACTGACTGTAAAACAGGGAGATTATTCTGTATCATTGGAGTGGGTTCAATGTAATCACAAAGGTCCTTAAAAGTGGAAGAAGGAGGCAGAAGAGAATCAACAGAGATGGCGGCAAGAGAAGGACTCGGCCTTACTTTGCTGGCCTTGAAGGGAGAGGAAGGGGCCATGAGTCAAGGAATGTAGGTGGGGTCTAGAAGCTGAGAATGGCATGGAAAAGGGTTCTCTGAAGCCTCCACAGAAAACCAGCCCTGCCAACACCTTGATGTGAAGGTGTCTTGAATTCAGAAGTCTGAAGTAGGTCTCACTTTAGACTTCTGCCCTAGAAGACTGTAAAATAATGAATTTGTGCTGTTTCACGCCACTAAATTTGTAGCAATCTGTTAAGCAGCAACAGGAAACTCATATACACCTTTTGTCAGTTACAACTTCCATTTACCGAGCCAGTCCTGTGTGTCTGTCAGCCCTCACGGATGGGCCCATTGGTCATGATAGTCCTAAGAGCCAAAATTAGAAAAATAGCTAAAACTGAATAATGAACACCATTTTAAAAAGAGAGACAATAATAAAAAGTCTGAAATATCTTGATATTTAATGTTATTTTTTATTTTACTGAATTTGCTTTCATTTTAGTCTCCATACGGAAGAATTTCTTTCCTACCTTGGTCTTTCTAGATCTCAGTTCTTGAATAGCTCTTGCAATTGTCTTCACTTGTTTTATAAATCCCTAGAAAGAACAGATGAGATCATGTTCTATGGTAGCTTAATAAAGTGCTGAATGCCAGGAAATCTGTTTCTAATCCCGCCTTAGAGAGTGTTTGCTGACCTTAATTTTCCCGTAGGCGAAACGGACAAGCAAGTGGGGAGAGTGGTGATTTATCTCAGCGATACTACTAGAAGTAGCTGCCTAGAAGTGCTCTGAGGTTCTGTTGTGGCTGGACTGACTGAAGTGATAGATTGTGCCATGGGTGTAGGATGGGGAACTGGTGTCATATGCACCTGGAATTTGCAATCTGGATGTATGTACCAGGTATTAATCTAGATGCTGGGAATAAAACAATGATTGTGACACAGCCACTGACTTCTAGGAGCTCAGTCCAGAGAAAGGAAAACAGATTAGTGGACAATTACATCACCATATCTTAAGTGAAATGTCATAATGACAAAAGTAAAATGGCAAGACCAAGTCCCTTCCCTTAAGAGGCCCAGAGTCTAATGAGAAAGATGAGAAAGCAAACACTACATAAAACAGGGACGAATTCTACAGTGGAACTCCTCACAGGGGTCATGTGGGGCAGAGAGGAGAGTCCCGGAGGCAGCTGGGAAGAAATCACTTTCTAGTCACCAAAGGAGATGGTTGCCTTACATACCAGATGGTCTGACAGCGCTTCATTGTTTTTAAACAATGGACTTCACAATTTATCTCAAAATAAAATGTTTCATTTTTAAATATTGAGGATTTAATATAAAAGAAAATTATTAGATTGTAAATTAGCAATAAATTTTTCCTAATGTCAAATGCTTCATTTGGGAACTGCCAGTTTTCTGTTGGGTAGACTTCTCTTTTACATCAATATTTTTATGTGTATTGTTAATTCTCCTAGAAAAAAAATGGGTTCTCAAAATTTGATCTGGTATAGGCATTTTCCTAAATCTTTGACCCACTGTTCATAACATTATATATATTATACATATGAAGTACAAAAAAAAAGTAATAAATACCTATCACCCAGTTTAAGAAGCAGACATTTCCAATGTCTTTGGAACTCCAATGTACTTCCCAACTATAGCATTAAAAATTTTAAATATTTGTGCTCAAACAGGTAAGGTAAAAAATAAATAAATACAGATAAAAATTTTAAATAATTATTAGAGGTTTTTTAAATAGAGAGAAATCCAAAGAAAAAGTGATTCCTAATCACCTATTTACTTAACCCTGTTGACATCAGACAAAATAATGATAAAAATAAGATGCACTAACTTTAAAATATTTCAAATATACAAAGAAACAAAATAACTGAAAGCTAACTTCTCCCACCCTTCTCATCAAGTCCCTCTTGCAAAAGATAATTACTATTAATAATCCTCATGATTTCTTCTAGAAATAAAATTACATGCATTAACATGTTTGTGTGTGTGTGTGTGTGTGTGTGTGTACTAACAATACATTTCTAGTAATGAGATTTCTGGAGTCAAGGATATGTGTAATTTTTAATAGATGTGAAATTGTCCTAGGAAATGATTGCACCAACACACACTCCTGTCTTTGAATACAGGAAAAAGATTTTGAAAGCACTGGTAAGAAAAAGCAGTGACATTGTCTCTACTCTATTCAAGTGCAAATTCTAATGACACTAATGTGTATATGATGCGTTCCCCGCAGGCCCTGAGCAGGGAGGCCTGATTTCAAAGATGTTACCTGCACAGGACAGAAGACTCTGTGGGGAACTTGGCCAGAATTTGTCGGGATGTTTCCAATTTCACGAAAGATGCCAAAAATGTCAGGATTACCTATCTGAAGGTAAGTAACTACTATTTTCTCAGGATTTCAATAGTATTCTGGACAGAAGACAAAATTTCACTTTCACGAGCATTGTGGGTTCATTTGCCTCCCTTAAGTGCTTTTTCCTGTGTTCATTTCCATCTGGGGGGTGTTCAATGTAGATTTATACATTTTTATTCTTCCAAAGTATGTCATTCTTTCACTTTCTTTAATTCTCTATTGTTCTTGTGAAATTTTTTATTGATTAAAGACCAATAAAACCACTAATATGTGCAAAAGAGGTAAACAATGAGCAAATTAGAGCAACTCCTTCCTTCTCACTACAAAGGAAATAAAAAACCCACTAATGAAGGAAATCTTTCCATTGTGTAAATCAATGCTTAGCCAAGTGAGATATTTGTTTGAAAGTGGCACTTATTCTTTTTAATTGGTGGTTTAATTATCTAATTTAATTTAAATAGGGAAAGTGGTTTCTGCTTATGAGCCCCAAGAAGGCTGTCCTTCCTAGACTTGGCCAAGAGTGGCCTTTCTCCTTCCTTCCCCGGCCGGAAATCCTCCTCCTTTTCCTTCTCCTGACTAAAGTTACCCCTCCTACCTCACAAGGGCCAGTTGGCAAATTTTCTTACAAAATACAATAAGAGCTTTTGATTCCTATTTCTCTGCATTTTATCTTGCTAAAGCCCTAGAGGAAGGAAATTTAGAAAGTGTGGCTAATGGCTTGGAGTAGGAGGTTTCAAGACACATTTAGAAGAACACAAATGAATATCTTGATAAATTATCCTACCACACTAGCTCGTGATTTGGGGCAAGTTGTTCAGGCATCTAGGCCTCAACTGAGTAATCTGTAAATAAAGGACCTGAGATAATCTTTGAGTTCTAACAAAATTATTCTATAAAGCAAGTTCAGGAAAGATCAGATTATAATTTGTTAGCTGTACAATAATAGCTCTTGTGCCCTTACATCCCTCAAAGTAAAGACCACTGGAGTAGTATTTACATCTACAGAAATAGCAAAGAGGCCAGGCACAGTGGCTCATGCCTGTAATCCCAGCACTCTGGGAGGCCGAGGCAGGAGGATCGCTCGAGGTCAGGAGTTAGAAACCAGCCTGAGCAAGAGTGAGACCCCGTCT
>CM052443.1:39247599-39284967 GCA_028533085.1 Varecia variegata
TATATATATATATATATATGTAGTCTTCCAAGTTATAAAAAGACTCTAAACCTTTAAAAAACTTTTCACTGGGTCTTGACCTATTTGATAGACAGGTTTGTCAGAGAAAGTTAGAGTTCAGAGGCAGCCAACCGAATATAATCAACTCCAAATGAAGTTAAAGTTTTTCCTAAATCATAACCAAAGTCTGTAAAAAATGGGAACTATTGCTAGAATCCTGGATTCCTTGGTGTATGGTAAATCTCAAATAAATAGAGCCTATTCAACCATACATACCATATATTTGTTAGAGAAAGTGACAGAAAATAAGTTATTAAGGGAACCTGACTATTTTCTATCCAATGAGCTATCAAAAGCTTGTAAAGTGGAAAGGGAAAGCGAGAAGTCAGGCTCAAGGCAGTTAAGTGGTAAAAAGACTGCATACAGGCTGACCTGGATTTTAATCCCGGCTACTATAATTTTTAGGTGTGAAACTTTAGGCAAGATCCTCAACCTCAGCAAGCCTCAGTGTCTTCAGTATAAAGTAGTAAAAGTACAGTAGTGCTTCCCTTATTCTCAGTTTCACTTTGCAAGCTTTCAGTTACATGAGGTTAATTGTGGTTTGAAAATATTAAATGGAAAAATCCAAAAATACATAATTCATAGGTTTTTAGTTGCATGCCATTCTGAGTAGCTTGATGAATTCCCTGCTCCCTCCCACCTGGGAGGTGAATCCTCCCTTTTTCTGGGAGTCTCCATGCTATCTACACTCTCCTCCCCCTCGCTATCTACACCCCCTACTGGCCATTAGTCACTTAGAAGCCACCTCTGTTATCAGATCAGCTGTATCCAATGCTTGTGTTCAAGGAATCCTTATTTGACTTTATAATGGCCCCAAAGTGCAATAGTAGGGATGCTGGCACATTGTTATAATTGTTTTATTTTTCTATTAGTTACTGTTTTTATTTTTTATTTATTTATTTATTATTATTATTGTTATTTTTTAAATAGAGACGGGGTCTTACTGTGCTCATGCTGGTGTTGAACCCCTGAGCTGCAGCTATCCTCCCGCCTTGGCCTCCCAGAAAGCTAGGATTACAAGCGTGAGCCACCGCGACCGGCCTAGTTATTGTTTTTGATCTCATACTGCACCTAATTTATAAATTCAACTTTATCATAGGTATGCATGTATAGGAAAAAGCTTAGTATAGACAGGGTTCAGTACTATCTACAACTTCAGGCATCCACTGGGGGTCCTGGAATGTATCCCTTGTAAATAAGGGGTGATTACTGTAAATGCTTTTGTTTTATAGGGCTGTTGTGAGAATTATCTTAATCCACAACGCGTGGTTCATGATGTTACTTCCCAAACAGAGGGGTTCATTTGCTTGATGGGTATCAAGTCAATAGACACAGCAAAGTTAGTTATAGCAAAGGGGTTTTTATTACTTGGCACAAGTAAGGAGCACACCGTGGACAGTTCCCAAAGTAGTATGTCCCCCAACAAGAGGGTGGGCTGGTTTTATAGTCACAGGGTCATTAGGTGCAATCTGATAAGATCTTGCAATCTAACTGCATTCTGCCATGGGGTGAAGCCAGGGCTCAAACTGATTGGATTCTGGATCCTGCCATGAGGTGTTCATTTCTTAATGTAGTCCCCACTCCTCAGTCTGAGCAGCACTTAGGGTCCGCCTATGGTTGCATGCTTGGTTCATCTGGGCATGCTCAGGTTACATGACCTTCAACCTGTGGTTCCATGGCAGCTGAAAAGCAACTCACAACTTTGTTTACATAAAAGTTGAGCCAGATGGTCTGATGCAGTTACAGTGATAAGCATAAGCACTGATAAGTGGTAGCAACAATGATAAAAATTATAATATTATGAAGTATCTGACTCATAGTTGAGCCAAAAAGTTAGTTTGCTGCTCTCCTTTACCTAACTTCACCAACATTTTTAGAGTTTGTTGTGTAAAGAAAAGGAGGAGGTTTTTCTAGATCAGTAATCTTCAAATGTTTTTGTACTCTCATCCTCCCTCAAAGGAAACTGAAAAAGTTGCATACGCTCTTGAGTGGGATTTTTTCAATATAAATGGAAAGAATAGGAAATTTTTATATTCCATGCATTGTAAATATTAGCATTTAAAAAATGTTTATCCCTCTTTAAACTGTGCTTAATGAAATCTAAATATCATAGCAATTAGATACCCAGCATCACCCATTTAAACAAATATACAAACAAGTTTTTAACAGTGAGAAATTTTATTTCATTCCACTTTCTCTGTAAACTCTTATTTTCAATCTACGTTCCTTAGAGAATTTTATCCTAATGTAATATACTTTTACGCTTAAAAGTCTTTGTGTTAGGGTGGGAACTCACAGTGAGGGATAAGAAAGAATTCTCAACAGAAAGATTAGGATAGAAAGAAGTAAAAAGTTTATTTTACTTTCCTGTAACACAGGCACAGCACAAAAGAAAGAAAAGAAGAAGTGCCGCCCTGAAGATAAGGGGTTTGGAGTTTTTACTGGGATAAAGAGGAAGAAAAAAAGAAGAGTTATTGCTGCCAGCTGATACAGGAAGGCAGCTGGGAAGTGGCTGCGTTTGTTTTTTCCTTTTTTTCCCTGTTCTGTGATCCTGACTTATCAGTCTCCTTGGAATGTGGTCTGGCAGGAACTGGGGGTCCCTGCTCCTTCTATCAGTTCAGTTCTTCTCAGGTGCTGTAAAAAACAAACTCTTAGAGACCAAAGTTAAGTCACACATGGTTAATCTTAAAGACAATGAGTTAAGCTACAGGTGGTTGATCAAACATAGGGGCAGTTGTGCAAGATGAGTTTTTTCTTCAAAGGGGCAATTATGTGCTGAGAGTTTACTCCTCTTTCTTTCTGTTAGTTCATTAGCAATACTGTCCATTCACTTTTGTTGATCAATAAAATTAAACATTTTTAAATTTTAAAAATTAAAAATTTCCTGTGACACCAAATTCTAGGTATCAAATATTCATTATTGACTGAGTGATCATTGTAATTATTTGTACATAATTGATCAAAATAACAAATATATTACAAATTCCTATGACCATTAAACATAAAGAGTTTAAAGAGTAAAATTTTTAACAGAAATATATCTTTTAATGAGAAGGAAGAGTTTTTTATCCCCTGGTAAATTCATGTATCCATTAATAATTATTATTCCTTCCTAGAATGAGACAGGATTCAGTATCGATACCATCCCTATTTTTTGTTTTATAGACACAAGCACTGTAGAACCTGCTGGGATAAAAGCACTTGCTGATTGGAATGCTCTTTCCCCAGACCTTCTCCTGCTGGTTTCTTTTCAGTGTTCAGGTCTCAGCTCAAGTGTGATCTCCTGAATGAGGTCTTGCCTGGTGATCAGATCAAAAGTATTCACTACCCAGTCACTCTCTAGCCCTTTACCTGCTTAATTCACTATCATAGGACTTGTCACTATCTGCGGATATCTTGTTTGGGTACTTTTGTATTATGTGTTTCTGCCATAATATCAGTTCTATGAAGACAGGGACCTTGTCTGTCTCGCTTCCTGTTTACGCGTAGAAGGCACTGTGATAGAAATGTGTGTTGAAGAAATGAATATGTTTGCTGGGATAACCATACATTCTAACCAACATTTATGGAACAGCCATTTTCAAAGGAACCATTCTCTCCCTATTATTATCAAGCGAAGCTACTCCAAGGAAGGCAATGGAGGAGGAATCTCCATGTGAGCGGCGGTGCCTACTCCTGTATCTTGAGATGTGAGTCAGCTGATATTTGGCTGGAACAAATAACCCAGGCTTAAAATAACACAACGATGTACAATTATCATGCATCAGTAAAATTTTTTTCTTAAATAACACAAGGAAAATAAACACAGAGGTAATGTGCAGCTGGATAATCTGGGATATTTTTAGCCCGGGATCTTGCTGGTGATTGAAAATGTGTAGGGACACTTTTGAGTTGGTGTGGCGTAGGGGACAACAGTTGCATTTGTTTGGCTTTGTGCAGGCATGCTGGACCCCTGCAACATGCAGGACAATCCAGCCCAAAGAACAGTCCCACCCAAAACGCTGAGAGCACCTACGCGGTCAGTTAACCGTTGATGTAACAGACTGCTTGCTTAACGTACGTACGACACATGAATTAGCACATTTTAAACTCATTATCAAATAGTTCCTCCTCATCAGTGTTTACATTAGAAACAGTTCAGTAAAATTGAAAAATGTGGTGAGTTAACTTGAGAAAGTGCTGGCGGTCATTAATCAAGTAAAAAAAGCTGCATTATTCCACCTGCTCCAGCTGCCGGCCTTCAGTGAGGGCGGGAGAAAATGGAAATGCAAACCACTTGTTAGCACATCCCCTCAGGGGTGGGAAACAGATCTCCAACAGGGCTGTTAAGGCCGCACGACTCTGTGCGGACTGTCCCAGCTCTGCTGTCTTAGAGAATGGCGTTGTCGGCCCGAAACTTTCCACCTACAGCGGCCTTTCTCGGCCAATGCACCGAGACGAGCTTTGGGATTTCTTTCTAGGCTGGAGGTTAGCGGTTATAAGACGCGCTCAACGCGGCGCGACAGGGCAAGTGCGCGCTGCGCCGCCCGCCGGGGCCGCGGGTCGCAGCCGGCCGGAAGGGGCGGGGCGCGGGAGGCGGCGGGAAAGGGCGCCCGGAAGGGGCCCGTCCTGCGCGCCCTCCCGCCGCGCCGCCTTCAGTCTCCGCCGCCAGCCTTGCTCCGTTCCAGCTGCCCGCCATGCCCGCCGCCGGCTCCGAGCTCCTGTGCCCGCCGTCGCCGCCCCCCGCGCAGAAGCTAGTCGCCGAGCCGCGGCCGCCCCACGGGGAGCTGCAGTACCTGGGCCAGGTCGAGCACATCCTCCGCTACGGCTCCAGGAAGGACGACCGTACGGGCACCGGCACCCTGTCGGTGTTCGGCATGCAGGCGCGCTACAGCCTGAGAGGTGACCCGGGGCAGGACGCGGCAGGGGGCGCGCCTCAGGGGGCTCCGAGCTGCGGCGGGGAGAGCGCTCGGGATCTGCGGTGCACGTTTAGTCCTAACCTCAGGCCTACGAGGGAGGGCGAGCATCCTCAACCCCACTTTCTGGACGCCGAAACTGAGGCTCGGGTTAGAGGCATGATTTGCATAGGGTCGCACAGGTAGGAGCGACAGCCGGGAGGTGAACCGGGTCCTAATGGCTCCCAATCACCCAGGTAGGCTGTCTCCTGCAAAGCGGGCATGATCCAGTGCAGTTGCCGTGTAGTAAACAGTGGGAGAGAGTTGCCTGGGCTTGACCAAGCGCTTGTCTAGAAGCCCGGGCCTTTGCCCCTCCTCTTCCCTTCTCATGTTGGCCGTTCTGCTTTGCAAAGTTTTCAAAAATTGGAGCGAAAATGCTGTGGGCGGAGCAGCGGTGGCGGGAGAAAGGAGAGAACTGAGAGGCTAGGGAGGAACTTGTGTTTCCTGACGGTTTCCCACTTCCCTGTCTTCACGAAGCGGCTTTCCTGCTAAACCTTGAAAAGAGAACGTGAGAGTTCGACTGCAAATTTTTGTTTTTAGACAGGGTCTGGCTCTGTCTCCCAGGCTGGAGAGCAGTGGCGTCGTCATAGCTCACTGTAACCTTAAACTCTGCTTACGTGATCCTGCTGCCTGAGCCTCCTGAGTAGCTAGGACTACAGGCATGCACCACCACTCCCCGATAAATTTTTAACTTTTTCTAGAGATGGGGTCTTGCTATGTTGCCCAGGCTGTTATCCAACTCCTGGCCTCAAGCGATCTTCCCGCCTGGGCCTACCAAAATGCTAGGATTGTAGGCGTGAGCCACCACACCTGGCCTCAAGTAGAAGTTGAAGTTCTGATTCCTCCCTTCTTGTTTGCCTTTAAAACTGAATGGCCCCAGGGAAGAAGTGTCTCCTGTAGGTTGTTAGCCCTCAGGCTTTCCCGGGACTGAGGGGTGGGGCTGGGCACAGGGATTTAGGCAGCTGATTGCCCTTCCCTGAAGTCAGACCATCCTGTCATCCTGGATCCAATGCCTGCTGTGGGGGAGGGACTCCTCACACAGGTGTGCCAGGGGCTGACATTGCTCCCTTTTCGGTAAATGGAGAGCATCCTTGACACAGGTGTGAAGAGTGGTTCTGAGTGGGGAAACCCACTGTCGGTGAAGCAGATTCACCGTTGTCAGGGTCAAACCCTCCACCCCATCCCCGTTCTAGAGACTGAAAAACACACCGGCTGCTGTGGCTGCTCCGCCTTGGACAGCTTGGGGAGTTTCGTCTGAGCAGAGAGGTCCACTTTCCTCAGCTCTAACCCCAGAGGCCTCTGAGTAGCAGACTTAAATTTTAACACGTCCCCTCTGTTTAGACATTGGGCAAGTTACTTTACCTCTCAGATAGCTTCCCTGTATGTTAAAAATGGAAATAATGCTCAGTGGGCAATACTGATAAAAGCAGGTGCTTGAAAAATCTCTCCCTCTTACATGAGTATCACTAAACAAGCGATAATGTGGACTGAACAGGTACCACATTTGAAGATTTAAGTATTTACACTTTTATTTCTCTATAGCTTGATGCCTCTCCTTTTGTCCTTTAAGCTGTGCAAGCTTCTGTATTGCCTCTGGTGCCTATAAAGTGGACATCATAATGGCCCCTCAAGGAGGGTTGTTTGGAAGATAAAATAGGAACGTGCAGATAAAGTGTTTAAACAGTGCTATTTTGGAATATTAAAAGAACAGATTAATTTGCTTTGCAAATTTAAAAAAATATTCCTTAGTTTTGGCCAGTGTGATATCTACTATCCCCTGGTCCTGAGCAAGTTTTCTCTGGCAGGATCATCATGGAATTAGTCATGAGAGCCTTTGGGCTTTGTCCTGGGACACATTTCAGGTGCTGTCTTCACACCTTTGTGACAGGATTCGGGCTAACCGGGTAGTGGATGGCAGCTCTTTCCTATTTTCACTCGGGTATCTCTGCCCTGCCCACAGGAAGTGTGGACTTCCTGTGTCCAGTGGTCGCCAGGGCTCAGGAGGCTGATCTCAGCCCAAATTGGGTCACTGACTTGGCTTGCAGCCTGGAGCTCCACCCTGACTCCAGGCACCCACCTAGGAGTGGTAGTTTTCCAGCTGCTCCTGTGGTCACTTCAGGGCTTATGTCTGGGGACAGTTTTCTTCCACAGAGAAAGTTGGATGGCCTGGTCTATCTTCCTGTCTTTAAACTGTATGGCAAACTGTTTTTCAGATGAATTTCCTCTGCTGACAACCAAACGTGTGTTCTGGAAGGGTGTTTTGGAGGAGTTGCTGTGGTTTATCAAGGTAAAGAAGTTGCTGCCGTTGGAAGGTGACCGTCTGTTCCCAACACAGTAGCTACTGAGACCCTTTTAGAAGTCAGATCATGTCACCCTTCAGCCCATAGTGGCTCCCATTTCACTCAGTAGGAGCCAAGGCCCATATGAGACCCCTTTCCTGGTTCTGGCCTTAGCTGCTGCTCTCAGCCCCTCTTGGCCTCCTGGCCAACCTTCTCCCCCTACATGTAGCATGATTTCCTGATCTAAGACTGTGGTTCTCCCCTCACTTCCTTGGTTTTTTTCCCTAGAGAAACATTATCATCTGATGCGTAATTCAGCCCTTCCCCTCCACTATTAGAAGGGGGCAGCAGACAATAAATCAATAAGTTAACTGTGCTGTAAGCTCCATGGGGGCAGAGAATTTCTTTCTCTTGTTCACTATTGTATCCCCAGGGCCTAGAACAGCCCACCTCATAGTAGGACTCGACATATATTGATCATTGGATATAGATACCAACTGTTTTCTCATATTCATATAAACTAGAAGGGTTTCTTCAGTAACAAGATATGCCTCTTCCAAAAGGCTAAGAAGGTACCTCAGGCAAGGGCCAGAGTGTGGTGATTACAGGCATCCGTCATGCCTGAGCTCTGTGGCCTGGTCCAGAATCAATGATGTCTGTCCAATGCTGGTGAGACAGGCTAAGTTCTGGGCCATCCTGGAAGTTGTGACCCCTTCTGTAGAGTACTTGGTGTGGTTTGGATTGTCTCGGGCCAAACCAGACCCAAGACTTCTGTTCCCTCTTAGAAAGGGATGAGGTTTGGATCCAGTCCCGGTCTGCCTTAATCTCTATTTGTGGGGTGTTTTGTTTAGTGCTGGCCTATCTCAACTGATAGTGAGCCTCTGGTTCAAAATGCAGCATCAGAAATCTCAGAAGAGGACATTCTTAAACTAGCTAGAGCCCAGTTTGAATGGATAGAAAGGGGATACTTTTGAAGCAATATGTGAAAAGTTGAGAAATGACTTGTTGGAAGTAAAAAAAATTGAGACTCAGCAATAGAAAGCGAAGAAGCAAGATGCCAGAAATAAAATGCATTCACTAGTTTTAACTTAAAGCTTGAATGTGGGATTCTAAGAAGCTCTTACCAGGAACGTCAGATTCACCTCTGATAGGTGGAGTTATTCCACGGGTGACTTGATCCAATACAGGAGTCAGAGGTGCCTGCACTGCAGCCAGGGATCGGTGGGCAAGACAGAAGGGAGGGCCTCTAGCTCGTGTCTCCTCACAGTAATTGTGTGGTGAGTACTAATGTGCTCTTTTATAGATGGATAGGCCAGGGTGGGTAGGGAGTGGGTCAGAGGAGAAGGTAGGTAGAAGGGCCAGGCACCCAGCCTAGGTGGATGTGGCACCAAAGCCTTGCTCTTGCGGTTACATCACATCATACCTAGAGGCACCAAAGGCAGATGGGGCCTGTCCTTGACCTGGATACAGGTTACAATGTCAGGGGCCAAATCTGATGGGATGAAATGTAAGAGAAGTAAAACATAAGGCTTTGTACTTGGCAAATAAACCAAAACAAAACAGAACAAATTAATATAAGTATATAGATTGGGAGTAAACAGAACTTTACAGTGGCAAATATGGGATATGAATGAATTAGGGTCCAAATTTAATTCAGTGTGACTGATACATTTACCAGAAAAGCTAATACTGATTAGTCTGATCATTAGAAATATCCAACATGCCAAGTATAAAATACCATGAATGATTGCATATGAGGCAGTAAATTCATTTTGGGGTATCACACTTAGACACAGAATTCATTTAAGAAACACAAAACTGTCAGATGAGGTGGGCATACAGAAAGGACTTGGAAGTGTTTAGTCTAGAAAGTTTAGTTGAGGGGAATAGAAGAAAAGATTTGAGAGGTGGTTCCAAAGAAAGGATCAGACTGTCCTATAAGCCCTTCAAAGTTTGGGCTGGGACCAGCCTACTTAAAGACAGCATGGGCCCCACGTGGTGGCCTGCCCGTCACGTCAGCATGGCTGCTCAGAATTCCCTCGATGCTCTGTTCAACCCATCTCTTCCAGGGATCCACAAACGCTAAAGAACTGTCTTCCAAGGGAGTGAAAATCTGGGACGCCAATGGATCCCGAGGCTTTCTGGATGGCCTGGGATTCTCCACCAGAGGGGAAGGGGACTTGGGCCCAGTTTATGGCTTCCAGTGGAGGCATTTTGGGGCAGAATACAAAGATATGGATTCAGGTAAGGAGACAGCGATGCCTCCCATTTCCTGAGTGCCCTTCCTAGCATGAGTCTGCTCTGTCCTTTCAGATAAAGTCTGAGGGATAAGTCAGTGCCATGGGTGCTGATGTTCAACTTGGATGTTGTGAGAGGCTGTGCCAGGTAAGGTGGAGGAGCCACAACTGAACCCTAATTTTTAGGGTTAGGGTAGTGTCACACTCTTGGTGATTAGCATCGATTGGGTCCTTGCTTGGCACTTTCCTTACCTGTGTCATCAGCAGATAGCTGCACAGTTGTGCGTGTCCGGGGAGCAGGGTAGGAAGGAAGCTCATCTGTGGGACAAGATTCCCTAATTGCCTTGTGGCAGCTTCGCTCTCCCCTTTGGAGGCTAAGCTGCCAGCACACTGCAGGTGGTGTTGGTGTGATAGCGCCATGTCTGGGTCGCTCTCCTTTCTGCTGGGGTGGAAGAATGATGAAACATCTCACTTCTACCTTCCTGTATCACTGTCCGTAACGCCACTTGCTGAGTGTCACGGAGCCCAGCCCCTGTCCTGTCCTTAGGAAAACCAAATGCCCACTTTGGGGGGGTGTGTGCTTGTGCTCAGGAAAAAACAATTTACTGGCTGGGCAGGAACCAGCAACCTGGGGAGTATGCATCTCATCTAAAGGGGACAGTCACATCTCGCCTCCAGCCAGCTGGAGGGATTTGGGCCCCATGTTAGAAGTTTTCAATAAAAGCCTAAAATCTGCATTTTCTGTGCAATCATGAGATCTTTTAACTATAGGAAGCTTTACTGGGTACGGAATTTCCTTATAAGGGCTGCTGAAAAGTTCAGGAGATGGATAGTGGTGATGGTTGCGCAACATTAGGAATGTACTTAATGCCACTGAATTGCATGCTTAAGAATGGCTAAGATGGTAAATTTAATGGTACATATACTTCATCAAAATGAAAAAAGTTATGTGGGCCAATTTCTGCAGGTAAGTGTTCTGTAGGAGTTAGTCTGCCCCCGTGTCTTAGGGCATCCTTCTTAGGATATGAGGCTGCTCCGCTGGCTTAATGGTGCCTTAACTCCTGCCTGGTGTTTGATTATTTCTCGTTGCTTAAGGGCCCTGATAAAATTATGGCCTTAGTTTGCAGTTGTATAAATGCTCAGCTGTTAGATTTCAGTAGGGGAGTTTGTCTTTTTTAAGTTTTTATTTTGAAATAATTACAGATTTGCAGAGAATTGCGAAAGAGAAAAAAAACTGTACAGAGAAGTCCCCTGTACCCTTAACCCAGTTTTCCTCAAAGGTATTATCCTGGGTGACATCTTGCATAAATTGACATTGGTGTAATCCACAAAGTCGTCAGATTTTGCCAGCTTTACGTGCTGTTTATGTATGTGTAGGTTCATGTAACTACCACCACAATCAAGGTACAGAACTATTCCATCACAGTTCATCTTTTTAAACTCTTTGATACTATGTCTTTTGGAACTGTGACTGTGAGAGAACTTTCCTCCAAAAAAAATTTGAGAACTGCTGAACCAGAACATAGTCTGACACCAATAAGTAAAAGTTTAACCAGAGGAGATTACACACTGAAGCTCTGCACTGCAGTTACCAAATCACTTCTCAGCTTCCAGTTCTAGCTCAGAAGGAAGGCAAGGAATTAAAGTCCAGAAACCAGAAATGGGAGAAAAGTACAAGGTGGTGTAATCATTACGGAGGTTTCCTGATGTTTGTAAGTCAGTGGTGTGTTTAGCTGCCAAAGTGTGTTGTTTAGGTGGGAGTGTTGGAAGCACACTGCGTGGGGCATAGAAGGGAATCCCCTGTTAGTCGGGATGTGTGTGGAATGCTATAGTCTACTTAGGATCCAATACTCCTGTGAGACAAGGATAAGGCAGATTTGTGCAGTGGAATTGTGACAAGAATGGTTGGTTGATGGGCTTAGAGACTGGAGGAACTAAAATTGTCGAGATTGGAAAGAGTTAGCAATGAGGGGAGGGATGGAGGAGGTGGCCCCATGACAGACACATTTAATGGCTCTCTAGAAAAGAAAATAGACTTGGTTATGGCTCCAAAGGATGGACCCAGATTGGAACTCGGCCCAGTGAGATCTGGGGAATTTGCAGCAGGCACTGGCTGTCTTGCAGCCACGGTCAAGGGAGGATGCTGTGTGAAAGGCTGTAAATAGATGACCTCTGAGGCCATCTCATGAGCTCCTGTGATGAATGTGTGTACATGTCCTCTTTTTTGACAATTCTACAGATTATTCAGGTCAAGGAGTTGACCAGCTGCAAAAAGTGATTGATACCATCAAAACCAACCCTGACGACAGAAGAATCATCATGTGTGCTTGGAATCCAAAAGGTTGGAAGGACCTAGTCATCTTGTTCATTCTAACCGTACTGTTGGCACAGAGGGATTGTGCAGAGTCCCCAGAGGGAGGCAGGACCTTGGGCACTGCCCCCAGCCATACAGTTAGTTTTGTGACCTTAGGCAAGTCACACTTTGCCCTATTTTCAACTTTAGATCATGGGGTTGGGCCCAGATGATCTTAATTGGTGTATTTATACTTATTCTTACTCCAAAAAGGGCTTTAAATTGCCTATATAACTACAGATAAGATTTTAACATTTTAAATTAAATTGGAGCAGGTGAAGTTTTAGGTCACTGCAACCTTGCCAATTATGAACATTTTTAGTAATTATGTTGTAAAATTCAGCTCTACCAGGGTGTTAAGTACCCAGAGTGGAATGTTTGTATCTATAATAGAGACTTTTAGTACAGGAGGGTGTGTCTGAAACGCCAGTTTCCTGTGGCCCCTTCAAATGAAATGATTCCTGCTCTGTTTGTAGTTTGGTGCCACAAAGGTGGCACAAATCCTTCATTTTGGCTCAGATGGGAGAGTATTGTTCCAGCTGTACATGTAGCTCCGCAGAAATCTCGTGCTTACGGACAGTCTCCAGAGGTGTGGGCCGTGAGTGTCCCTCCAGCCCAGTGGCTCTCTCATGGTCTCAGCGATGGCTTCTGCTTCCCTCCTGGTTTACTTTAGCTGTGTTCTCCCAGACCACCGCCTCTCCTTACTCTCCCCTGTGTGCTGCTTCCTCAGATCTTCCTCTGATGGCGCTGCCTCCGTGTCACGCGCTCTGCCAGTTCTATGTGGTGAATGGTGAGCTGTCCTGTCAGCTGTACCAGCGGTCGGGAGACATGGGCCTGGGCGTGCCGTTCAACATCGCCAGCTACGCCCTGCTCACGTACATGATCGCACACATCACCGGTCTGAAGGTGGGCTGCTCTCGGGAGGGACGGCTGGCACCGGCCTAAGGCCCTCAGCTCTTCCGTTCTTTAACGTGGGAAAACGAGTTACAGACAGTTCAGTCTCTGATTGGTTTCAAAATTTGATATGTGTGAATGAGACATGAAGCAGCTTACTTTGTACCTTCCTGTCCTAGTGGTCTGTGTACACTAACAGGTCCACATAGGTTGTTTGTAATATAACTTATGAATTGACTTCTCAAAAGCTACACTGGTTAAATTATTTTTTTGTAAAGCCCCAGGGTGTCTGCATACCCTATATAATGTGTCTTTAAATGATGTGTTTTAAAGGAATTGAAACTAAAACATTGACTGTTTTGTGTTCTTCCATGGCATTTTAGCCAGGTGACTTTGTACATACTTTGGGAGATGCACATATTTACCTGAATCACATTGAGCCGCTGAAGATTCAGGTAAGAATTATATGTTACACTTTTGGGTTTGGTACTTTCTCTTGATAAAGGTTGATGTGTGGAACCGCCGTGTGCAACAGGCATCTGCTTGATGTTTCTAAGATAAAGACAACTGTTCTTCAACTGCTGGGCTTCGGTTTAGGGAAGGTGGTGGGCAGGTGGGCAGGGACAAGGCAGACACGTGCCTCAGCTGTCCCAGGCATTTCTCACGCCAGGTGCTGTAAGGTACTAAGCATCAGAGCCAGAGAGGAGCCACATTCGAGCTAGGGGATTTGGGACCATCCCAGAGGTGGCATTTTAACTTGTATTTTCACTTGAAGGAGAATTAAAGTGCAAATGTTTTCCCTTAATTTGATGCCAAATATGGTATTTAGTTCTGAACTTTCAAAAGTCTGTTCAAGTCCCTGAGTTATAGCAGCCACCAAATGATGATTTGAATTGCCAATAAAAACATGTGTGTCTGCTTTGTGAGCCCCAGGAAAAAAAATTTAGAACCAAATCCATTTAGCCTCTTCCAGATTAGATGTGGATTTTTTTTTTTTTTTTGAGACAGAGTCTTGCTCTGTTGCCCGGGCTAGAGTGAGTGCTGTGGTGTCAGCCTAGCTCACAGCAACCTCAAACTCCTGGGCTCAAGCAATTCTTCTGCCTCAGCCTCCCGAGTAGCTGGGACTACAGGCATGTGCCACCATGCCCAGCTAATTTTTTCTATATATTTTTAGTTGTCCAGCTAACTACTTTCTATTTTTTTAGTAGAGATGGGGTCTTGCTCTTTTGCTCAGGCTAGTCTTGAACTCCTGAGCTCAAATGATCCTCCCGCCTCGGCCTCCCAGAGTGCTAGGATTACAGGCGTGAGGCACCGCGCCCGGCCTAGATGTGGGTTTTGAAAGTTACTCCTGCTGCTATTGAGGGTGACTTCAGGTGCTTCTCTCTGGCTGTCTGCTCCAGTCATTTTGGACACAATAATGGGAGGTTGTGACATGTGTCCACATCTTAATTGCCACTGTTCATCCCAGGAATTGTTTTCTGTAAATTGTCAACACATGTCATCTTTCCTTCCCCTGTCTGCCAGGGACAGTTGGGATAGGGATTGTGGAACTCAAGTGACCTTAGTGAGTGCGAAATTACAGATAGAAAAGAAAAAGCCTGTGTTCCCATCTTTCATAAATTTACCAAGAGTGATTATAAGCCTGTACTTACACCTGATGAGCCACCAGGCTCCTGATGCTGTGTAATGTCATAAAAACCCTTCACTCTTGAGAACCAGATGAGTTATGGTGTTACATAACCAGGGACAAGATATTTACAGAATTACACCCCTGTAAGATTATACTTTGTTGATCAAATACTGTATTTGTTTCATGAAGGGACATGAGGAACAGAATTAGAGGCTGTACAAATAAGGAAAAATAATGGTCCTATTTTGTTTTTAGCTTCAGCGAGAACCAAGACCTTTCCCGAAGCTCAAAATCCTTCGAAAAGTGGAGACAATTGATGATTTCAAAGCTGAAGACTTTAAGATTGAAGGTTATAATCCGCATCCAACTATTAAAATGGAAATGGCTCTTTAGAGTGCTTGCAAAGGAGTGTGAAGAACATTATCAGTCTTTAGAGTTTGCACAGGATGCCCAGGTGAAAGTTCTTTCTGCTCTAAAGGAAAAAGGAGCTCGGTCAAAAATCTTTCAGTTATTAACCTATCAGTTATTAACTTTTAAGGCTATTAACTTTTAAGGCTATTAACTTTTAAGGCTGTTGCCAGTAGGCAAATATAAATGAGCTATTTCTTTCAGTCATAAAAAGTCTTGGGGTTTGGTAAACTCAGTGAAGATGTATGAAAATGCCAAGATGATGAAGGAGAACGAAGATATATGTGCTCCTAACAAAAACATGTACATACATTTTAATCCCATGTCCTCTGAAGACTGGTGAATTTCAAGAATTCTACAAGCTATTCTTTTAAATCTGAGTGAGCTGAATAACACCATCAATCACAGGTAGTGGGAAAGTTAAATTTATTTTATATATTGTTACAATAAAGAAGTGTTCTGCATTTGTCCATGTTTTTTCATTCTGTGTTGCCATTTATCTGCTCAGTTCCTGCCTAAAATAGATTTAACTGAATGCTTCTAAGTAAACATATGGTGTATTTCTGGTTTGGATATATTTTAGAAATGCTGACTATACTACATTTTGCCCTATTTTCCTAGGACTCATCTCATTCTAGCTGCATTTTATCACTAAAATATAATGACCATTAAGGATCATTTTTACAGGGTTATAAAGTCTATGAAATAACATTTTTTTGCCCTTTTTAGCATCAGTATGCTGTGAATTCTCTAATATGCTTAGACTGAGCAAGAAAAGGATGCTAAACCACTTCAGTGTTAATCAGTGAAATCTTTTTCCCTTTGTTACATAGCGGATAGCCCATGGTGCCGCACAACTATTTTTATTCTGCTAATTTATGACAAGTATTAAATAGAATAAGGAATTGTTCCAACAAATTATGCAACATGTTGCTTATTTTCAAAGTACAGTTTGATGTTTGGGTATCAGCACTTGACAGTAATTTTGTAAGAATATCTTCCTGGACTTTGGGCTGGTTAAATCTAAATTTGTTTAAGGATTAAACAGAAGATGTATTGATTTCTATTGATTTGCTAAAAGAATCAAGTAATAATGATTATTGAGTTGAGTCCTGAGGTTTAATATGGCTTTCAGCTAAACTTGATTGGTAGGATATTTTTTTCTTATATTTTTGTGAAACTATACCCAAGCCTTTTCACTTAAAGAAAAAAGATGTTAGCACTGAACACTTAATTTTTCTGAGCAAGGAGCTTCTTCCAAACTTCACCATCTGGATACTGGTGTTTCTTTACAGATTCCTCCTTCATTTCTGTTGAATAGCCAGCATCCTATCAAAGACAAAAAATTACGTAGTGCTAATAACCACCTGGAACAAAACCATGTATTTCTGCTGCTCCAAGAGATGCTTTTAAATCTAAGCCAGAGATAACTATTAATATTTTAAAAGCAAGTTTTCAGATTGTTTGAAATGGGGCAGAGGGGGCATACTGTATTGGCTACTTGCCTTTGATAATAGGGCAACCTTTGTTGGTGAAAATGAGCTCTGATCTCTCGAACTTGATCAGGGTAGTGGCCCCAATAACACGACTGTAGTCAAACCTGACTACAAGTTCACTGACTTGCTAAATAGTGCCAGGGTTTGGGGTGGGGGGTCGTTTTGCACAAGGAGTGCAGGTTTTAAGGTCTCAGCTCATGAGGAAAGGCTTGCATTAGAGAAGCCATGTGACCTCCAAGCCCTGACTTTCAGGCCTTAGAATTTTGATACTAACCAAAGAGCCATTTGTTTCTAGACTGGAAAATAAACTCTTAAGGAGTGAAACAAAGCTCTGTGCTCCATAGTCTGGTTCATGAGAATGGGCACAACAGTGGCTGGCAGTGTCACTTCTGCAGGGCCCCCTCAGGCCAGTCTCACCATTGGAGGCATGTAGGAAGCCTGCCGGATCCTCACAGGATACTTGAAATGTTCGTGCAGGTGGTCGACGAACTCACACATCCTAGGAGGAAGGAATCAGATTGGGGCAATAATGCCTGAATTTAGGTCATTCCTCTGGTGCTGTTAAGGCAGAAGGGGAGAGTACCATGTGAGAAATGGACTTGGTCAAGTCTTGGCTGTGCTACCATGTGTGTTTCTGGCCAGATCTCAGGTGCTCTTCATCTGTGAACTACAGCAACGTGAGGTGGGGGCTTTTAACTCTGAAGGTTTTGTGATGCCCTTTTAAAGCATCAATTCAGACTCCACAACTATCTGGGATTATTTGGGTGCCTTTGGCCAAAAGTTAGATAAATAGCTTGAAATCACCAGATGAGGTTCCTTCCAGCTATACAAATGATTTAGATGAAGAGCACAAATTTTAGAATTAGATCAATCTATGTTCAACTTCTGTGTCAGCCACTTGTAGTTTTGAGGCCTGGGGCAAGTGACCTAACTGCTGCCTGACTTTAGCCACTTTTTAATGACCAGCTGAGACAGGCAGACTGGGTGCTCGGCATTCAGGACACATGGAGGAATGGCAGGACAGGCCCTCCTGGTTTCAGTGGACACAGGCACTAAGGCATCGACTGTGATACGTGCTCTGTAATCTATCACAGAACAGGTAGGGATGAAGACCCAGCCACCTGGGAGAGAACAGCTGGGCCTTGAAAGATGAACAGGGAACCAGCGTTCTATGCAGAGAAGGGCAAAGCAGAGAGCTGAGCACCAGGCACCTGCTCTGGGTGTCATGGTGCGCTAAGGCACAGTGGTGACCCTCTGTCTCATCTTTTAGGAATTGCAGGACTTTTCAAGGTTGGTGGAAGCTCCCTTTAGTCCTGAAGGCAAGAACTAAAATGAGAGGGTGGTAAAAGCAGGATAACCTAGGATTGGCCATTTTCTTCATTATAGAATCAGATTATTAATTGGAAGGGAAAAAAATAATCTAGTCCTGACCGTTTCCAGATGAACAGTGAGATCATGTAACCAGAGGCAGCTCCAGGACTGAGCAGGCCTAGGTTTCCTTCTTTCAATCTAATTTTTTTTTTACAGTATAAAATAGCTCAGGCATATTAACAGGCAGCACCTGTCTACTCATACCCAGCTGAAGAAAGAAACCGTTACAATGAAACCCCCTGTGTACCCTGATGGTCCTTTTCTCTTTCACTCTTTCACACTCCTGAATTTGCTGTTTCCCTTTCCCATGCGTGTTTTCCTGCCTTCCCTGCACACTTGTATGATCTTTCTGCAATACAGTTAATCCCAGGAGACGGGAACAGCGCGTGCAGATGAATAGCAGGAGACTCCTCATGTGAAGGCCCCCTGGGCCATGTGGAGAAGATGAAACTAAAAGATTCGGCCAGACCGTGGACTACTCCAGTGTCTGGAAGAGGAAACTGGACAGAAGAGACCAGACATGATGAAAAAGGAGCTGGTGGAGGGAGAGTCTGGTTGCAAACCTCGCCTTCGATGTGCTTACAAAACAGTCAGCCACCAGGAACCTACCGTTCTAGAAGGAAAAATGACTATTTGCTAGGGTGTCTCTGTTGTCACTGTCCCATGTGGAGAAGTGGAAACAAAACCCACTTGACCTGTGCGTTATAGGACATGCCAGTAGATAGAGTTCTTAGTGTTTCTGGTCACGAAAGCAGAATTCTGAAAGATCTGGCCCAGACTGAGGGACCCTATCGAAGCAGAGAGTACTAATGCCACGTTACTGACCTGTTGTCCAGGCTCGCAGAGACGGATATGTAGTCAAATATGATCAAGTGCTGGACCAGTTCACAGAGGCCAACTCCACCAGCGTGGGGACAAACAGGAACTAAAAGGAAGGCGTTTCTATTTAATGCCAAGAGTAGGGCAAAGGCAGGAAAAGGTGAAAGAACCTTCCCGTTTTTTATTGCCCACAGGTGATCAAATCACTTGTTAATATTTAGGGTGAAAAATCATCAAATATTCCCTGATTAAGGCCAAATGAAGAGTTAGACAGAAAATCAAAATGGCACACTGCAGACTCGCAAAGACCAACAAGGGAGCCCCAGGCGCCCGTTGGACAGGCGGAGAAAGGGAGGTCCGGTCTGCGGCCTCTGCGGCGCCCTTACTTCCAAACTTTTTGGCCATCAGTAATACTGAGAGGTTTTCATTGACACTTCCCAGTCTGCAGCTGTCAATCTGGAGGAACTGCAGGGCGTTCGCCTGTAGGAGTTGCTTAAATATCACTCTATTGTGGCACTAGAAATAGAATTGAAAATAACACAAACAGAATCGTCAGCCTTGGCCTTCAGGCTCCCTAACGCTGGTGATGCAGCACTTCCACACTGCCCATGACTCCTCAGGGGCCCTCGGGGAGCCCAGCCTGCGTCTCTTCTTCAGTCTCACTGGGCGTGGGGTGAGCCCTCCTAGTGCGGGCGGGGACCCTGTGCTCACTTTCCTACAAAGGCGCTAATGCCACAGTGCGAGTCAGGTAAAGTCACACCAGCTGGCCATTTATTAAGGAATAACTGTCACATCCATAGGCAAGAGGGAGATGAAGTGGAGCATCAGGATAAAATACGGTGACGGCGATAAGCAGGTGGCAGTCAGATGACAGAACGGAACCATGGCACCGTGGTGCTGCTCCTTTTGCGGGGAAAACAATCTGTCCCTCACGCTGCTCTGCTTGTGGGCTGACTGCAGCAGGTTTTGGCAGCTCTTGCCAAGCTTAGTTTGTAAGCACAAAAAGTGAACACAATCATGTTTATTCCATTTGAAAGCTGGCTTTCTTACAACCATCTTCTGCCTCGTGACAGCAACTTTAACTTGTTGCCTTGTCAATTTTGATTAGGTACTTTGAAAAAGATCCATGACCTTAGTCATATGAACTGGAAAAGAAGCCACAAACTTTTGCCTGTATCTGACTCCAGACTCTAATGAAGTGCTGTGAAATGACCCATTTTCTAAGATGACGAAAACTTCCCAACTCAGGTGATGGAGGCTAATGTATGACTGTGTCCTCAGTCTGTGGTCAGCGTGTGCTGACCCCGAGGAGACATCACTTACCTGCTCTCCTGTGGCAACGCCAATTCCTAACGGGACCAATGCCTGCAAAATAGAAGGCAGCCTGGCGTGATCTTTCTAAGTTTTGAACTACAACTCCTAGCGTTTAAAAATATTTATAGCTGAAGAAGAAAACGTCCCTGCTGTTGAGCCATGTGAAGTTTCAAGACTGGCAGAAGGATGTCAAGGAAGACGTGTGTGTACACGGGAGGGCCGTGTGCATCCACAGAAAAAGGCAAGCGCTGCTCAGACACCGCCACCAGCCCCCTCCTGGGCGTGGCTCTGCGGATCTGCAGCATCCTGGCCTGTGCTCTGTCTGGGTCCCTCCCGACGTCAGTGGTCCTCCCCTGCCCAGGCCACCTTCCTGTCGGCCACCACTCCCTTTATTCCCTTGTCTCCCTGATAAACGTCCTTTAGTGGTTATTCTAGAACCCCTTCCTTTGTCAATTCTAAGACCCTCTCCCTTCCAGCGCAGTGCGTGGCTTTAGGTCCTACTCTGCAGGTTCGGCTGAGACCACGGCCTCCTGGGGAGCACCTCACCTGGTGAGATGCTGGACTCTCCACCTGTTCACAGCTCTGCTGCTCTCTGTCCTCTCACCTGGCCCTGAAAGCCACCTCAGTCACTACCACCTGGTCTGGCCACCCCCCTCCAGCCTCTACTGGGACTGTGACTCTGCAGTTACTGTCCTCAGACATCTTTTTGGGCAAGTCACACACGTGCCACCCAGAGCCTCGACCTCCTCATCTGCAGGTCTGTTTGAGCAGATGGTCTCCAAGGTACCTTCTCACACTCATATTTTATGCTTCCTGAAATTTCTAATTTAAGTACCCTTGGTGCTTTATCTCAGAAGAGAGAGGGAGAAGAGGAGGAGGAGGTGGAGGAAGGGCCATTTGACTTATTGATTCCACCATTTTAAAGCTTATAGGTTTCTGGCACTGACTAGGTACAAACTTTGTTCTTCCTGATATTTCCTGAATCTGCTCCATTCGAGCTGCCCTCTCCCTCCATCTGCCCCAGATGACTGGAAAAGCTTCCTGGCTCCCACCCGCCTCAGTTTCTTCCTTCCTGTTCCTTGTTCTCCACCACATGTTGCTATGATCACATCTTCTGAAATCCCAGCCGTCGCCATGCCAGTCCCTCATGTGAGCACCTGCAGTGGCTCACTCTGTTCGGTGCACACTCTGAGTGCATGGACCCCACACTCTGGCCCCTGCCAGCCTTTCCGATACCTCCTTGGCGTGCACCTGCATTCCCTCGGGCATCTCCACTGGCCCTGCCTGGCCCTGCCGTCTCTGCAGGGGCCTCCCTTCCTCAGATGCCTGCTGGGGGGATGGCCTCCCCCATGTAAGCAAAGCCTGGGAGGGTTAAAGCCTGGAAAAGCTTCCAAGGAGACTTTCCAGGTGGACAGAGGTCCGGTCTAGTTGGGGGGCTGTTGGCATTCAGCAGGGTGCAGCCACCCTGCAAGGACCCTGAGGAGAAAAGGCAAGTGGCACTCAAGGAAGAAAGTCTTGTCCACCCATCAGAAGGGTCAGGTTCTGTTTAAACAGAGAAGGCTGTGGGCACTCGTGGTTCCTGTCACCTCCCTCACCTGTGGCTCAGCTTTCCTTCAGCAGCAGCTCTGGGCTCCCACCACGGGGGCCGACCCATCCCAGCCCACACTGTGTTCCCCTCCATGGACTTTTCCCCACCGCGCTCGCCACTTGGCGCCTGGCCCAGGAGTCCGCCCGTATCTCAGCTTCTCCCCCTGGCGAGGCTGTGAAGTGGGCGAGGAGGGCGTTGTGGTAGAGTGTCTGACATAGGGTAGGTCGTGTGCCAATTTGCCGACACAAACAGAACTGGCCCTGAGTCCCGGACCCATGAGTTTATGCAGGTGTCTCTTCTAGAACCTGGGACTAAGACTCTGCCATCAGAGGTAAGTTTTTAAGATCAACATACAACAGGCCGGGCACGGTGGCTCATGCCTGTAATCCTAGCACTCTGGGAGGCCGAGGCGGGCGGATCGCTCGAGGTCAGGAGTTTGAGACCAGCCTGAGCAAGAGTGAGACCCCATCTCTACTAAAAAAAATAGAAAGAAATTATCTGGACAACTAAAAATATATAGAAAAAATAAGCCGGGCATGGTGGCGCATGCCTGTAGTCCCAGCTACTCGGGAGGCTGAGGCAGAAGGATCGCTTGAGCCCAGGAGTTTGAGGTTGCTGTGAGCTAGGCTGACGCCACGGCACTCTAGCCAGGGCAAAAAAAGCGAGACTCTGTCCAAAAAAGAAAAACCAAAAAAAAAACCACACACACACACACAACAGAGGCGAGTACAGTTATGCAAAGGCACCTCAGGAAAAAAATGTTCCCAGGCAGGCAGGGCTTGACCATAAGCCAGATGAACAGAGAGTCATGCGTCTATTAACGACGGGGGTTCCTTGTGAGAACTGCGTCGTTAGAGGGGATTTTGTTGTGCAGACGTCATGGGGCACTCACACAAACCCAGACGGCGCAGTCTGCCGCACACCTGCGCTGCACACATCCGGGGTGTTGCGGTATGAATACTGTGGGCGACTGTAACACATGGTAAGTATTTGTGTATCTAAACATATTTAAACATAGAAAAGGTAATGCATTGCACTGTGACATTACAACAGCTATGAAGTCACTAGGAGATAGGAATTTTCCAGCTCCATTATAATCTTATGGGACACCGTTGTATAACTCAGTCCTTCACTGACTGAACGTTATTATGCAGCATGTGACTGTCCTAACCCACTTAGTGTGTAGAGGAAAAGGGTTATTAGGTGACAGTACAAAGGGTGCTTCAGAGGCAGACGTTGGCCAGGCCTGTGCCCACGGGGGAAGGATGAGGCTTTAAGACTCAACATGTCTGGGGCCAGAAACGGGTGTAAAGAGCTTAAAGATGGACGTTTTGGGCCACCACGGTCTGATGCCACCGCATATTCAAATCCCATAACCAATTCCTGCCTCCAGCAGCCTCTGACTTTCTACGGCTTCTCATACAGCTTGCTCTGGTCAGAGGATAAAGTATTTAGAAGTGACAGTTCTCTTTATAAATGAACCAACTGGCATTCTGGCCTTGTGGATGCGCGCTGTAAACCCGAGTAATGGGAGTCTGCTCCCAGGATGCTGAATGTTTCTCCGATGTTCTGACATATCAGCTTCTTTTTAAACCAGGGGGAGAGAGACAGCCCTGATTACAGGGGCTCTGTCTCCAGGGCTCTTGGGAAACAGGCTGCCCGTCTTGGGGAAGCCCGACCTTGACATTAGTTAAGCAAACTTTTTCTTCTGAGTCATCCAGAGAAATCTACACTCTTCGTTTCATTCTGGGTAAATGAAGTATTTTAGTATCAGTCACGTGATTTCTACATTTATTATATAAAATATGGGAACTGTGTCTATTAACCTTCAAATTGCTGGTAGCCTTTCAATTTTTGGCAACTTACTGTCTCTAAAACAAACAGAAATAAGGGTGATATATAAGCTGAAGTGGATAAAAGAACGCCAGGTCTGTAACTCCCACACTTGTCACACATTACAGTTTTTTTTTTTTAGACAGAGTCTTGCTTTGTCACCCAGTGTAGAATGCAGTGGCATCATTGTAGCTCACTGCAACCTCAAACTCCTGAGCTCAAGCGATACTCCTGCCTCGGCCTCCCAGAATGCTAGGACTTACAGGCGTGAGCCACCCACACATTACAATTATTTCAGCTATTTCATCAGGAAATGTAAAAGGGAATAAGCAAAGACATTTTAGGATCTGTCACCAACACTCTGGAAAACGAAACAAAAAAAGGCAGCAGTTTTTCTACCTTGGAAATGGCAGCATGCCCCAGAATGTCATCGGGGGAGGTTGGCTCCTCAATCCACAATGGCTTGAACTCCGCCAGCTTGGACATCCACTCCACCGCCTCGGGCACATCCCAGCGTTGGTTGGCATCCATCATCTGCAAAGAGAGGCCCTTCATGGTGAGGTATGCGGCTCCCAGGGAGAAGGTGCTGTCACTCAGTGCCACCCACTGCAGAGTAAGGCTCCCCTGACATTTCCTCTGCTGAGGCCCCACGGGCAGCGTGAACAAAAGGAGACAAAGAGCAGCCTGGGGCTTCTGTCTTTTGGAGGAGATGCGAATTGTTTGCAGAGCTGCTGGGATGTGCAGAAGTGCCCAGGGCAGCCCAAGAAGAAGGGCTCTGGCCCCATCTGCCTTTAAATGTCCCCCAAACACATGTGTTTTGCAGTGTTGGTTCTGTGCGTAGGAACTGTGTTTTAACACATGCTGAATCATTATGCACAGTCAACCCTAAGTTTGTTTAATAGTCATTTATTGACTATTGCCCACTATGTGTCTGGCACAATAAGTTACCCAAACTCTACCATTAACAAAGCACCTGGCTCCACTGCGCACCTCATGAATTTTGCTCCATTTGATATTTATAATAACTCCATGAGGAAGTTCATATTAACCCATTTTACAAATGAGAAAACTGACATGCAGAGAAGTTAAGTGACTTGTTCAAGAACAAGTCAACAGGGAGTTCGAGTCCAGTCCTCTCTTGTCCCAGGCCCTGGCTCTCTGGGTGCTGCTACTCCTCCTAAAAGCCAGGTTCTGGCTGTGCTAGCTTAAGAGACAGCTCCTCCACCCCCGACCTTATCACACTTGGATCAGACACAGACCCGAAATCTCCATAGAATGTGCTAGGTGGTAAGAGCTCCCTCACCAGAGGACAGTATATTCAGGATAAGTTTTTATCATAAATTTGGATGAGGATGACCTCATAAAACAAAAGCAGCATTAATTCATGTACAAATAATGGAACTTCTGATCCTAGGTCAAGGACCCAAAACTTCTATTTTAATTTATGAAAACAAGCCCATAAAACTTCATAAAAATATCTTGTGACTTTCTTTTATGAAAATATTTTACACATAATAAGAACTGTTTTGTAAAAATACAAAGTCAGGAAAGACTGATCATCACATGTCTCTCAGCCAGAGTCCCACGTGTCCTCAGCAGTGGCTCCCTGACACCCGCCCACCTGAGCTGGGAGGGAGATGAAATGATTGACACACCAGGGCCCCAATGGGAGGCCAGTTTGCTCAGGTGTACCCGAGTTAGCAAGAAGGACTGATCCCTAACCCTAGTCTTATTTAACTACTTCTGCAGAATTAAAAAATTTACAACTATTAGTACCCTCAGTTTTTTTTAAGAGTTCACCTACTGTAAGAGTATAGAGCTGTACTTCCTCTGACAATAAGTTTTAAAAATCCCAATGTTCTGTAACCCGTGCTTGAAAGGAGTTGTATTTTTGGGCGACAGAGGCTTCTGGAATATTCTCAGTGGTGTGGGAGGATATTTACCAAAGTTTTCTCTGGTCCAATCATGTCTCTGATGAGTCGGCATCTCCGCATGTCGTCCTGCACGTCAGCACCAACCTTCACTTTAAACCTGTGAAGTATGTTTGTTTTGGTGGTTTAGCTCCGTTTACTGCCTTGGCAGACACCTGGATTTTCTGGACAAGTGGCCGTCTCTAATTCACAGACCACGTTTCCTAGTGACCTTTTGCTCTTTTTCTCAATCTTCAGACAAGTCACTTGAAAATAAACCTGTGAACTTTCTCTCTTTCCTTGGTGGCCGGGCGGTGACTCCCAACCACCTGCCGACTTGCAGGAACTGGAGAGAGTGGTGAGATTAAAACAATTCACTGAGCTTTTGCAGAGCCATGAAAAGGAAGTAAGTACAGAAAAGCCACAGTCAGAATTGAAGAGGGGCTGATAAGGGTGCCAAGTGAGCCACTCCCGACAGCCTGGTTGATAAAGTGCCTACATTTGCATGGCCCTTTACACGGTGGCTGTATGAGAGGAAGGCCACAGGAATGGTCTGATCCCACGGTGCAGGGGCCTGAGGCTGGGGAGGGAAAGGGACTTGGTCACACAGCTAAGGAGCAGCAGGGTGCAGCTTAAGCTTCTGTGACTCTACCTCTGGCCACTTGCAGGGAGCTCTTTAGTCTGTTCTGATGTCCAGCTATTTTCTTGGGACGTGGGCCCAGGCTTCCTGTGCTGGGAGGCCCTGGAAATCTCTCCACAGCCTTTTCAGACTCACCAGATACGGCGCTCCAGCCTCCCCTGGGAATGCAGAGGGAGGGCAGGAAGCCAGCACTTTCTGAGCATCTGCTCTGAATCCTGCCTGTGCTGGTCCTTGTCAGATGTGGCAACTTTGAGGAGAACCATGAGTTAATATTTTTATTCATGGAGAGAAAATAAGGTTCAGAGAGGTTTAGCAATTTGCCCATGAACACAGCAAGTGCTTGCAGGGGATGAGGGGAAAAGGCCAAGATTTGATTCCAGTTCCGTCAGATGCCAAAGCCTCTTTCCACTACTTCAGGCTGCCTCCTTCAAGTGCTCACTCCTGGCCAGGCACGGTGGCCACACCTGTAATCCTAGCACTTTGGGAGGCCAAGGAGGGAGGATCACTAGAGCCCAGGAGTTTGAGGCTGCAGTGAGCTATGATGATGCCCGTGCACTCTAGCCTGGGAGACAGAGCAAGACCCTGTCTCCAAAAAAAAAAAAAAAAAATTCTCACTCTTCAATCCTTTATTTAGCTGAGTCGTTGTTAAGAATTTGGTGCCTCTCAAACTTGAACATGCATATAAATAACACAGGGATCTTGTTAAAATGCAGATTCCCAGGCAGCAGGTCTTGGGAGAAGCCTGAGACTGAATTTCTGACACACCCAGGTGATGCTGGCTTTCCTGCTCCATAGACCACCCTGAGTGGCAGGAGGCTCAGTGACCAGACTGGCTGCAAGTCAGGTAGGAAGTCCGGTGATGTATCGTAGGCAATGTGCCACCTTGAACTGCTTTGCTGGACTCATAGTGACTGACTCAAGAGAGAAGATGGTCCCTCTGTGTCCTGCACTGTGGCAGGATTTGGGGTCACTGACAATTGTGGCTTATTCAGAGGAAGATCCTAGGACGCCGGGGTCTCCAACCACACCCGAGAGATGGAGGGCAGATGGTCAGGTGAGGGAGGAGCCTGGTTCTTGGTCACTCCATGGAGAAGAGCTGGGACCAGTGGCTGGAGGTTACACGGAAGCCAAGCATTCCCCAAATTAAAGACCTAACACTTAGAGCCCTCTAACAATGGAAAGTGCTCCACAAAGCTAAGCTCGCTGCCCCTGCAGATGTTCAAGCAGATGCTGAATCGAGGCTTGTTACTGACAGGCAACGGTGGATTTCTATTCCAGATGGGTGCTTGAAATCTCCAAGGTCTCTTCCCACTCTGATGCCCTGGAATTCTAACTAGGACTCCCACCTGGTCTGTAGAGAGAGCTGGCCTAGGTGGAAACGTCTCTTATGCGCCCCACGTGCCAGGCTGATTCCGGCCTCATCAGTGCCTTTTGCCCCCCACCTCCCCTCCACCGAGTCTCTCGTGCTGCTAACAGGGAAAGCCAAGGCCACTATCACACGGGTGACTTACCTGGTCCAGCCATCCTTCAGCGCCTCCTCGCAGAGCTGCGGGGAGAGGAGCACAGACAACATCACATACGGGACAGCTCCCCAGGGTCTGACCATGACGTCAGTCGTTTTTCGATCGGAGTTTCACAACCATAACGCTCAGAGCATAAACCAGAGGAACAACTACGTGTTGTTGAAATTAAGAGCAGAAACAGCTTGGCCGGTAGAGCGTAACTTTTTCTACTTATAGGGTGACTTCCTTGCCTCATCTCTATGGGAACCACTTCTTTAACTGTCACAACACTCCTGGAAGGAGAATGTAGCATTAATATCCCTCTTTCTAAAGCTAGAATATTCTGTGGTTCCCGTAGAACTAACGGATGTAAGAGTAACAAGCAGAAGCCAGCCTTTCTCTCTCCTCCCCCTCCGTCTCCCTCCTGTCTCTCCTCTTTCTCTCTCCCCGTCTCCTGCTTTCTGAGCTCCAGGCGAGTACAGCATGAAGAGGAAGAGATCCGCTGTGTGCTGACTGCAGGCCCTATGCCCGCCATGGTGCTCTGAGCATCACATAACTTACAGCATTTATCTGAATTCTCAAATCTACCCCAGGAGATAGGAATTACTTCCCCATTTCACAGTGAGGAAACTGAGACTCGGCACGGTTAAGCGACTTGCACAATGTTACGCAGTTCGCTCTGCCTGGGAGTCAAATCCTAGGCTGTCACCTTCCAGAGCCCAAGGTGGGACTAAGTCACAGAGTTCCCGTGTCCACAAGGTGAACAGCTTTGCTTTTGCTCATGCAGAAGCACTTTCAGAATCAGGCCTTGGATCCAAAATGATTAGAAAGGCTAACAAGAAAGCATTAAAGCTTGTGTGACATAAGAAGAAATATATATTTGGTCTCTGCCCTGCCCCCATTTCCCGGCACACAGCTCCTAAAACCCTTGGCATCTCCTGAGTGATGAGTGTCTTTTGTACGAGAATGAGACAACCTTCCTGAAGGCCCCTTGGTAGCTTCAAGATGGGGGCTGGTCACCAGAAAGACCAAGCATGACTGCAGACTGCAGGTTGGCGAATTTAGCCCCATCCCCAGACCTTGGGTTGGGAGGGGACAGGGGGTGAAGGTTGAATTGGCCACCAGTAGCCGTGATTTAATCAGTCGCGCCTACGTCATGAAGCACCCATGACAACCCAAGGCTTCAGGGCTGGTGAATCCTCCCTTGACCTGGAGGGGACAGGAAAGCTCCACACCCCTCCCCATACATCGCCCTACATCTCTTCCATTCGGCTGTTCCTAAGTTGTATCCCTTATAACAAACGGGTAAACACACGTGAAGTGCTTCCCTGAGGTCTGTGAGCTATGCTAGCAAATGACTGAACTCCAAGGAGGGGGTGTGGGAATCTCCAGTCTACAGCCGCTTGGTCAGAAGCACTAGTCACAACCTTGCGATTGGTGCCTGACAGCGAGCAGTCCTGGGGGACTGAGCCCCTAACCTGTGGGGTCTGATGCTAGCTCCAGGTAGACAGTGTCAGAATTGAGTAAAATAGGACACCCAGGTGGTATCTACAGAAAATTGGAGAATTAGCTGTGTGGGAAAAAACCACATGTATCTGGTGTCACCAGTGAAGTACTGAGAATAGAGGAGTAGAGTGAGTACAGAAGGGAAAACTCTTTTCCACGTTCAGCCTGTCCACAAAACCAGGTCCAAATGCCCACCTGCTTCAGCATGTCATCTGAGTAGCCCAGCCAGGCACACGACGTCGTGTAGGCAGGGTAGCCGCGTGTCAGCATGTGCTCCTCTGTGAAAACACAACACTTGTCGACAGTTGCACTTTCCAGGGACCTTTGGGATTAGGACTGTCTGCAGCTAAGCTGCTGCCGTGGAGAACCAGCTGTTCTCCTGACATGCAACCAGCCACCAGCCCAGCCCCTGACCACACTCACAGTCATGGAAATTCTGAGGTTGTCAAACCCGGGTGACTAGGACACCCTCTCAACTGTCCCATTCCCCTAGGGCCCTCCTGGATCCTACAGCGTAAACCTCAAGCCAAACTTCCTGTGGCAGTGGCTGAAGCAAACTCTGCAGTCAGAGGTCACACCCAGGACGCTTTGTCCCACAACCCGAATGTCTGTCTGAGGGCCCGGCTGCCCGGCACAGGGCACTGGGGATGACAATGTGCACCCCCAAGGACAGGGACACTCAAATGTGGACAATGTTAGCAAAACAAGGAAGAACATTTTCTCACAACCCACCTCTTTCTTTTTTACCAACTTGACCTTTCTGCAGTATTTCTGGAAAAGATAAAAAGCATCACTCACCCTTTTAGACAACAAAGCACGCCATTACTGTGTGCGCACAGCAGTACGGACCAGAAAGCTCCCAGTTCCGTCGCTTAAGCACAACTCACCGTAGGCATCCTCCTCAGTCAGGACGTCGGTGATGTACCTGAAATCTATGCAGGATACCAGCGTCCTGGGGTCCTGGCGGTGCGACAGGAGGGGAAAGGCCTGAGTCAACGCAGAGGCTGATATGTTTCTGAGAAGCTGCTTCCCCTGATGCATGGGCTCAGCCTTTCCTGGAAGGGGCCGCTGGGACTGTGTTAAGCTGTCTGATTCTGCTATTCCTCAGGGCAGAGTCCTCCCTCCTGCTCTGACCCCTCGCACCCCCAGCCTGTCCTACTACCATGGCTGCCCGAAGGAGGACCTGGCACCAGGCCAACACTCAGAGCGAGTTAACGAGTAGGCAAGAACGCCTGTGTCCCTTTGCACACCTGCTCCGCCACTCAGGGCTGTCTGCGGTGAGCTACAAGGGCAGAGGGCAGGACTGGCACGGCTCAGCTGCGCAGGGAAGAGGCTGCTCTCCGTGCCAGGGCAGCCCTGGGCCTACTGCTCACTGGCAGCATGGCCTGGGGCCATTTCCTCTCCTGCCAAAGGGGGATAATGGGTTTCCCTGACAGGAATGGAGCGATGACCCGGGAGTGCACCAGCTCTGCTGGCTGACATCTCGGCTGGGACTGGAGATGAGACCTCTCCCCACCCTGACAGAACAGTCGGCTAGAAAATAACTGGTAGTTCCTTTCCCACTGATGTCTTATGCTGACCAGGAATACTCTACTATAGCTGTCAAAAGTCTTCCTTTTTTTTTTTTTTTTTTGAGACAGGGTCTTGCTCTGTTGCCTGGGCTGGAGTACTCCTGGGTTCAAGTGATCCTCCTGGCTCAGCCTCCCTAGAAGCTGGGGCTATAGGTGTGTGCCACAATTTCTGGGTAATTTTTCTATCGTTTTGTAGAGACAGGCTCGCACTACGTTGTTCAGGCTGGTCTCGAACTCTTGGGCTCAAGTGAAACTCCTGCCTCAGCCTCCGGAAGTGCTGGGATTACAGGCGTGGGCCACTGTGCCCAGCCTGTCAAAAGTCTTAAAAGCTCTTTCAATCCTGACATTCTGCTTCTTTTAAGAGTGCTGACATTGAACAGGATCCCCAAAACAGGAAGTCCACAGGTGGGATCCCTGGCACCTTTCTGGTGGCCCATGCACCTCTGTGAACAGCTGATCTTAAGCCTGGACAGCAGATCAAGAGGTCCACATCCTTCTCCTTCAGATGGCCCCCAGGCCACCCTCAGCCATGTTAGAGAGACGATGTGACCTCACTGTCCTCCTGGGGAGGAGCGAGGTCTACTGGCCCAACAGTCTTCAAGGCCATGGTGTTCTTTGTTTTTGCTTAATTTTGCTCAAAGCAATTCTTTTTTTTTTTTTTTTGAGACAGAGTCTCACTCTGTTGCCTGGGCTAGAGTGAGTGCCGTGACGTCAGCCTAACTCACAGCAACCTCAAACTCCTGGGCTTAAGCGATCCTACTGCCTCAGCCTCCCGAGTAGCTGGGACTACAGGCATGCGCCACCATGCCCGGCTAATTTTTTCTATATATTTTTTAGTTGTCCAATTAATAACAAGGGCCTTCATTTGTGGACCACCAGGGTTTTGGCGACCATCCAAGGCACCACGCTGAGGCTGCTGAAGCTCAGAGTGGATAAGTCACATGCTCAAGGTCACTCAGCTACTTAGTGGTGAAGCCCAGATTCAAGCCAGCTCTGCCCGGGTCTGAAGCTCACTACCCTTTAACTTGCTCTGAGTTTTTTCCTCCTCAGCAGCCAGGTGCTCGTCCCTGCTATAAATAGGCCAAGGGGAAAGAAAACAGCCAAGTGCATATCTTTAGAACTCAGTGTTAAGCTCTTTCCCTGCTGGAACCGTCTGGCAGGGACTGCAACAGTCTGAGCGTGCTTTTGGAGTCAGTGTGACCCGATGATATCTTAATAGTAACATCTTGCTTTCCAGAGTTTATGAAGCACTTTTCTCATTTGGCCTTTAATTCTAGGAGGTTCTTAGAGAAGTTAAGACGATTCTCTTTCCATAGTCAGGAATTTGCATCACGTGTTACAGATGGGGGAGGAGTTGTCCCACCGCACCACCTGCCTGAGCACAGCCATCTGTTCTGTCTAATATCAGGAAAGTAATATTGTATTTTACTGGGTTTATTTTTTTTTTTGGTTTATCACCACTACAGTGATCAATAGACAATCCTGAATATATTTACTGATTATCAAAAGGCAGGTAACCCATGAAATCCATTTCATTTACAGAAACAGTTGCTATTAAAGATTCTACTTACCATGTCCACAAGCAGCTTCCAGAGAGGCTTGAATAAAAAAAAAAAAAAAAAAAAAAAAAAAAAAAAAAAAGATTTGTAAAATGTGTGTGTTTCTCCATTTTTCTCCTAACAGTAAATGAGCTAGTGACAAACTCCAGGTGTCAGACATCTGGTCTGCCCACCCACCCTTGCTCTCAGGCTGCCCGTGCCTTCCACTGTCCCTCCTCTTTCTCCCGCGCCTAACAATTTCCTAACTACGGCCAGTAACTTCCCGGGGGGGAAAAAGTCAAAGCAATTCTTTGTATTTCCTTTTGGGGGCCTGGCGTGTGTCTGTCCGACAGCTGGTTATAGAGAAAGTCAGTGCCTGCTGCTCCCCCAGCCACAGGGGTGGCTGTGAGATGAGTCACCTTTCCCTCCTGCTTGGCCCACAGGTCCCACACCGCATTGAGAACGGCCGCTGTCGCCAGATGCACCACGCCTTTCTCCGGACCAATCTGGTTGGGAAGCAAAGCGCAACAGCACAGAGAAATGGAAAAGATAGTTAGGTCTTCTAGCCAGGGACACATGTCAAGAATTAAAAGGCAGCACCAGAAACTGACCTAAAGGTTAGGGTTTTTAAAAACCAGTTTCTAACCTACAGAAGAGCAGCAACACTAGCAGGAAAAACTCCTGTCTTTTCCTCTATTTATATATATATGTACACACACACACACACACTTCTTTTTTCTGAACCTTTTTTTTTTTTTTTTTTTTGAGACAGAGTCTCACTTTGTTGCCCGGGCTAGAGTGAGTGCCGTGGCGTCAGCCTAGCTCACAGCAACCTCAAACTCCTGGGCTTAAGTGATCCTCCTGCCTCAGCCTCCTGAGTAGCTGGGACTACAGGCATGCGCCACCATGCCCAGCTAATTTTTTCTATATATATATTTTTAGCTGTCCATATAATTTCTTTCTATTTTTAGTAGAGACGGGGTCTCGCTCTTGCTCAGGCTGGTGTCGAACTCCTGAGCTCAAACGATCCGCCTGCCTCGGCCTCCCAGAGTGCTAGGATTACAGGCGTGAGCCACCGTGTCCGGCCTTTTCTGAACCATTTGAAACTAAAGTTGCGATATCATGCTCTTTTAATCCCAAATGCTGCAGTGTCTAGTTCCTAAAAATGAGGACATCCTCTTAAATATCCATAGTACAATGATGGAATTCAGGGACTATAACAATGATAGAGCACTACTACGTAAAAGACAGTCCATAATCAAATGTTGCCAATTTTCCCAAAAATATACTTTATTTTACCCTAATCTATATCCCATCCGGGATCACGCATTGCACTGAGTTGTCATGTCTCTTTAGTCTTTTTACCTAGAACAATCTTTCTTCTTCTTTTTTTAATGTAATTGACATTTCTAAAGAGTATAGGCAGTTGACTGTACAGCATCCTTCAATTTGGGTTGGTCAGAACTTCCTTCACGATTAGATTCAGGTTATGCACTTTTTGGCATAAATACTACATAAGTGATGATGTCATTTTGTTTTATTAATATTATTAGGGTTATTAACTTTTACCACTTGGGTAAGTTAGTGTCCATTTGCTGTCTCCACTGTGAGGTTACCATTTCCTTTTCTAAGTGAAGAAGTGACCATTGCCCCAAAATTTGAGCATCCATTGATGACTCCTGTCTCAATTAATTATAGCTGTGCTGGCTGCAATATGGTGATTTTCTAATATTACCATTCCCCTCATATTTATTAGTTTGTATTCCACTGTAATGACGAGATTTCCTTTCTTGTTTATCTGAATGTACTTGTGGATTCTTATTTTATTCAATAGGTTATAAGCCATTGCTATCATATTTATTTTGATGCTTGAATTGTCCCAGATTCAGCTAGTAGGAACTTCTTCAAGGCGACACCTCTCAAGGCCAGTTTAACTTGCTTTGCAGAAAGTCCAAAATGAAATCTAAGGCAATATGGAAAGTGCATTCGCCTGTGCCCTTCTCTGTGCATGGACGGGAGGCCAAGCAGAGTTAGGGAAAGATAAATCTGGTGTCATGAGACAAAGGCAAAGTCCAGGTTATTAGAGTTATCTTATTGTGTTAGAATCTTTTCTCTAGAACCTAACATGTTCATGCCTTGAAACGACGGTTCAAATGCCAACCTACACACATAACAGGTGCTGTGGGCGTCCATCTTTTTAACTTTGCTCTTCTCTTATGTTCTCTCCCTAACAACCTCCCCCTACACCTCCAGTACTACTCACATTATCTCTCAAAACAAGGCTGTCCATTCAGTATTATCCACTAGACCACGTTTTACAATTTAGGGAGTAAGAGATGAGGTCCTTACGAGCAGAGAGAGCTCTCAGGATCCAAATACATCAGACTCAAGTCTTATAGACGGGAGTTGATCAGCTTAAAACACTGATGATCTAAATGGCTCAAGCTCTTATTTATCTTAATAAAATGTTTTACTTCAAAATTGTATACCCATGTCTACTTTCACATTTGTTGCTATCGATGGACATCTTAGACATTAGTAATACTACTTATAAAAGCATTTTATAAAATAGGTCCCTTACCCATCTGAGCTGCCCATCACTTGTGAGCTGCCTGTAGAAGCCTCTGAAGTCACCAACAATGTCCCTGAGGTCCTTGTTAAGCACATGATGGGCGAGGGCATTCACAGCACAGACAACTATTAAAAAAGGATTTACTTCTTGTTTATGTTTGAATATGAAGTCAATAAATTTAGACATGAAAACACCACAAACTAATGTGAACATTTATGAAAAAAACTTAAATGTAAAAGGTATATGCTTTTTAAAACTGCTACAAATATGTCTTCTGTGGTTGTCACAACAAATATCACACAAGTAGAATAGCTATTAATCCATATGCTGAGCTAAATTTCCTGAGTAGAGGAAACACATTTTGATTAGTTGTCATTGAACAACAACCATTGATCTGCAAGTTTAAATAATGTTCCCAAATTATCTTCCTGTTCACTTTGTAAAGTGTCTGGACAATCAGATCAAAAGCCAACTCATGGTAGTTCATCGTTCCTAAGAAATAAGAAAACTCTGACTTTTTTTTTTTAAGAGACAGAGTCTTGCTCTGTCACCCAGACTGGAGCACGATCATAGCTCACTACAACCTCGAACTCCTGGGCTCCAGTGATCTTCCTGCTTCAGCCTCTCAAAGCAGTGGAATTACAGGTATGAGCCACCATACCCAGCCTTGATTTACAGAATTAAAAAAAGAAAAGAAGAGAAAAGAAAAGAAATGCCTTTACATTATTGACAAATATAGAAAATGCCATGAATTAACAACATAACACACTATTAAAGATTAAATGAGGCCGGTGTGGTGGCTCATGCCTATAATCCTAGCATGTTGGGAGGCCGAGGCTGGAAGATTGCTTGAAGTCAGGAGTTTGAGACCAGCCTGAGCAAGAGCGAGATCCGTCTCTACAAAAAACAGAAAAGTTACCCAGGTGTGGTGTGGCATGCCTGTAGTCCCAGCTACTTGGGAGGCTGAGGAAGGAGGATTGTTTGGGCCCAGGAGTGTGAGGTTGTAGTGAGCTATGATGATGCCACTGAACTCTATCCCTGGCCACAGAGTGAGACTCTACCTCAAAAAAAAAAAAAAAATTAAATTAAATGAATTTACAATTAGCATAATACTTAAATATAAAATGTTAAAGTCCATGAAAACACTTTTCACAAACATTAAATTTCTTACTATTGATTTACTTGTGATATACTACATTTTTCATAAGTAGTTGGAAGGTTAAACTTAATTTGGGTCAGCATTACCATCAATTATTTCATTTTTGGTGCTTTACTTTAAAAGGCTTTATTGTGTTATTTAAGATGAAGAATAAGTAGCAAATAGTATGGGAAAGACCCTTCGATCCTTTGCCCAAACTAGAAAACATCTAGTCTATGTGTATATGACCAAAATAATTAGATCAAGTCATTGACTTAGCTTCAAAGCAAATAATTTATTATAAAACGTTTTGATAAACTTGTTTGGTGTTGCCATTCCTTCAATAGGAAAATTTTTAGGTCATTTAATAGGATAGTTGTAGAGGTGTAATCAGATCCTATGGGAAAGACATTTTGAAAGTAGAACCACATGCTACTAGGACAGGTCTGGCCTTTATATGAGATAACTCTCAGATTGTGGACTTGCTATTGGATGTAGCATTTAGGGCTAAACCAGCCATTCCGGGTTCTCTAGGGCTTTTGTTAATGGGATATGCCATCATTCCATTCCATTCATTCATTCCCTAGAATTGTGAGGAGACAGAATCCTCTTCACTCCTTGATGGTCAAGCTCTTGGATTAAAGAAAACCTGCAGAGTAAGTCAGTGACTCATAGGAGTATATTATTCTCTACATCAAACCTTGGTCTCTTGGATTCGATTGTTGATATAAATCCCTGACTGAAGCACACCTCTTGTTTGCATGACAATAACAAGTGCATTTAACAAAAGCTAAGGATGATCTCATCTTCTATGGCTCTAAGAGATGCGCAAGCAGCACTAATATATTCATTCATCTATAGAATGTGGATTTTCCTTGCTCAACATCAGGCTGCTGTAAGAAGTTAACTAAAATGTGCTACACTCAACAGAAATTTGGATTGTGGTGGTCTGACTCCAGTGTGGAGAACAGGCCACTTCAGGTTTGCTTGTGTGATGGGATGGGTGGGAAATTCATCTGGAAAAAACTGGCCCTTGAAGGCAGCTTTTGACTGATTAAATCTGAGTTTTCTCTTGTGACTCTATCTGCCCAGAGACCTGAAGTCATTCAGTAAAGCCTTCTGGATGACCTGGGGGTGTCTGAGCCTGAGTGGTGACATAAGCCCTTAAGGTTTTTTTTTTTTGGTCTACTTAAAAATTCTTCCTTTTTCACCTTATTCTTTTCCTATTTTTTTAAGAAAACTAACTTGGTCTACATTGTACATGTCATTAAATGTGTCCAAACCCATAGAATGTACAATACCAAGAGTACATCTAGTTGTAAACTATGGACTTTGGGTGATTATGACATGTCATTTGTAACCGATGGTTCGTTCTGTGGGGAACGCTGATAGTGTGGGAGGCCGGGCGTGTGTGTGGACAGGGGTATACGGGAAATCTCTTTAACTTCCACTCTATTTCGCTGCAACGCTAAAACTGCTCTAAAAAATAAAGTGTTAAAAAAAATCCATAAAGAAAGAAGGAGAAAATGAATATTGTAACAGTTAAGTAAATTTAACAAAAACATGAACTTAAAAAAAAAATACCCAACAAAAACCTAAATTGGATGCTGGGATCACGGGTGTGTGGGGAGGGGAGGCCCTGCTTGCTGAGGGCTTATGGGAGCCCCAGGGCATTCTGGGAACACAGGTGGGCTTGTGGGAACAAAAATAATAACAACAAAAAAACCTACATTGGTTTATTCTATACACTTTCTTTCTTTCTTTTTTTTTTTTTT
>CM052443.1:39285467-39317605 GCA_028533085.1 Varecia variegata
TCCTCCTAGCTCACAGCAACCTCAAACTCCTGGGCTCAAGCAATCCTACTGCCTCAGCCTCCCGAGTAGCTGGGACTATAGGCATGCGCCACCATGGCCGGCGAATTTTTTCTATATATTTTTAGCTGTCCAGATCATTTCTTTCTATTTTTAGTAGAGACGAGGTCTTGCTCTTGCTCAAGCTGGTCTCAAACTCTTGACCTCGAGCGATCCACCTGCCTCGGCCTCCCAGAGTGCTAGGATTACAGGTGTGAGCCACCGCGCCCGGCCCAAACGTTGAAATATTTTGAAAAGCGAGTAGACTGTGCACACCACAGTAAGCTCACTACATAAGCTCACATCTCCTCCCTCTCATCACCCTGGGTTACTCAGCTATTTCAGGTTGTAAATGCTCTACAGTGGCCGAGGACTAAAAGCAGGTGAACAACATCCTCATAGTCGTCATCCGACACAGAGAAATGGACAGAGATCCAAGGATTTTCTAGCACCAGTCTATAGATGACAGTAAGGAGAAAGGCCAAACTCTGCCGCTTTCTAATTTCTCCCAGCAAAATAAACACCAAACCACGAAACACTGTTTTTACTCACTTTGAGCAGTGTACAGAGAAAAAATAAAGGTCAGAACTGAACTCTAAGTGAAAATTAAGCATTCTGGAACCGTAAGGGAATCGTCAACTCACCAACTTCGGTGCCTTTTCCCAGCGTGAAGGTAATTCCATACCCCTTGAGTCCATCTTCCGCATCCGTCTCTATGACGACATAGGCAGCCGAGTAGTCAGGGTCCGTGTGCTGCAGGAGAGATGCCACCAACCCAAGCAATGCAAACATGAGAAACCCAAAAATAACCATGAAAATGATATCACATAAGGATAGACAGTGCCTCAGGGGCTATGCAAGAAGAGTTCCAACTGATGTAACCAGTGATGTACCCCAAAGAACACAGGAGCTCTGAATGGACAAAAGGATGCCCTCCTGAAGGATCCAAATTATTTCAACAGGTGCAATTAGGTCAAAAATTGGGGCTCGATTTTAAATCCAGGAGTTTTCGCTCTCGGCTATCTCTGTCAGTTCTTTGAACAGAGTTACATTTACAGGTCGCTCCACATTGAACAAGCCAAAGTTTCAGGAAGCTCTTACATAAAATTGGACTTATTTTCCTTGCAGCAGTTTATAGCAGAGCTGAAAATACAATGGCATAGGTTCAGAGGAGACCACTGGGGAAAAATGAAGAAGTAAAGCTTCAAGACCAATTAACCCATTTTTCTTGTTTTGTTCTATGTTATTCTAACACATTAACTGCCATGTGAGTTGTATTTAACTCACGCTAGTTTTGAGCCCGGGGCCTCATGAAGCATATGTAACTCACACGTCTCTCTACCTTGGGAGCATGTAAGTCACGCACAGAAAACAATAAAAAATAACAATTTTTTCATTAAATTAGAACAGATTGTTTTGTTTTCAAAGTTTTTATTCTTTTTTCATAATAAAACACCGTGGCCCCAAGGAAAAAATTTTTTTTCTAGTGTAGCAGTGAATGTGTTTGTTAACTTTCTACTATCAAACAGTATTTTGATAACAAGTGTTTACTGATCAACTGTTATGAAACTCAATGCCACTTATTGATACGGGAGATACAGAAGTTTTTTTAAAAAAACAAGTCTGTCTCCAGAGATTTATCATACAGTGGGGAAAAAAAGCTAAGTCATAGAACCAGGTGAGAACAAGCTAAGAGTACAAGGTTGTGTGCTGAAGTGTGGGTGTTTGTAAGGAGCGCAGAAGTTCAAGGTGGAGGGAGAGCAAAGAGGAAGCAGAACTTGAGGGAATTCCTGAGGGACAAAGACCATTTGGACAGGCAAAGAGGCAGATGAAAGCCCCCAGGGAAGGGATAACAATACAAAATACAGAGGTCTTTGTGGGACAGAGAAACAAAAGGCCTGTGAAGGCACCAGATCGGATAGGTAGGATAGGTAGCCTGGGGGCAGATAACAGAGATCCCAGAAAACCAGGTAGAAGATCTGCTTTTTTTTTTTTTGAGACAGAGTCTCGCTCTGTTGCCAGGGCTAGAGTGCTGTGGCATCAGCCTAGCTCACAGCAACCTCAAACTCCTGGGCTCAAGCAATCTTCCTGCCTCAGCCTCCTGAGTACCTGGGACTATAGGCACATGCCACTACACCCAGCTAATTTTTTTCTAGTTTTAGTTGCCTGGCTAATTTTTTTTTCTATTTTCAGTAGAGACAGGGGTCTCCCTCTTGCTCAGGCTGGTCTCGAACTCCTGGCCTCAAGTGATCCTCCCACCTCAGCCTCCCAAACTGCTAGGATTACAGGTGTGAGCCACATTGCCCAGCTTCCCAGGCAGAAGATCTGAATGTGTTAATAAGGGATGTAGGATGTAACTATTGAAGAGTTTTGCATAAAGCTATGGCAAACAATTTATTACTGTACTATTAAAAATTATTTATTGTGCCAGGCATACTATTCTAAGAGCTTCACATGGTTTAATTTAATCCTCACAATATTATTATAAAGTAGGTGCCATCATCCCTATCTCAGAAAGGAGGAAATGGAATTTTAAAAGGTCTAGTAACTTGTTCAAGGTCATATCACAGTAAGTTATGGAGGCAAAATTCAAATCCCTGTATTTGAGGGTAGGTGGGGGAGAGGGAGGTGACCATGATGGACAAGAGTCTGGTGTCAAGAGTCCAGTGGTGGGAATTTGGTGTCAGGCATTGCTGAGCACCAACTAGGTATCAGAGATGGTGCAGCTTGCTGCGGGTGTACAGACACGCCCGCCACTGAGGAAGTTACAGTTGAGAAGACATGGCTACAACAACTCTATATGAGGCAGAACATGCTGAGTCCCTGGGAGATGCACACTAAGAAAGGCCAAGAGCACTGGTTGAATGCACATGAAACTGGAGAAGGCTTCATGATGAAGTCAGGATCTGAGCTGGTAGGTCAAGGAGGGGGAGCTTTTGGCAGTGGGAAGGGGGCACAAAGGACCTGGGAGGGAAGAACATCTTAGGCGAGGTGGCAGTGCAGTGCAGGTGCAGAAGGGAAAAGCAAGGGAAGGACTGGAGTGCGTTGAGGGCTGGTGACCAGTGGGTATGACCCAGCCACTGGGCTCCCAAGGGGGAGCTGAGATGAGGCTGACAAGGAAACTCCAAGAATTAAAGAGCTATCGGAAGTTTCTGGGTTACAAGGAGAGGAAGCGATGGAAAAAGGACACCTTTCACTGAAGGTCACGTGGGTCAGAAGGACGAGATAAGCCCAAAGTGACTTGAAGCTGTTGAGTCCCTGTGACTGGCAGAATGATCCCAGAAGGGTGAGGAGGGAGAGAGCGGCAGCCTGTGGAAGATGATGAGTGCCAGTCTGCACAGCCCATGTTTAGCATGAAGGCGAGAAGCCCAATAAGAAGGGGCCAGGTGGCAGCCGGACTAGAGGTGAGATGGCAGATCTGTATGAGATCTGGGGGTCTTTGGCATAAAGGCAGGCACTTGAAGCCAAGAACAAGGAAAGGGCCCTTAATAGGAGTGTGCCAGGGGACAAAAGAGACACTGAGGCCTGAGCCTTAGAGAGGGAAGAAGGGGTCAGTGTCAGAAGAAGGAGCAGTAAGAAAGGCAGGACACTGGTCCGGAGAAATGGCAGGAAGAGGCGGTGGCAGACAGCATAAATGTAGCCGAGGCTGACGGCCACTGGAAGCAGAAATGACAGGGAGAGGGAGAATTCCAAGAGAAGGAAGGAAACAGAAGCTGATTTCAGATTAAGGAGGAGCAGATGGAAAGGATGGCAGCAACAGGCATGGACCAGTAATTTCGAGTTTGGGGAGGAGGGGCAGACACAGAAGGCAGCTAGAGAGGTGTTAGGGGCAAGTACAGACTGTTCCAAAATGGGAAGCCCTGTCTGTGTGGGATGGAGAAGGAACCGTGGGAAAAGGAGAGGCTGCAGGTGAAAACGCTGGAGCAGGGGATGAGAATCCAAGCCTCTGGAGTCAAGAAGGGAGGGAGAACACAGGAGAATTGATTATCCTAGCAGCAGGAACTGACTTAGTGAATAAAGGAAAGGATGAGGGTGCATTTGTCTTCGGTCTTCTCAGTGATGCACTGGACAACATCTTCCAACTGCTGAGGGTACAGGACTGGGGGATGGAGGGGAGAGAGGGGTCTCAAAGAGCCACCCCGGGGAGCTCACAGACAATGAGAAAAGAAGAGAAAACTTGCTGAGAGGTGGCCAGGGGTCCGCTGGAGCTGGGCTGTGAGCTCACAACCCTGCAGCTCTCTGGAAGCTTGATGAGTGCCTGGCCAAGTGAGCAACTAGTAAATACCCACAGGCCTGAGTGCTCCACTTTTCTAACAAGGTGACTAAGAAACCACAGTGGGAACCTTTAGGAGATTTTGAGGATAGTTTCAGGGCTCCTTCATGAAAATATCCTGCTTCTGATCAGAGTGGCAAACTCTGCTGCTAAGTGCCAAACGTAGTCCAGTATGCCATGAGGGTGCATGAAGCCATCACCATGGAGAACTGCAAAGTAGCACATTCTATCAAGAAGGCAACTTGAGAACCAGCACATGACATGCGCCCTATTTCCCGAAGATAAATGCTTAACTATTTATGAGCTTGCAATACAGGTGTCAATCTCCCCTCACCCAGAGGTCACATACCACTCAGGGCCACAGACAAATTCCATTTCTTAAATTATTCCACAGTCAACCAGGCTGTCTTAACACTTTACAGACTCAAAGTCAAGTCTAGGTCAGAGTTCCTTCTCATCTGTAAATAGTAATTATAGACAATTCTTATTGAGGGTCTTCTCTGTGCCAGGCTTCTTATAGGCATCTCATTTTCATGTATGAAGTGAAGATTATTATACTCATTGTACAGATGAGAAAACCTAGGCTTGGAGAGTGTGGCTTACCCACAGCTGCTAAGGCTCAGCAGGGGCATCCGCAGTTGCACTAGATCAGGTGTTTGGAATTTACAGGCCAGTAAAATTTCAAACACTTGGAGTTCCACGAAGGATTGCCCACTGGGTATTTTTAAAAAGTCATTTACCATAATATTCTGTAAGAAAGGACACATAAAGTTTTTAAAAAGCAGGAAGAGGACTATGGGGGGGAGGGGAAGGCAGGAAGAACTTAATCTCAGAAAAAAGGACATTCTTTTGCCTTTAATAACTTTGCTTATTTAGCACATTTTAATGAGAGGCCTTTCTTTATAAAACATTTTGGGTCCACAAAGAGCACAGATAATGTAATGAACACCCGTTTGCCATCCACTCAGCTTAGGAAGTAAAACATGACGGTGTGTATTAGAGTCCTTGGGGACCCCTCCTTGACCCCATTCCCCTTTCCTCCCTACAGGACCATTTTCCTAACATTGATGTTTCCCACTAGGGGCCAGAGGGGAACAGGCCCCCTAAGACCCTGCACAGAACTCTCCTATTGTATTTGGATGGAGGGGTGGGAGGAGGCGGGAGAGGGTCTTTCCAAAGTTCTCTGTGAGCAAAGTCCCAGAGTCAAAGTTACTTATTACATCTCTTAAGACTAACTAGGCCGGGCGTGGTGGCTCACGCCTGTAATCCTAGCACTCTGGGAGGCCGAGGCGGGTGGATTGTTTGAGCTCAGGAGTTCGAGACCAGCCTGAGCAAGAGCGAGACCCCGTCTCTACTAAAAATAGAAAGAAATTATCTGGCCATCTAAAATATATATAGAAAAAATTAGCCGGGCATGGTGGCGCATGCCTGTAGTCCCAGCTACTTGGGAGGCTGAGGCAGTAGGATCACTTAAGCCCAAGAGTTTGAGGTTGCTGTGAGCTAGGCTGACACCACGGCACTCACTCTAGCCCGGGCAACAAAGCAAGACTCTGTCTCAAAAAAAAAAAAAAAAAAGACTAACTGACGTTTGCATAACTCTTTACAGTGACAAATCTTTTCCATGTTTGCAGGTAATTTTACGTGGGCACCCTCTCACGTGACCCAGAGTTACCATGTGCTTGGTGCATCAGCCCCACCGTGACACCCAGAGAGGTTTGCGTCTTCTCTTAAGTCCCACGGCAAGTTATGGCGAAGGCAGGGTCACCACTTAAAACGGCCAGCCCGGGACTTCCTGGTTTCCATCACCGCGAACCCACCAAGCCCTCGGTACAGAGGCAGCCACCGCTGTATTCTAAGGTTTCATTGGTGGGAACCCAAAAAAACCATTTTGCTGCTGTTGCATATTATGTATCTACCATTTCCAGCAAAATGTGAATCATAAATGTAAAACCAGGACATTCTAAACGCCAACAAAGAAAAAAAAACAAAAAGAAGAAAACCCAGGAGGGTGAGAGTTTCCGGATACTTACATCGTCTATCTTACCCCACGCCCGCCTCCCACTTCACAGAAACGCCATTTCCAAAGTTGGGAACCTCCCCGGGCCGTCGGTCGGCGCTTACCATGGCGTCGGAGCCGTGGCCCCCCAGCGACGTGGGGAAGCGCACGTCGCTGACCGAGAGGCGGGAGACCCTGCCGTGCGCCATGCCCGCGCCGCGGGCTCGCGTCCGGTCCGGACCCCAGGGCTCGGCGGCCGGGGCGCGGCGCGGCGGGCGAGCGCTGATTGGCCGCGGGGCGGGCGCCGCCGCTCGGGTGAACTTAGCCCCGCGGGGGCTCCAGGCGTCTCCCGGCTCCTCCTTACGCGCCCAACTTTCCCGCCGTGTGCCCCGCCACTGGCTGGCGCTGCCCCCTGGCGGGTTCGCTCAGGGTCACCGCGGACCCTGGCCGCGGAGGAGGCCCCGCGCCTGGACTGGAGACCTGCCCCGGAGCTGCCCTGGAGGAAGCAGCAGGGACTGGCGGAGTGCGTTCGCCTAGACGCAGATTCCGGCCAGTGGCTCAACTGACCCTGAGTCCTCTGGTCGCCGCCGGCGCACCCCGGAGAGCAGTGGGCTAGACAACCCTAGGCCTCCGTAAGTGCCCTCCGCCTCAGTTTGCCACCCGATGAATTAAGAAGCAGGTCATCAGTACACCCCTATTTTTTGCAGAATGCTTTAAATACCTTACCTCTTATCCGCTCAACCCTGCCCCCGAGGGCCCTTGCTCTTTTAAAGGGGTAGCCTGGTACTCAGTCCAGCTGATTGTGGTCCTGTGAGAATCAGAGCCCCGGGTTGCTGTATCTTCTCATTTTCCAGAAGTCTGAAATCCAAATGTCAATATGAAATATCCTGATTTCTATTTTTTTTTAAATTTTATTATTTTATTTTATTTTTTGAGAGAAGAGCATTGTTGCCGGGGCTAGCTCACAGCAACCTCAAACTCCTGGGCTCAAGCAATCCTCCTGCCTCAGCCTCCCGAGTGGCTGGGATTGCAAGCGTGCACCACCACGCCTCGCTAATTTTTTTTTCTATTTTTAGTTGCTCCGCTACTTTTTTTCTATTTTTAGTAGACACAGGATCTTGCTGTCTCGAACTCCTGACCTCAAGCGATCCCCCCCACCTCGGTTGAAATATCCTTATTTCTAAACATTAGCATTTAACTTAATTTCTTTTTCCCAAAACACTGGGCAGGTGAAACAAAACAGTTCTGTGGCCCCATGGCTTGGTGGCTGCCTGCTTGTCCTGATTGGATTTTGTCTGTCAATATGATAGACATTCACCTGGGGAATTAACCCTTTAATTGTCATCAGTCATATTTGCCTCAGGGTCTGGAAGTTTATTTCTGAGATCAAGTTTTAATCAATCACTGATGGAAAGAACCTGAAGGTCCTCTCAAAATAAGTAATTTGGGTAGCACAGTGGAGAGTACAGGTTTATCGTTTATCCAAACCTCCTAACAACCCTGTGAGGTAAGCAGGGATGATCTATTCCATTTTATGGCTAAAGAAAATCTTTTGCCACAGGGCTGGGCACGGTGGCTCACACCTGTAATCCTAGTACTCTGGGAGGCAGAGATGGGAGGATTGCTTGAGCTCAGGAGTTCGAGAACAGCCTGAGCAAGAGCGAGACCCTGTCTCTATTAAAAATATAAAAAAAAATTAGCTGGGGGTCATGGTATACGCCTGTAGTCCCAGCTACTCAGGAGGCTGAGGCAGGAGGATCGCTTGAGCCCAGGAGTTAGAGGTTGCTGTGAGCTAGGCTGACACACCACGGCACTCTACTCAGGGCAATGGAGTGAGACTGTCTCAAAAAAAAAAAAAAAGGTGGGATTATGAGGTAATTGAGTCATAAGGGCAGAGTTGTTATGAATGAGATTAGTTACCTTATAAAAAGGGCAGGAAAGAACAGCATTCATCCCCTTTTGCCCTTCCATTCCTTCCTCCATCTGAGGACACAGTGTTCAAGGCACCACCATCTTGTAAGCAGAAATCCTGGCCCTCACCAGACATTGAACCTGTACTTTGATCTTGGACTTCCCAGCCCCTAGAACTATGAGGAAATAAATTTCTATTCTTTATAAATTACTCAATCTGTGGTATTTTGTTATAACAGCACAAATGGACTGAGACAAATGGACAAAGATATACCATGCGAACACTAATCAAAAGTAAGCAGAAGTAGCTATATTTATTTCAGACAGCAGACTTCAAAGCAAAGAAAGGTTATCAAGGACAAAGAGGGGCATAATAATAAAGGGGTTAATTCTCCAAGAAGACACACAATCCTTAATGTGTATATGCCTAACAACAGAGCATCAAAATAAATAGACAAAAATTTGTATAACTACAAGGAAAAATAGACTAGTCCACTATTATAGTTGGAGACTTCAATACACCTCTATCAGAAATGGGCAAATCTAATATCACCATCATATGTGATGTTGGATATATAATCAACATCTATACATGACTTTATCCAACAACAGCAGAATACACATTCTTTCAAGCTCACATGGAAAAAACATTCCCAAGGACAGGCCGCATTTTGGACTATAAAACACACCTTATCAAATTTAAAAGAATAGAAATAATATGATGTCTGCTCTCAGATTACAGTGGAATTGACCTAGAAATGAAAGGATAACTAGAAAGTCTCAAAATACATGGAGATTAAACAATATACTTCCACTTCTAAATAACACATGGGTCAAAGAGGAAATCGAGAGAAATTAAAATTAAAAGAAATTTTTTTAGAGACAGGGTCTTTCTGTCACCCAGGCTGGAGTGCAGTGGCATGATCATAGCTCATGGTAGCCTCAAATTCCTGGGTTCAAGCAATACTCTTGCCTCAGTCTCTCCAGTAGCTAGCATTACAGGTGTGCTCAACTGATTTTTCTTATTTTTTGTAAAGACAAGGTCTTGCTATTTTGCCCAGGCTGGTCTCAAACTCCTGGCCTCAAGCAATCCTCCTGCTTTGGCCTCCCAAAGTGCTGGGATTATAGGCATGAGCCACTGTGCCCAGTCTAAAAATATTCTTAAGTAAATGAAAACACAACCTATCAGTTTTGTGGGATGCAGTGAAAGCAGTGCTTAGAGGGAAATTTACAACATTGAATGCATATTTTAGACAAGAAGAAAGACCCAAAATCAATCATCTAAGCTTCAACCTTAGGAAACTAGAAAAAGGAAATCAAATTAAATCCAAAGTAAGCAGAAGAAAAGAAATAAAAATTAGAGAATTTATGAAATTGAAAACAGGAAATCAATAAAAAAAACAATGAAAACAAAAGTTGGTTCTTTGAAAAGTTCAATAAAATCAATAAACCTCTAACCAGACTAAGAAAAAGAGAGAACACAAATTACTAATATCAGAGGTGAAAGAGTAAACATCACTACAGATACAATGCACATTAAAAGTATAATAACAGAATACTGTGAACAACTCTGTGTCCACAAATTTGGTAACCTAGATAAAATACACCAATTTGTTGAAAGATACAATCTTCCAAAACTCACACAAGAAACAGACAATCTGAATAGGCCTACATCTATTAAAGAAAGTGACTCAATAATTAATAACATTCCAAACAGGAAGCATCAAACCCAGATGATTTCACTGATGAATTCTACCAAACATTTAATGAAGAAATTATACCAATTCCCTACAATCTCTTTCAGAAGATAGAAACAGCTACCAGCAGACTTCAAGGTGAAAGATTAATGTTTTCCCCCTAAGACTGGGGACAAGGAAAGGATGTCTGCTTTCACCACTTCTATTCAACATAATACTGCAGGTCCTAGCTAGTGTAATATGGCAAGAAAAGAATTAAAAGGCAGATTGACAAGGAAGAAGTAAACCTGTTTATTCTTAGATGACATGATTGATAATCTTTGTAGAAAATTGTCTTTGGGGAATTTACAAAAAAAGCTACTAGAACTAATATGGAGTTTAGCAAGTTTGCAGGATACAAAGTCAATTTAAAATCAACTATATTTGATATGTTAGTAATCAAAAACTGGAAATTTAAATTAGAAAACAATACCTCTTACAATTGTACCAAAAATATGAAATACTTAGGACAAAGTTAACGAAAAATATGTAAGATCTGTGTACTGAAAACTATAAAGCATTGCTGAGAACAATTAAACAAGACCTAAATAAATGTAGAGAAATTTTATATTCTTGGATTGGAAGATTCCTATCAGTTTTTCTCAAATTGACTATAGATTCAATGTAATCTCATGTGAATCCCCAGCAGGAATTTTTCAAGAAATTGACAAGTTGATTCTAAAATAAATGTGGAAATTTGAATAGCCAAAACAATCTTGAAAAGGAAAAAAGCTGAAGAACTTAAACTACCTGATTTCAAGACTTACTATAAAGCTACACTAATCAAGTCAGTAAGACAGACATGTAGACTAATGAAACACAGGAGAGTCCTAAAGTAGACCCACACATATGTAGTCAGTTGATTTTTTAAAACAGATGCCAGGGAAATTCAATGGGTAAGACAGTCTTTCCAACCAATGGTGCTGGAGCAATTGGCTATCCAATTGGAACAAACTAACACTGGACCCTTACCTTACGAATTATCTCAAAATGCAGTAAATATCAGGAGATAAAATTATAAAGTTTCTAAAGAAAACATAGAAGAAAATCTTTGTGAACTTGGGTAAGGCAAATTTTCTTAGGACACAAAAAGCCTGAATCATAAAAGGGAAAAAATAATTGGACTTCATCAAAATTAAAAATGTTTTCTCTTCAATAGAAACCAGTAAAGAGCCGGGCGTGGTGGCTCACGCCTGTAATCCTAGCACTTGGGAGGCCGAGGTGGGCGGATTGTTTGAGCTCAGGAGTTCGAGACCAGCCTGAGCAAGATCGAGATCCCATCTCTACTAAAAATAGAAAGAAATTATCTGGCCAACTAAAAATATATATAGAAAAAATTAGCCGGGCATGGTGGCGCATGCCTGTAGTCCCAGCTACTGGGGAGGCTGAGGCAGTAGGATCGCTTGAGCCCAGGAGTTTGAGGTTGCTGTGAGCTAGGCTGACGCCACGGCACTCACTCTAGCCCGGGCAACAACGTGAGACTCTGTCTCAAAAAAAAAAAAAAAAAAGAAACCAGTAAAGAAATGAAAAACCAAGCTGCAGAGTGGGACAAAAATATTTGCAAAACATATATCTGATGAGGGACTTGTATCCAGAACATTGACAACTCAATAAGATGACAAACTACTCAATAAAAAAATGGACAAAAGATTAGACATTCCACCAAAGAAGATATATGAATTTCCAATAAGCATATGAAAAGACTCGTAACATTAGTCACTAGGGAAATGCATACTGAAACCACAATGATGTACTACTAACACCTATCAGAATGGCTACAATTGAAATGACCAGCAATACCAAGTATTGGCAAGGACATGAAGTACCTGGAACTCACATACATTGCTGGTAGGAGTATGAAATGGCACGGCTTCTTTGGAAAACAGCTTGGCAGCTTCTTAGAAAGTTAAATATACATGTACCATACAATTCAGTAATCCTATGCCTATGTATTTATCCAAGAGGATTTAAACCTATGTACACTAAAAACTTGTACTTGAATGTTCACAGCAGCTTTATTTATGATAGCCATAAACTGGAAACCTAAACATCTGTCAACTGGTAAATGGACAAAACCAGTTGTCGTATGTCATATCCATATCCATACAGTAGCCACACAATGGCATGTTACTGAGCCATGACAAGATGAATCTCAAAAGCATAATGCTAAATGAAAGATACCAGACACAGTGCCGGTGATTCCATTGATATGAAATCCTAGAAATGTAAAACTTGTGACAGAAGACACTCTGTGGTTGCCAGAAGTCAGGGGTGAATGGAGGAGATTGATTGTCGGGGCATAATGGAACTTTTTGGAATGATGGGAATGTTCTGTATCATGATTGTGGTAGTGGTTTCATGACTGCATACATTCGTCAAAACTCATCTAATTGTATACTTAAGATGGTGAATTTTATTGTATGTAAATTATACCTCAATAAAACAAACAAAAATGTTGCTTTAGGGCTCTCTTCTCCTCTTTGAATTTGTTGATTCTAAGTTTGAACTCTCTGGAATTGCACTTAAAATCTGCAAGGATTTTTCTCTTGTATTTCCTTTGGACTGGGTTTCTTCTGGTTCCAGGAGTTTCTCAAAATTTCTGCTGGACTGATGCCACCCTTTTCTAATTTTCTAGCAATAGAAAGGATTACAAAAACAACCAACCAAACAACCCTCTGGTCATTTCAAGGCATTTAGGATGGAAGAAAACAAAAGCATGTATTTCGTTTGCCATCTAGTCCCCACGGTGTATCTTCTCAATGTTTTAAGACAAGGGCTTTCCTTAAAAAATAGTGCAATTATGAGTTAAAACAAGGAACTGTATAACCTTTAAGGAACACACCACTTTTTTTTTTATTAGTATCATTGTCAATCCTTTTGGCCATCTGCAAAGTTTTGTTTTTTATTTCTCTCATCCCTATCAACACTTAGGCTAGAGGGAATTTTGTACTTTGGATTCTCAAAGTCCTCCAGCTTGTTCAAGTTAACTTGACCTTTAAGATCTCAGTGGGGCTGGATTGAACCCCTGCCACCCGTATGTGAGAAATCCAGTGTCTCTCCAAGTATCTCTGGAAGTACTTGGTGGACTTATTTTTCTCCTCCTCACTCAATTCAGTTTCTGTATTTGCTGATTTATTCATTTTCTCACTGTATTTAAACTAGGGTGTGAAATCCACTCCCTACCCTTTTTTATACTTTGTCACTATTCCTTTTGGCCATTACCCCAATCCCTTTACTTCCCTAAAGGTCACTGACCCATAGCTGAGTGTAGCTAAGATTTGAAGAAAGGTTGTGGGTAACCAAGGAGGGCCCTGCAAGCATCCTAAATACTAGACATTTGTGTGTTTCTTAAAGGTCTGGGGACTATTCCTGCTACTGGGGAATTTTCACATTGTCTGTTTAACTTCTGTTGTTTTACTAAGTTTCTGGATACTTTTTCTTTTTTTTCTTAGAGACAGGGTCTCTGTAGCCCAAGCTGGAGTGCAGTGGCATGATCACACCCTCCCTCCCTGACTCCCCAGTGGCTAGGACTACAAGTGCACACCACCACGCCTGGCTGTCTTTTTTTTTTGGTAGATCCCACCTCAGCCTACCAAAACTCTGGGTTTATAGGTGTGAGCCAACACTTTTGGCCCAGATAACCTTTTTTTTTATTTTCATTCCATTTCCTCTTCTTAGCACCACCTCAATTCATGAACCGAATAACCTATTCATTCTTGAATTGGGGTGTTACAGCTAATCAAATATTCTGTTTAATGGAGTTACCACATGTGGTTTATCAATTTTTTAAAAATATAAATTTAGGAGCTGGGTGAAGTGGCATGCCTATATAGTCCCAGCTACTCAGGGGGCTGAGGTGGGGGGATCACTTGAGGCTATAGCAAGCAATGATCTGCCTGTGAATAGCCGCTGCACTCCAGCCTGGGCAACCCAGCAAGACTGTCTCTAAATATATATCTATATAAATTTAATTTTAAAACTCTTTTAAAGATTCCAGTTTTGGAGTTTTGAATATTCTCAAGATTTGGTATATTATCTCCACAGTTTAATAAAGTCTTGTAATCTTATTTTTAATATAATATTATGTATGTTGCTTCTGTACTGAAAATGTTATTGTTTTGTATAAACTGTCACTTTTGATATAATAGTTTCCTATTAAATATTTTCTACTGATACAGCTGTTGGTATTATGATGAGTATCAGTCAGGGCCCAAACTGGAAACAGATGGCACACTCAAATGAAGATAAATCAAAGATATTTACAAAGAGATGTGCAATAGAGGGGAACCATAGGGATTGATACAGTAGGTGGAATTAGTAACAGCGAAATTGTCAACACCCATAAAACAGAAAAGATATGTAATGGGAGCTGCTACCAGTCCTTAAAAGGAGAGAGGGGACAATGTAGGAGAGGCCATATTGAGAGGACCTTATGGTTGGCTGAAGGACATAGCCAGCCCAAATTCACAGGGAGGGAGCCCGAGGATAAATACCTTGGCCTCTCTCTTTCCGGTTTCCTCCAGTCTTCTGCTAGAGCTCCTCATTGGCCTGACACCACAGGAATCCAGAGAACAGGGGAACCATCTGGTAAGGACAGGTCAGCCTTCCAGCAGAAGCAGGACAGAGTCCTCCCTGCATGTGGAGGGCAAACAGATAATATTGGGCACACCTTGCTTATTTTAATCAAAAGGAAGTATTCCTTTCTCAAATAACAATTTGAATGTTAATTACTCAGCACTTTTGTTGCTCGTGACAAAAACTCAGCTTGATATAGTTTAAACAAAAAAAGCAGACACCAAAGGAAGGGCAGGGAAGAGCTGATTTTAGGGAAATAAATACTGCTGGGCAAACATCCTGTTTCTCAACTCTGCACGTTAATTTCTTTTGTAACAAAATGGGGATCTGGTCTGCAGCAGCACCACCGGAATGGCATCCTCACAGCAGTGTAATCAGACACGAGATGAGACCCATCTCCCAACTCCACACAGAAGGTTTGGAGAACTTTACTATGAGGTCTAAATGAAGATTTGCATAAATGGGATGGGAAGACTGACTTGGAAAATGCTAATTCTTACCAAATTAGTTTATAAGCATAATGTAATCCCAACCAAAATATCATTTGAATTTTTTGGAATATGAAAAATAGAAGTCTACACTTGTTCAAGAATTTGAACCAGGATACCAAGATTAAAAAAAAATAGCAAAAGGAACTTGCCCTATTGATTATTAGATTATCAAGTGATAGTAATTAAAAGTATGTTGATGGAAGAAATGACAAGTTAATTGAACATATGTGTGTAGATATGCGTATAATAAATGCAGGAATCCAAACCAATGGGGTAGGAACAGATTAACCAATAATTGGTGCTAGGAAAATTATATGGGGAAAAAAATTATGCTAGGCCCTTAAGTCATATTCTATACTCAATTTGCAAACAAATTGAAATGTTAAAAAGAAAATCACATAAACAGTAATATAGATGAGATAAATATTTAATCTTGGGGTGATAAGGACTTTCTAAGCTTAAAAAGGAATAAATAGACTTGACAACATAGAAATGAATGATGTAAATGTCAATAATTACACGTAGTAAGGCCGGGCGCAGTGGGGCATGAGCCTGTAATCCTAGCATTCTGGGAGCCCAGGAGTTCAAGACCAGCCTGAGTAAGAGTGAGATCCCGTCTCTACTAAAAGTAGAAAAACTAGCTGGGTGTCGTGGCACGCGCCCATAGTCCCAGCTACTGGGGAGGCTGGAGCAGGAGGATCACTGGAGCCCAGGAGTTTGAGGTTGCAGTGAGCTATGATGACACCACTGCCCTCTACCCAGGGCAGCTAGACTGTCTAAAAAAAAAAAAAAAAAAATTACATGTGAAGTTAAAGGCAAACAGCAAACTAGATAACATTCTTAAATTGAGAAAGTATTACTACACTACAAAAATACTCAGTAAACGTTTACTAAATGAAGTGTTTGCATTGATTAAATGTTACTTTTTGGAAATCCAGGAAAAAGTTATTAACAATTTTAGATGATAAAATAGTAAAAGGTAATTAACACTATTACCTTATTGAAAATAGCAAATACTTTTAGCCATTCAAATTTAATAGCATTTTTCATTTTTAGAAAATTAACTCCTTTATGGTCAAAAGTGGTCATCCTGTTTTATATCCTTCACATAGATTCTCTATAAATAGCTTTACTCAAATCACTTAGGTTTCTCTATTAACTGTACTTGCTGTTATAATTTTAAAAAAAAGAAAGAAAATACTTGTAAAAATAATGTCACTCACCTGACATGGAAGATTAACTATATAGGATGAGTTCAATAATGTTCTGAATTTAATAAAGAATTGATTTAACTCTGCTCAGGAGTTACAAGTAACTGAACATTTTTTTCAATGGTAGAATAAATTCAGAATATACCAAATTTTTAAAAACTAATGAGAAAATATGAATAGCAATTAAAAAGATAAATAGGTACATTCAATGAGAATTTTTATTTCAATTATCCACAAAATATTACAATACTTTATAAAAATATTAAGTTTTAGGCTACCATTATTCATTAAAAAAAGTGTGCTAGGCTGTTTTGACAACTTCCTTTTTTGGTAAAGGTTAAGTTCCACTTAAGACACTGAAGACAAAAAGCTGTTGGAAGAAATCTTCAAATGTACAAAGTTGTTTATTTTTCTTGGCAATTTAAAAATACATAACAACTTAAAATGAGTACACATTAAGTTAGTGTTTTATCCTTACTATACAATTGTTATAAGGAACTGCTCCATTCAGTTAAAACCTAATGAACACCATCAACTTTTCCTGGCTTATTTTTCTGATCATAATTAGTACATAATTCTGTTACCTTTTTAAAAATGCTTAGAAAAATTACAATATCATAGTTTACATAAAGCCTTTTAAAAATCTCACGTCACAAATTGTAGATGTTAAGGGTAAATTATGATGACACTCTTCTTATGACGACCCTCTTGATAGAGGAATTCAATACTAAGCAGGTTACGTAAACAGAAATAACCACCACAATTTTTAGTACCCAAACCGTTGCCAACTTGCATGATGTTCATTTGTCACATTTTAAAATACTTTGAATTTGAACACATATACCATGGCACAGAATTTTAAAGTTATTCATTAAATCAGGTAAGTGATGGTAGTTAAAAATGATACCCTGAAAATATAAGAACCTGACATAATGCTTTATTTAAAGTGTGGACTATAAGGGAATATTTTAAAAACACAAATACCAGACTTTTATTTATCAGATTCACTTCTTCCATTCCTTAGACACTTAAAGCAGAATACTGCTATTTGAATTCATATTTTGGAATTGCTTTCTGATTTAGTCATAAAAATCAGTCTTATTTTGTATGTTTACTTTTGTACTTGAAATGGGCAAAAATTGTTCCCCTTTTCACTACTGTTACTATTCAGAATAAGTTTTCCTCCCCAAATAAACTATAATCTAAAAGGGAAAAAACGATCACCAGTAAAGTGTATTTAAAAAGTGATTGCAGATTCAAACATGGATTTGGAAACTGGAGTTCTAAAAATGTTTTGCATAAAACTGTCTCACTGGAATTAGTGTGAAGGCTTAACTTCACTATTTTGAGGCTATGACACTCATTTAGTGGACATGTTAAGAAAAATTAGTTTTATAGTCCTACCTTATAACTCTTAAAGTCTCAGAAAATAGCTAAGTGAGGAGCTTTGAGTGCCAGCAAAGCCATTTTGTCACTCCATGGCATCAACATTAAACATTACATTCCATCCCTCTACCTGTAACACTTTCACATTTTCTTTCTTCATAATTCTTTTAAATACATTTTCCTCTCTGTCTATATTCAATACAACCAAAAGTGCATTTAAGTCCCTGGATCTTGTGATAGTTTCTATGTGTGGCACCCATCACCGTAAAAACATAGTAGGCAACATCTCACAGTACCAAGTCTATTTTTTTTTTAAAAAAAGGACTATTTAATTTAAAAGCTGGGTCTTACTTTTCATGCTCTTGAAAGATTAAAAGATTTCCCCTTGGCTTGGAAAGTTCAATTTCAATTATATACTACCTTAAAGAAAAATCAATGCAACCCTATAAAAGATTAACTCACTTTCTAGTTACCTTCATTATTCCAAATTGAACTATTCAGAAAATGACTGAACTGAAAATTTTCTTATTCTACTTTCCAGTTCCATGAATATGAGTGATAACATAGTGCATTCTCCTTTCAAATTCTACTGTTGCGGTCTAACATTTAATCAAGTTTTAGATGCTGTTTATATTCCTTTTATGTTTCTGAAAAACCTGGCCCATTTCCATGCAAGAGGAGGCATATATATTAAGATTGCATACTGTTTAAGGAAAAACTTTTGGAAATGATAAATGTAAGAAATTTTTAAAAACTGGAATGGAATTATTTGGTCCTATGACGTTTCTTAATTTTAGATTTTATTATGGTATAACTTTTTATCTCCCAAGTTTTGTCTATAACAATAAATAATTTTCCCTTAACAATTCTGAGTTTGGGGAAGAAAAGAAAGAAATGATTTTTAAGCAGTAGCCTTGCTGTTCTTCATTACCATGCTATCACCCCTACTGTCATCAGTATCTTAGTTCTATTTTCTTTGGACCCTGAAATAAGTTGGAAATTCATCACTGGTTCTTTAGAGTTTAACACGTGGGGGAAAAAAGTGGTTTTGTGCAACCATATCTGGAATTCCAGTTTACCATTAAAAACATGCAGAGAAAAGAAGATTTTCTTCTTTTGATTCCTGTACATAAGTGAGAAACTCTACACAAGTTCTTTACATTTTGGCAGATTTCTGCATATAAAATAGGCTACTTGGATTATAAATTTTCTCCTGGCTGGTACTGTGGCTCTGTAGCAGTGAAGTAGTCTTCCAAGAAGGACTGAATATATTCAAACGTTGGTCTTTCATCAGGGTCCTTCTTCCAACACTGATTCATCAAGTCATGGAGGGATTCTGGACAGCCCTGAGGGCAGGGCATTCTGTATCCTCGTTCCACCTGCTCCAGCACTTCTCGGTTTACCATACCTACCCACACAAGAGTCACACATTAAAAAAATGGTCCTACCACTGCTAGCAAAGCAAAACAAATCTCCTACACTAACTGTTTCAAGGAATATTAAGTTTATTTAGTGAAATGATTCTTTCAACAGAGAAAGTAAATAAATTCTAAACATCAGAGTGTATCAAGAAGAGCTTAGAAAATGCTGATTTCTGCCTTGAGGCAGGGTCTGGTTCTGTCACCCAGGCTAGAGTGCAGTGGTGTCATCATAGCTCACTGCAAGCTCAATTCCTGGGCTCAAGCAATCTTTCTGCCTCAGCCTTCTGAGTAGCTCAATTTTTTCTATTTTTGGTAGACATGGGGAGGGGGGGTCTCACTCTTGTTCAGGCTGGTCTCGAACTCCTGGCCTCAAGCGATCCTCCTGCCTTGGCCTCCCAGAGTGCTAGGATTACAGGTGTGAGCCACTGCACCTGGCTACACATAGGTCTAATTTTTCATTCCACCTAACATCTTATTTTTAACACTAATGCCTTCAAAACCCAACCCAATTAATGAAAATTTAGGGTACCACTTTGAGGTACTGATGCTTTCTGATATTTATATTTAACAATGACCAGACTTGGGCTAATGAGGAATGGTGGCAACGTAGTGTATGAAAGAACTTTCAAATAAGAATTCAGAAGAAAGAGTTCTAGTCCTGGTTTTGCCAAATATACTCATTACGTCACAGGGAGGAGTCACTTCTCTGAAACAGTTTCCTTGTCTAATATCACCTGTTGCGACTTTCTTCAATTTATTACACATAGCTCCTTTCTTCTATTTCTTTGTAATTTCTCCCCACCCATGCTACCTTCTCAGGGACTCACCCTATGTTATCACAGGCCAGAAAAAAGGGCCTCTTTTTCTAAATTCTTCCTCCTGACACTGTCTCCACAAGCTGGCAACCCCACCACTCTTCCCATCTCCACACCACCTTCCTTGCCGAGCTACAAGTCAGGCCATCCCTCTTACCTCCTGCAATCTTGAATTGACTAGTCAGCAATGATTTCTTAAACAGACCATGACCCCCTTAAGTCAATGTAATGGGGTTAAATCATTATTTCTTCTTTTAGTTATGGTATTTCTAAGATATAAGTGATTTGTCAAAATACTTTTTTTTTTTTTTTTTTTTTTTTGAGACAGAGCCTCACTCTGTCGCCCCAGCTAGAGTGCAGTGGCGTCATCATAACTCACTGCAACCTCATAGTCCTGGCCTCCAGCCATCCTCCTGCCTCAGCCTCCCAAGTAGCTGGGACTACAGGTGCACACCAGCTCGTCTAGCTAATTTTTCTATTTTTTGTAGAGATGGGGTCTTGCTATTGCTCAGGTTGGTCTCCAACTCCTGACCTCAAGTGTTCCTCCCACCTTGGCCTCCTAGAGGGCTAGGATTACAGGTGTGAGCCACCATGCCTGGCCTACATTTTTTTTCTATTAAAAAAAACTGTATGAGTATTACTTTGAGCTTTTCATCTAAGTAGGTAGTATCACCTTCATAAGTGAAATCCAGTACATTTTGCCAACCATGGAAATATAACCAGAAGTTGTTAGGGAGAAGCAGAAAAGGAACAAGGGCATTAATATTCAATGAGAGCTTACTATAACTGAAGAACTTTTTTCTCCACTTTTATGCCTTTGTTCTTTTACTTTATGCTTCTTTGTTATTTTAATTGACTGTTAAGATCAATTGAAATATACCTGAACCTACAAAAATAACTTCTAATCACCAATAATCTTTCATTCAAAACTTGATCCTTCATAATTATCTGACAACCAGAACTATTAAATTATTTTATACCAACAGTTATGAAAGTAAAATATGACAAAAATGGCATCTAATGGAAATACCCTCTATTCAGGAAGAAAACTGGGCCCTATAAGGGAACTTCTGAGCTTGCAAATAAGATACAACTCCCCGAGCACAGAGGGAATCAGGTCTCTCCCTACCACTCCTCAGTTACAAAAGCAAAAAAAAGGAGACTTGAAAGATTATAAGATTGTCAATACCTAAAATCCAATGGTACTTACTATAGCACTCACTCTGTCAATAATTTTAAACATTTCATACTTGTCTGCATTTGCCAAGGTTTATTATTGTCCCAAAATAAACAGAAGCTGTTGCTTTGAAATGGACAGCCTGCTGTGAGAAAAGCCTTTCTGAATCTCTTCAAATTATCAAAGAAAGACAATGATGCTTATGTATCTTTTTCTTCTGTAAAGACTGTCAATGTACAAACTCTGATTCTTATCTGAACACTTAACTAGAATAACCCAATTATATTAATTTTTATGTATTTTGAAACTATGTTAGTTGCATACTCATTTTGAATTTTTATGTTTCCCTGTTGAACTGACCCTTTTTATCCTTATGAAATATGCCTTTTTGTCTCTAGTGATATTTCATGCCTTAAAATCTGTTACACGGGCTTTCTTTCAGTTAGCATTTACAGAGTATCTTTTTCCATCCTTTTAATTTCAATCATTTTGAATACCTTACACAAAGTGTGTCTCTTATAGTATTTATGTATATTTAAAATCCAGTCTAATCTGTCTTTTAATTGAAATGTGTAGTGCACTTACATGTAATATAATTATAGATGTAGTTGGGCTAAACTCTACCATCCTGAAATCCAGTACATTTCACCAACAATGGAAATATACAAATAACTAAACTATTATATAAACTATTTGTCTCATCTATTCTTTTTTCTTCTCTTGCTTTTTATTGTGACTAAGCCAGCATCCTTCATCATTCCATTTTTTCTATTAGCTTTTTATGTTACCATCTTTTATTATTATTTTAGTGGTCATCATTGAGATTACAATATGTGTCTTTGGCTTATTATACTTTAAATAAGTCCTTTTACACTTTCCAAACAAAAGAAACATGGAACAGTTTATCTGTTACTCCTTTATCTCCTCTGCCTTTTTCTGTTAGTATTGTCATAGAATCTATTTTTATAAACATTTTAAGTTCAGTAAGATATTTTTATTGTTGGTGCTTTAGATCAGCGGTTTCCCCTGAAATACTTTAAAGACATAATTTTATTCTTTTCTGGCTTCTATATCCTGAGGAAAAGTTAGCTATCTGTTTGCCTGTTGTTTCTGTGTAGATAATACACAGTCTAAGTATCCCTCATCTGAAATGCTTGGGACCAGAAATGTTTCAGATTTTGGAATATTTGCGTATATATAATGAGATATCTTGGGGATGGCACTCAAGTTTAAACACAAAATTCATTTATGTTTTGTATACACCTAACACACATAGCCCGAAGGTAATTTTACACAGTATTTTTAATAGTTTTGTGCATGAAAAAAATTTTGACTGCATTTTGTGACCCATCACATGAGGTCAAGTATGGAATTTTCCACTTGTGGTACCATGTCAGTGCTCAAAAAGTTTTGTATTTTGGATTTTTAGATTAGGATACACACTGTACCACCTCCTTATGGCTGCATGGTTTAGATTTTTGTAATTTGACCATGATATGCTTGCTTGAAGTTCACCAAGTTTATTTATTCTGCTTGAGGTTCAATGAATTTACTGAATCTGTGGGTTGGTTCTTTTTATATTTGGAAGGTTTTTGACATTACTTTTTTCAAATATTGCTGCTATTTCATTTTCTCTCTCATCTCCTTTTGGGACTCCAATTACATATAAATTAGACCTTTTCACTATGTTTCACTTGTTTCAAAGTTCTGGGTTTTTTTTCATTCTTTTTTATCTATGCATTAGTTTGGGTGTTTTGTGTCAATGTGTCTTTGAATCCACTAATCTTGCAACTTTACCCATCTAATGAGTTCTTAATTTCATATTATGTTTTACCGTTCTAAAATTTCCATTTCTTTTTTATAGATTCCAAATCTGTTGAAATTTTTGTTTTTCATCATTTTGCCAAACTTTTCTACTTCAACATTTTAAATATCACTATTTTGAAGTCCTTTGCTAACTCCAAGATGGAGATCATGTCCGGGTCTGCTTCTATTGATTTGGAACTCTTAATAATCAGTCATCTCTTTCCTTCTTCATGTGTCTAGTAACTTTTTATGCCAAACATTTTGAATCATACATTGTAGATTATCTGGATCATGTTATCTTTTCCTAAAGGATGTTAAGTTTCATCCTACTTGTAGTTAATTTTTACTGGTAGATCACTCAGATCTGCCAGTAAGTCAAGGCTTGGTTTTAGATTAGTTCAGTTTTGCCCTTTCTCCTAGGGCATGGCCTTTTTGGTGTCTCAACAAAAAGTATAGAGTATTCCCCATCTATTCATTTCAGCTGAGCAAGAACTCCCCAGCACTCTGTAGCCTCTGAACCATGCTCAAATCTCCAGCCTCCCAGTGGCTATTTCCTGTTAGGTCTCTCAGAGCTTCTCCCTTCATATATGCAGATTGGGAACTGATCAAGGACCTGAGGGAATTTTTTTTTTTTTTTTAGACAGGGTGCCTGGGCAAGAGTGCAGTGGCTTCACCATAGCCCACTGCAACCTCAAACTCCTGGGCTCAAGCGATCCTCCTGCCTCAGCCTCCCAAGGTGCTGAGGGGAATTTTTAAGCAGAATTTTAGAGTTCTTTCCCTGTGGCTCCTTCCTCTCTGGGACCCTGCCCTGCAGACCCCAGCACTTGGATCTCTGTTTTGCTCACCACGAATGATGCTGTCTGGGCTTCTTTGCCATATACCCTTTTAGAAAAAATGCTTTCAGGGAGAAAGCTGATATAAATTTAGGGTTTATCTCATGTGCTTTCCCTGTTTTAAGGATTGTGGCCTTCATCAGTTGCTGTGCAATGTTAAAACAGTTCTTTTACACATTCTAACTTTTGTAGTGGTTTGTAGTGGACGATAAGTTGGATATTAGCCACTCTGTCACAGCCAAGACTGAAAGTTCCTCATGACTGTAGACTTAAGGTGAAATTACTTAGCATGGCTGGTTTTTTTTTCCCTCCAGTCATGTTTGCAGGTATGAGTAGGTGGAGCTGGAGTTATCTAGTGCAGTGATTCTGCTAAACAATAGTGATGAAATGAGAGAAGGGCAAAGGGCAAATGTAAATGCAAGGGAATAATTATACTGCTTGACCATGGAATGTAAGGATTAGAGTGGTTTCATGAAGAGGGTGAGAGGCAGAAAAAGGTGGCAGAATCAATGGATTAAAGATCCTGGTAGTGTCAGGAAATTGCTAGGTTTGGGGTAGAGAGAGTTAGCTGGGAAGATGGGAGGTGGTGAGTAGAGAGTGGATACATGAAGCTAAGATTATGAGAGGATTACAGTTATTGATAACATTAAGGTTTAAGATATGAACATGGGAAGACTGGCAAAGGTAGAGTGGAAGACAAGATCATGGAGGAGAAGAGTCCAAACAAGTGACCAGGGTAATGGAAAAATCATGGATATGTGTATTAAGATGACCATGAATTAAGACAGGAGTGGAGTCTTATTAAAGAGGGCAATGGTGAGTCATTATTAAGTATGAAGAACTTAAATAGTGAGTATCAGCAAAAAACAGCCACAAAGGACAGTGGGTGATAAAATTTGATGGCACTGGATTCACCGTTGGAGGTATCAGGGAGGAATATGCTAGATAATATGCAAAAACTGTAAGATTAGCATAACAGTTTTTCCTGAATATTGGATTTTACAGGTTTTTATTCTCTTCAACTATTAGGAAACTTCAGTAGAAAAGTTTGAGAAGTAACAGACTAAAAGAATATTTAATTGTAGCTGAATTTCAAGTGAGATGAAATATCCCCTTCCCACCAGAAGCTATATAATCTTATTGTTCAGAGGGAAACATTTTTATTTTTCCTCTTTATTAATGACAGATACAATTCTTAAAGTAATGATTTATAAATATGCTTTGTTAGGAGAAATAAAACAAGAAAAAGATCTCAAAATAGTCTATTGATAAAACAGGGCAAATATATATTTAGAAAAATACACCAGTCACACTACCAGAAATTACTTTCAGGGGAGTAGAGATGACCCAGGATTACTTTGGTAGCGGGGAAAGGGGGTGGCAGAAATGACCCAGGATATTTAAGATATGCTTATTATCTTAAAGAACAGTACAGATAAAACGCCCCTCAGGAAGACGTCCCATGGGGGAAAGCTGAGGTGCGTGCAGGGCACACCTCACGTGCCCACCCTGTCAAGAGCCACCGTGGCTCTCACTGGCTGCTGTCCACTCGATGCCAAAGTAAACAAACAGAAGGGGCGGGGAGATGGAAAGAGAAGAAATAAAGGCCCTTCTCCCCCTTATATTTTTGTTCCTAATAAACTTCTGATAAAGTCACTGATGGGATAACCAAGACCTAGTAAAATGTAAGCTTACCTGGATATGGCACTCTGCCCTTTGTTACCAGTTCTGTTTGCAGAATTCCAAATGACCACACATCAGACTTTATTGTAAATCGACCATACAGTGCGGCCTCAGGAGCTGTCCATTTGATTGGAAATTTTGCACCTAAAACAATATTGACCATATTGCTTAAATTAATTGCTTAAAAAATCTACTTGTATAAACATAACATAAGCAGGGCTAATATTCTGTCAATATCCCGTACTGTATGTGTCATCAGTGTCAAATTCTTCAAACACAAGATACGTAGAATTTATATTAAAATAAATAACATTTCTAGCCAGGTGTGGTGGCTCACGCCTGCAATCCTAGCACTCTGGGAGGCCGAGGCGGGCAGATCATTTAAGCTCAGGAGTTTGAGACCAGCCTGAGCAAGAGCGAGACCTCATCTGTACTAAAAAAATAGAAAGAAATTAGCTGGACAACTAAAAAAAAAATATATATATATATATATATATATATATATATATATAAATTAGCCTAGCATGGTGGCGCATGCCTGTAGTCCCAGGTACTTGGGAGGCTGAGGCAGGAGATCGCTTGAGCCCAGGAGTTTGAGGTTGCTGTGAGCTAAGCTGACACCACGGCACTCTAGCCCGGGCAACAGAGTGAGACTCTGTCTCAAAAACAACAACAAAAAGTTTCTTCCTAATAAGGTATTCAATGATATAAAAAAGATAATTGGTGGTGGGGACAGTAATTTATTGAAGAAAGTAGAGGTAGAGGCTCTAGTAAGCCAAAAATATGGACTATAGCAGCAGGCTCTAACCTTTTTGGCACCACAGACTGGTGTCATGGAAGACAATTTTTCCATGGATGGGGGGAGGCAGAGCTCAGGCCGTGATGCAGGCGACAGGGGAGCAGCTACAAATACAGATGAAGCTTTGCTCCCTCACCACCCGCTTCTCCGCTCCTGCTCTGTGGCCTGGTTCATAACAGGCCACGGACCAAAACCCGTCTATAGCCCGGGGGTTGGGGACTGCAGGATTATAGGATCTGTAACTTTTAAGTGCAGTCTGGCACCTAACAGCTGTAGCTAACTATTGATTTATGAAAGTATATTCTATTCGGTTCTAATGTCTACTGGTTTTTGACCATAATCTCTTTTCTATTTTATGATATCTTTCTGCAAAGTTCTATTGTACTATCATTTTTAAAAGCCCATGTTAATTTACTCAAATATTTAGTGTATGTATAAAGCATTATGCTAATTACAGGAACATAACCATGGCATTCATGAAGTTTAACACTTACAGTGGAAATAAGATTATAGGTGTTTTACATACTTGAAGTTATTTATATTTGTGTGTATATAGTGTTGTAAAATAGAATTCTTTAGATAATTAGACAAACAGAAGATCAATTTTCCTCAGAATAATCACAACAGATTTCATTTGAAAAGTGGCACCTTGGCTGGGCGTGGTGGCTTACACCCATAATCCTAGCACTTTGGGACGCTGAGGCAGGAGGATCGCTTGAACTCAGGAGTTTGAGGTTGCAGTGAGCTATGATGACACCACTGCACTCTGGCCCACACAACAGAGTGAGACTCTCTCAAAAAAAACAAAAATAAAACCAAAAAAAGTGGTACCTAAATTAAGCCTTAAAGAATGGTTTGGGTTTTTACAGGTAAAGATTATGGAACAATAGAAGGATAACCCAGCTGGAGGCGATTGCACAAAGGTACAGAGGTTGAAAAAAAAAAAAAGCACTGTGTCTAAGGCAGAGTTTCTCAACCCTGGCATCACTGACATTTTGGACCTGATAATTCTTTGTGTGGGGTGTCTAGCCTGTACATCCCTGCACATTGTAGGATGTTTAGTGGTATGCCTGGCCTCTACTCACTAGGTGCCAGCAGTAGCCCCTGAACTACATGTAACAACCTGAAATAATTGACATTGTCAGATGTCCTTTGGGGAAGGGTGGTATGCGGGGCAACATCACCCCTGATTAAGAACCTCTGGTCTAAGGCAACAGTTCAACAGTTCATAAAGTTTGCTATGAAAGGAATTACAAAACGTTTGCTGGCATGCCACAAGAGTGTAAAGAGGCTACATACAAGTTGCTATATTTATAATGCAAAGAATACCAGTCAAGTCTTCCTTGGAGGAAATAACTATCAGAAAGCCATAGTGGTATTTACTATATATGATTTTATGAATAAAATCAACATTTATATGATTTTTCTCAGGGGACCTAGAACTATTCTTATTCTATAAAGCCCTGTATGTTCAAAAGAAGATTAAGTAAGAAAAATATTGAACATTAGGTTACAAGCTTTTTTTTTTTTTTCTTTTTTTAAAGACAGGGTCTTGCTCTGTTGCCCAGGTTGGAATGCGGTGACAGGATCACAGCTCACTGTAACCTTGAACTCCTAGGCTCAAGTCATCCTCCTGCCTCAGCCTCCCAAGTAGCTAGGAGTACACGTGCGTGAGTGCCACCACACCCGGCTAATTTAGAAATGGGGTCTTTCTGTTGCCCAAGCTGGTCTTCAACTTCTGGCCTCAAGCAATCCTCCTGCCCTGGCCTTCCAAAGTGCTGGGATTACAGGAATGGGCCACCATGCTGGACCATAGCATTTATGTAAAAGTAATTTTACCTTGTCTTTGTCGAAACTATTAAGTGCTAAAAATAAATAAATAAAAATAAAAAAATAAAATTTACCTTGTCTCGCCGTGTATTCATTGTCTTCAATTAATCTTGCTAAACCAAAATCTGCTATTTTGCACACAAGATTTTCTCCTACAAGAATGTTAGCGGCCCGAAGATCTCGGTGAATATAGTTCATTCTTTCGATATATGCCATACCATCAGCAATCTTAGAAAGAAAAAAAAACACAAAACATATGATACAAAGGGAAGCAGAGAGAAGACAATTTTGGCTAATGTTTAATGAAATCACTTATAACCATATATCTCAAAAGGAGATGATGGTAAAAGGGCATAGTCTAGGAAATAATAGGAAAAATAGAAAACATTATAATAAAGAAAGCAAGCTAAATCCACATTTCAAAAATCTGACACTACTCTGGAGGCCAAGATTTTTAACCTCACAGTATACCGAGTCACCATTAACAGCATAACGTCCTAATTAATGTCTTCTTGGATCAATGGTAGAAGAAGAGATAAATCACAGGGTTATTTAGTGACTCTGGACATAGCCCATCAAAGTCCATTGTCAGACACACTCTAAGATATCCTGGTGATAATGGTATTAACCAAAAGGTAGAGGTTGGTAAACTACAGCTTATAGGCCAAATGTAGCCTTCAGCCTGTGTGGCCTGAAAACTAAAAATGGTGTTCACATTTTTAAAGGGTTGTGTAAAAAAAAGAAGATGAATAAAAGGTACGAGAGATTTTACGTGGCTTACCAAACCTAAAACATTTACCTGGTTGTTCACAAAAAAAAATGGTTTGCCGGCTGGGCGCGGTGGCTCACGCCTGTAATCCTAGCACTCTGGGAGGCCGAGGCGGGTGGATCGTTTGAGCTCAGGAGTTCGAGACCAGCCTGAGCAAGAGTGAGACCCCGTCTCTACTAAAAAAAATAGAAACAAATTATCTGGCCAACTAAAAATATATATAGAAAAAATTAGCCGGGCATAGTGGCGCATGCCTGTAGTCCCAGCTACTCAGGAGGCTGAGGCAGAAGGATCGCTTAAGCCCAGGAGTTTGAGGTTGCTGTGAGCTAGGCTGACGCCACGGCACTCACTCTAGCCCAGGCAACAGAGTGAGACTCTGTCTCAAAAAAAAAAAAAAAAAAAAAGGTTTGCCAACCCCCACTACCATAGTGTCTAAGAGGACAAAACAGGCCTAGTATGTGCTCATATGTATAGTTTCTCAGCATAAAGTTTGTCTAAATAGACAGATCTGTGGACATGTGGATGTTCGCTGAGAAGTAAGAGTTCCGGAACCAGCATGTCAACCAAAGCCAATAAAAGGCCTTTAGAACACTTATCACATATGTGGATAGGAACTTTTAATAGTTTTCACTGTATATTTTAAACAAAAAGTTGAAGAGTTCAAAAGTCCCATTTTTAACTATATATTACCATCTTATAACAATTCTTGTTTTGGACTATATTAGATAAAAAATTCAGCATATACTTTAGATTACTAATATTTTCTTTGGAATAGCATTCATCCATTTTAATTTTCTTAAAATTTATCTGTTGAAAAACAAATACATATAGACTTCATATTTGTGAAGCATGTATCTTCCATATTTTCTAAAAGGCCATATGATACAGGACAGCACTAGATGGGGAGTTAGATAGCTGGTTCTAATAATGGTTCTGCAGATCACATGAATTTTGGATACCTCTGGCCTTCGGATACCACAATATTTTTAACATTAGGAGCTCACATTGGATTATCTCTAATGTTCCTTCCAGTTCTAAAATTTCATTAGTTCATTTTATAAGCTATAATATTCCAATAAGATTATTTTACATTTTAATGCAGACTTTCAATTCAAATTGATACATGTATATATACAAATACCTGAGCAGCCATATCGACTAGTTGTGGAAGCTTCAAATACTTTCCATCTCCTTCCTTAAGGAAATCTAATAAGCTTCCTGTAAAAGACAGCATGATATTCATGAAAAATAATCAAATCTTACATTAGGACTGAAACAAATACTCTTCCACCCCGTACCACAACATAAAACTTCTTAGCTTTTCATTTTGTTTTGCAGTTTTGGAATTTCTGAATAGTAATCTTGATTCTAGAAGAGGTCCTTAAACTGAAATTTTGAAAACTCCCAATAACATATGAAAAAGGGGAAAATCCATTAACTTTACCAGATGAAAGGCATTCTTTTCCTTGCTTTGATCAATATCCCAATTTTGATTCAAAAAGCAGTATTAGGTACTTGCGTATTTTGAAGTCAATCTGAATCAATAAGTCAGACAACTGGGAATATCTTGGGGTAGTTAAAACTAAATTTAGGCAACTAAATGAGTTGTGGTGGAAATGCTGCCCTGACCAGCTTCTCTCAATTTTGGCAGAAGGTACCACTGAATAGCAAAGTACTATGAACAGCAGCAAAGAGAAAAGCTAGAAAGGAAGTCTAATTGCTGCCTCCCTATTACTGGTTAAAAGCTTACTACGTATTCGAATTTAATCAAGAGAAAACACCAGACAAATGCAAATTAAGGCACATTTTATAAAACATAAAACCGGACTGTTCTCTTCAAAAATAACAATACTATGAAGGACAAAGACAGGCTGCAGAATGGCTCCAGATTAAAGAAAAATAAAGAGAAATGACAACTAAATGCAACGCATGACTATGGACTGGATCAGGGAAGTGTAGTTGGTGGACTGGTCAAGAGATAAGGAAATCAAATATCAGGTGAAGGAACTAACATCAACAAAATCAGGGAAACAGGGGCAACAAGAAGATCTGTCTAGAATAGTGGGTTTATGTTGGAGCACATGAGGCAATGAGTTTGGACAGATTATAGTGGGTCAACTGCTAAGTAACTGAATACCGAAATGAGATAGAGGTTTTGGTTTTTTTTTTTTTTTTTTTTTTGAGACAGAGTCTCTCTCTGTTGCCTGGGCTAGAGTGCCATGGCATCAGCCTAGCTCACAGCAACCTCAAACTCCTGGGCTTAAGCGATCTTCTGCCTCAGCCTCCCGAGTAGCTGGGACTACAGGCATGTGCCACCATGCCCGGCTAATTTTTTTTTCTATATATAATTTTAGCTGTCCAAATCATTTCTTTCTATTTTTAGTAGAGATGAGGTCTCACCCTTGCTCAGGCTGGTCTCGAACTCCTGACCTTGAGTGATCCTCCCACCTCAGCGTCCCAGAGTGCTAGGATTACAGGCGTGAGCCACCACACCCGGCTGAGATGGAGTTTTTTTTTTTTTTTTGAGACAGCATCTCTCTCTGTCACCACATGTAGAGTGCAGTGGTGTCATCACAGCTCACTACAACCTCAAACTCCAGTAATCCTCCTGCCTCAGCCTCCCAAGTAGCTGGGACTACAGGTACATGCCATGATGCCTGGCTAATTTTTCTATTTTTAGTAAAGACAGGGTCTCTTGCTTAGGCTGGTCTCTAATGCCTAAGCTCAAGCAATCCTCCTGCTGTGGCCTCCCAGAGTGCTAGGATTACAGGCTCGAGCTACAGCACCTGGCACAAATTACAGAGTTTTAAAACTAGAAAGAACTTTTGTTATCTTGTATTCTAAATTTCCGATCTGCGAATAATCCTACCCAGTGATCTGACGATATAGAATTTTACCATGTTCTCCCAATTAAATAATTCTTGAAATCAATATACAGAGCTAAATGGCTAGATGGACCATTGGCCTCTTACCTCCTTTACATACATACATGTATTTATTAATTAGAGACAGGGTCTCACTCTGTCTCCCAGGCTGAAGTGCAGTGGCATGATCATAGCCCACTGCAAACATCCAACTCCTGGGCTCAAGGCATCCCAAAAGTAGCTAGTACTACAGGAGCATGCCACCACACCTGGCTAATTTTTTTATTTTATTTTTTTTGTCGTGACAGGGTCTTGCTACGTTGCCCAGGCTGGTCTTGAACTCCTGGCGTCAAGCAATCCTCCCACCTTGGCCTCCCAAAGTGGTGAGATTACAGGCATGAGCCACTATGCCTGGCCCCTCCATTATCTTTTTTTAAGCTACCAATATCTTGATTGAAACTTCCTGTTTCTCCCTTCCTCTTCTGGTTCATTCAATGTACTCTTTTTATTTATTTATTTATTTATT
>CM052443.1:39318105-39345174 GCA_028533085.1 Varecia variegata
TTTCTATTCATGTCCTTTGCCCACTTTTTGATAGAGTTGTTTGATTTTTTCTTACTGATTTTCCTGAGTTCTAGATAGATTCTAGTTATCAGTCCTTTATCTGATGTGTAGTGGGAAAAATTTTCGCATACTACACATCAGATAAAGGTCAATGCACTCTTTGACAAGGCATATTTGGCTGTTGTTGCAGTAGAAATTGTTTCAAAAGAGTGCTTTAGGGCTTTAGCTTTGTTTTGGCTATTAATTATTAGGCTGTGTCAGTTCTTAGCTTTTGGTTTCAGTCCCTTTTGAGAGAGAAAAAATTTCCCTATAGCAAATGTGAAGCTTGTAGTTACCCTTGTCACCACTAGATGGAACTACATCACTGGTCAAGATAGACTATTGGAGAGGGTGACGTAATCAGTGACTTTATACACTACTGACTTAAGAGTTAAAAAAAAAAGTGGATCAAATTCAAAATGGGTGAGTATCAGGCCTATAGCCCTATTTATGGTCTTATTGGTTCTTCTAAAGCATCATTTGCACAGGGAAAAAGAGGGAAGAAGCCAGGGGTGCTGGCTCACACCGGCAATCCTAGCACTTTGGAAGGCTGAGATGGGAGGGTTGCTGCTTCAGGCTGGGACTTTAAGACAAGCCTGGGCAACAAGCGAGACTCCACCTCTACAAAAAAATAAAAATTAGCTGGGCGTGGTGGTGCACACCTGTGGTCCCAGCTACTTGGGAGGCTGAGGCAGGAGGATCACTTGAACCCAGAAGTTTGAGGTTGCAGTGAGGTATGATTGGGCCACTGCACTCTAGCCCAGGCAACAGAGCAAGACTCTGTCTCAAAAAAAGAAAAAAAAAAAAAAACAGACAGAAAGAAACGAAAGAAAGAATATCAACCTTCTCTTCTCATTATCCTCTTGCCCTAACTAACCCTGTCACTGAAGATCCCACCTTGCAGTCTGGGGTTTGGGAGAATGGACAGATTTCAACTGATAGTAGTAGGGGAAAAAAGTTTCTAGAGGTCCTAAGTATGGGGATCATATTTATATTAAAATGCGATAAAACTAATTTATTTTAATTTTACCTTACTTCTTTGCTTTAGTACTAAAGATGTATCTTTCTGATTTTATTTTATTTATTTATTTTTTTTGAGACAGAGTCTCTCTGTTGCCTGGGCTAGCGTGAGTGCCGTGGTGTCAGCCTAGCTCACAGCAACCTCAAACTCCTGGGCTCAAGCGATCCTCTTGCCTCAGCCTCCGGAGTAGCTGGGACTAAGGCATACGCCACCATGCCCGGCTAATTTTTTCTATATATATTTTTAGTTGTCCAGCTAATTTCTTTCTATTTTTAGTAGAGATGGGGTCTTGCTCTTGCTCAGGTTGGTCTCGAACTCCTGAGCTCAAGCGATCCACCCGCCTCAGCCTCCCAGAATGCTAGGATTACAGGCGTGAGCCACCGCGCCCAGCCTGATTTTATCATTTCAATTCAAGTTGTATAAACACCTTTTATTCAATTCAAGTTGTATAAACACCTTTTTTTCCTATCTTTCACTTTCCTCGCTATTTTATTTCCTTTAGTCAAACCTACTTTCAAAATAAATTCACCCTGCCTAATTTTCCTTTTAAAGTTTATACTATCTTCTGGAATAACTGCAACTAATCACTATTCCATTAAACAAAATGTTAGATTTCTTCTTTTTAAATGTCTATATAAAAATATTGAATTAGAAAACACTATGTAATAAAAGCCTATATGCAAAAAATAGAAATGAAGACTTGCTTTTTAAAAAATTTATCAACATGAATACCTTTTGAGGTACTAATATACACATACCTTTTGACATAAATTCAGTGACAATGTAAATTGGCTCTTCAGAAACAACAGCATAAAGTGGAACAAGTTTGTCATGTCTTAATTTTTTCATTATCTGAGCTTCTTGAAGAAAAGCTTCTGGCATCATTGTACCTGGTTTTAGTGTTTTGATTGCTACTTTTGTGGTTCCATTCCATGTTCCTAAAAAAAAACAATGTGTTTTACTATTTTAATGTATATTTTAAGAGAGTTTAAACCAAAATTCAGTGACCAGCAGTTACATTAAATATTTAAACCATGTTATCATTAATTGTGGCACTTTAACCTATGGCTAAACAATGACAGAAAACAAAAGTTCAGGCCTCTTACCCATCCATACTTCACCAAAACATCCTTGTCCTAGTTTAACCTCTAGTCGTAAAGATTCTCGAGGGATTTCCCAAGCATCTTTTGCTAGACCTTGAGTCTGAGGTTTCACAGTTGGACATACAGTTGTTAACTTGTGACATAATCCATCAGCATGTTCTAGATAAATGAATAAACTACACTGTGAAATCAATTACTTACAAAAATTAAAGGACATATAGCGCATCAATGTTTTAAAAGTTAGGCCGGGTGAGGTGGCTCACACCTGTAATCCTAGCACTCTGGGAGGCCGAGGCAGGTGGATCGCTCAAGGTCAGGAGTTCGAGACCAGCCTGAGCAAGAACGAGACCCTGTCTCTACTAAAAAAAAAAAAATAGAAAAAAATTAGCTGGACAACTAAAAATATGTGTGTGTATGTATATATATATGTGTGTGTGTATATATATATGGCACATGCCTGTAGTCCCAGCTACTCGGGAGGCTGAGGAAGTAGGATTGTTTGAGCCCAGGAGTTTGAGGTTGCTGTGAGCTAGGCTGATGCCATGGCACTCTAGGCCAGGCAACAGAGTGAGACTCTGTCTCAAAAAAAAAAAAATTAAAAATTAAAAAAAATAAATTAAAAAAAAATTAAAAAAAAAATAAATAAAAGGTTCATTGTAGAAAAATGAAAACATAATGGCCTATCAGTTTTACTCTAAAAACACAAACACAAAAAGGAAATTGTTTTTGTTTGTTTGTTTTTGTGTTTTTTTGAAACAGAGGCTTACTCTGTTGCCCGGGTGAGTAGCGTGGCATTAGCCTAGCTCACAGCAACCTCAAACCCCTGGGCTCAAGCAATTCTCCTGCCTCAGCCTCCCGAGTAGCTGGGACTACAGGTGCGCATGGCTAATTTTTTCTATTTTTAGTAGAGATAGGATCTCGCTCTTGATTACACTGGTCTCAAACTCCTGAGCTCAAGTGATCCTCCTGCCTTGGCCTCCCAGAGTGCTAGGATTACAGGCATGAGCCACCGTACCTGGCCACAAAAATGTAATTGTCTATAAGAAGCAAAATAACCTATATATAAGAGAAACTTTACAATACAATTTAAAGTTATTATCATTGTGCTAATTCAGCATTTTACAAATATCTCATATAAATGAAGCTTGGAAAACTTACAAAACTTTCCCAAGGTCCCACAGTTAGAGAGTGGTGGAGATGGGATTCAACCCCAGGACTATCTGCCTCCTAAGTTCTTCTGCTTTTGGCCACAGAGCTTTATTCCCAAAGTGAATGCTGTCATTATTATACTAATAACAACTAATTTGTAAGAGGCATACCAAAAATCTAGAAAAAAACTTCATTTGGGAGATTGATTTTTAAATAAGGGAGACACAAAGGCTGGTAACCCCAGATTCACAATGGCTTGACTTGTGAATCCTTGCTTATATAATCTTTCTTTTTTTTTTTTTTTGAGACAGAGTCTCACTCTGTTGCCCAGGCTAGAGTGAGTGCCGTGGCGTCAGCCTAGCTCACAGCAACCTCAAACTCCTGGGCTCAAGCATCCTCCTGCCTCAGCCTCCCGAGTAGCTGGTACAACAGGCATGCGCCACCATGCCCGGCTAATTTTTCTCTATATATTTTTAGCTGTCCATATAATTTCTTTCTATTTTTAGTAGAGACGGGGTCTTGCCCTTGCTCAGGCTGGTCTTGAACTCCTGAGCTCAAACAATCCGCGTGCCTCGGCCTCCCAGAGTGCTAGGATTACAGGCGTGAGCCACCACGCCCAGCCTATAATCTTTCTTATTTAAATGAGACACAGTCCCTCCTACTCTAAGCCCACACAAATTCTCATTTTAACAAAGGCAATTACAAGTGATACCACTGCTTGATAACATGTTTGATCAATGTCAAGACTGCTGGTTGACTTGATAGACTCAGTTTGCAGCTAGCTGTCATTGAAGAAGAAATTACTATGGAAACTTCCCCTCCCTTGGTATTAATCATTTAAAAGACTTTCAGATTCATTCATTCATAATGAAAATTTTTGAGACAGAAAATTTTTGAGACAGACGACTAATATTAAATACCTTTCAGAGGTCCTTGAAAGACAAGAATGTCTATAGTTGCTATAGGTTAATTTTCCAGGATAAGGAAAATGTACCTTCAAACTAAATTTCATTGGATTTATACTTTAGGAAATCTCAGGTGATCCAGCCCATGCAGGGGAAGGTAATCCAAAAAAAAAAAATCTGACATAGCTTTTTATGTTAAGTGTTTAGTTTTACCAATATAGTAAAGTCCATAAATAAAGTATTTGCTTTTATATTTATTTCCATAATCTATCTTGGTATTTATGTTATGAAATAGAACTCCAACATAAACACTATACCAATGAGATAAAAGAACTCAAATGATGATAGTCTGATTTTGGCATATTATATCCAAGAACCCAATTCAAGTACTAAGTATTACCTGGTTTCTCATTTTAAAATAGAATACAGCAGACATTTATTGGACATGTATTGTGTGTAAAGAAGTGCATTAAACCTAAAGAGAAATGAAGACAGATTCTGTCCTCATAAAATAGAACATGAGGAAGTATTTTTAACTTTGAAATATTCATCTACCTGTGTAGTGTTTCACCAATTTCTGCAGAGTATCGAATTGTGCTCTGGTTGTGATATAGTATCCACCATTGTCAAGTTTCCTAATTTTGTAGTGTTTCACATTGTCACCTCTTACTTCATCCCAATCACGAATCGAAAGGGAATAAGCACCTAGGGAGAAAATGAATACTTATTTACTATATCTTTTGCAAAATATTGACCCAATAAATTTTTAGACTTATATTAATATAACAATGTTCATACCTTTAGTAGTTTCACTCTCTCTTACTAAGAAAATACCTCGTTGATTCCCAGGATTGAGAAGTAATCTTTCAGCATCTTTCCTTCCCATTTTGCCAAAATACCATCTGGAAAAAAATTAAGAGTATTTTGAATTGAAAAGGTATAGTAGTCAGACAAATTATACACAAGTATCAATAAGAATGGAATAGGATAGGTAGGATGACAAAGAATAGCTATAGAATACAGCTTAAAATATAGTAAACCATAATTAATGATTTTTATTAAATAGGAATATTACAAATATTACTGTTAGAATATACTCTCACAGTATTTCCATGTATTGGTTGAATATCTCTTAAAATTCTACCTAGTAGTCACAGGAACAGTAAATGGAGAAAGAAAGACATTCAAATAACAGATCCTTTCTGTCAGTGACAAATGGCAATATTAAGACCATAATAGGAAGAAAAGAAGTGGTTCTTTGGTAATAGTGTGACCATCTGTATTCAGTAAGATACAAGTATACCATGCGCAAATTATTAGGAACTCTAAATTTGTGTGGGTTTGATTAATAAAGTTTTGTGAATAAAAATGACAGTCTCTGCTGTGAAAGAGCTCACAGAATACTGGAGAAGAAAGACAAGAAAATAACAAGCACCAAAGCAGAACAGAGTTATTGAGACAAATTATCATTAATAAAAGCAAACAAATACTAATAAAGTACCTACTACAAGATACCGTATGAAGTGTTGTACTATAAAAATGAAATGGCATTTCATTTGTGACTTTCTAAAAGTTGTAAAAATAGAACACAGAACTTCCATATATACCCCACAACCAGGTTCCCTGTTAACATTTTGCTTTGTCATTACCTCTCTAACTATTATATATATTCTCTCTGTATATATATGAACATATATGTGTGTGCATGTATATACATTTTTTCCTCAACTGATTGTAAGTTGCAAACATGGTGAATTGTTACACCAAATACTTCAGTGTGTACTTCCTAAAAGATAAGGATACCCTCCTACATGACCACATTGCAAGTGCCTAAATCAAGAAGTTAATGCTGGCCGGGTGCGGTGGCTCACGCCTGTAATCCTAGCACTCTGGGAGGCCGAGGAGGGCGGATCGTTTGAGCTCAGGAGTTCAAGACCAGCCTGAGCAAGAGCGAGACCCCGTCTCTACTAAAAATAGAAAGAAATTATATGGACAGCTAAAAATATATGTATAGAAAAAATTAGCCGGGCATGGTGGCGCATGCCTGTAGTCCCAGCTACTTGGGAGGATGAGGCAGTAGGATCGCTTAAGCCCAGGAGTTTGAGGTTGCTGTGAGCTAGGCTGACGCCATGGCACTCACTCTAGCCCGGGCAACAGAGTGAGAGTCTGTCTCAAAAAAAAAAAAAAAAGAAAAGAAGTTAATGCTGATACAATACTACTAATTGAAGGTACATTTTCGAAGTGAGAGTCTGCAAAATATGAAAAGGGTTAACATTTTTTTTTTAAAGTAGAAAAATAATGGAGAGAGATAAAGCAGAATGATTGATGCAGATTCATTTATGATCCTACTCTAAGTGGATACTATGACATTAATTATTAATTTTCAAGTAACATCTATTAATATGATACATTAGCTGTATTAAATTAGCTGTATTAAGACTGGTATGTAATTCTGTGTGTATAAAGTTGTGGCTAAGTAGAATGTGCATTAAAACATTTTTAAAATCAAAAGAATTAATAAAATATGAAGTAGTGCCATACTCTTCTGCCTGAATGGAATCTGCAGGCGCTACATAATTGCTAGGGATATAACCATTCTTTCCTGTAGCAATTGATCTTGCTTCCCACCAGTCTCCTTCCCTGCAACACATAAAACAACAATCACCACAAGGTAGACTACTGCCCAAGGTACAATATATTGCATTGTCATCTGGTATCTGATGTAGACAAGAGGTATTACTTCCATTTTCTATTTATGCATTTATTTGAACAAGAATTAAACTCAAAGAATATTATAAAATAGGTTACATGAATTAAGGGAATAAGACTAAGCGAAAGCACAATTGCATACTTCTGCTCCAAACCAAAAGAAGAAAACCCCAAAGACACTACACATTTTTAATTATAATATATTGTTTTCACATAATTCCCTAAACAAAGACAATAAACTATATTGAATAAAGCAATTTGGGAGGTAAATCTTTCAAAGTGTTCATTTTTGATTGAATGTTTTCTTTTTTAACAGCTTTACTGAGATATAATTTGCATACCATAAAATTCCCCCATTTAAGATGTACAATTTAGTGGTTTTTAATATATTCAGAGTTGTAAAACCATTACCACAATCAGTTTTAGAACATTTTCATCACCCAAAAAGAAACTCTGTACCCATCAGCAGTCACTCCTCACTCCCACCACCCTTCCATCCCTATTATTGTCAGTCACTAATCTGCTTTCTTTCTCCATGGGTATGTCTACTGTGGGCATTTCATATAAATGGAATCACACAATATATAGTCTTTTGTGACTGGTTTCTTTCACTTAGCATAATTTTTTCCAAGGGTCACCTATGTTGTAGCATGTATCAGTAGTTCATTCTTTTTTTGTTGCCAAATGCTTTTAACAGTACATAAAACTGTAATGTTCTTTTTCAGGCATTTCAGGAAAAAGAAACATCACAATGCCCTAGCACTCCTGCAGCCAAACAATTAACAATGAAGAATAAAATTAAAAATTGAATTTCTAGAATGATACATATTCATAAAAATGTTATCCATAAATATCCCAATAAGACTAAAATTATAATTTGGAACATGAGAACTATATGTGGTTTATAATATATAAGCCCTGAATTTCCCAAAATTAATGTGAAAAGAACAAATATTATCAGTCTTTAATAAGCAAGATATATAGGGGATTCACTACAAAAATTCATGTTTTGCTTTGCTGGAGGTAAGTATGGAAAATGTATTGTCTAAATTGAAATTTTATAAATGCTTGAGGTGAATCTGCTCTGTAGAAAATGAATGAAAAAATCCTTTGGTAATTCAAATATTTAGAAACTCATACACTTGGTTTGTGGTTTCCTAGTATATAAATACTTTCAGATATACAAACTGAAAACTTTGTATTTGATCCTGCTAAGCATGTACTGATTGATTCCAACATTTACTAAGTATCTATTAAATGAAAGACTTTACAATAGCGTGTGCTGGAAACAAAGGTCAAAAGACAATCCTTGACCTCAACGAACTCACCGTCTAGAGCTGGGTTTTGCAACCTCAGCACTACTACCACTTTGGGCTTGATAATTCTTTGTTGTGGGGGACTGTCGGGTGCACTGTACGATGTTTACCAATATCTCTGGCCTCTGCCCACTAGCAGCACCCCAATTGTGACAACCAAAAATGTCTCCAGACATTGGCCAAATGTTCTCTGGGATTTTGTCCCAGGTTGAGAACCACTGGTCTAAAAGAATGACAAGCAAGTGACAATTTATAATTCTAAATTTGATGAGAGCTGTAAGTAAGGTTTGCACAGGTTGTTATGTGAACACATGAGAGAGACACTTAATCCAGGAGGGGTGGGGACTGGGCCAGGCAGGAGAGGAAGAATGTAAAGAAAGGCATCCTTAAGAAATGACACGAACTATATTTTGAAGGATGAGTATAGCTAGCCAGATAAAGGAAAGAAATGGAGAGATGGGAAGTCACATTCCAGAAAAAAGAAATAGTATGTGTGAAGGCCTAGAGAGTATGAGAAACTTCAGTGGACTGAGAAAACTGCAAGTAATTCAGTTTGGCTGGGTGGTGGAGTGAGAAAGGGGGAGAAGCACACAGTAAATTCTCAATGAATGATGGCTACTATTATCGTTGTTTTCCTTTTATCTTGATGGCAACTGGTAGCTACTGAAGAATTTTAAAGTGGAGAGACATGACCATATTTTATGTTCTGGAACAATAACTGGTGGCAGAAGGAAGGAAAAGGAGGAAAGGAAACCTGACTGGAAGCAAAGAGACCATAAACATATATTCTGAGAAGTTACAAAGTGGTCACTGTGCTTGCTAATGAAATTATGGGATCTGTTTTCTATAACAAGCATCATATTATCTGTGTTGGGCCGGGCCACTAGATGACAAGAAGTCTAAGATCACATAAAGAAAAAGCAACTTAATATGTTCAGTCTGGGAATACAGGGGTTCCTCACTCAACTTCTTCCCTTTCTTTTTTAAAGAGATAGGATCTTAAATCATCTGGTACTTAGATAAATAGGAAAACAGAATTCTCTTTATGAAGTTTTTTTTTTTATAAGTAATAAACTTGCACGTACCCCTTCAATAACTCTTCATTCTTAGAACTCTACTGTTTATGGCAGAACCACAGCAGCACGATTTACAGAAGTAGTAACTTCTGGCTACAGCAGTGGTATGCTTGGTGTCTACAGAAGCCAAAGGCATCGTAAAACCCAGCGTGCAGAGACCCATGCCACACACCTCTCTCACGCCTGGATCATGAACTAGCTCAGTGGTTTCAGTGAAAAGACCAGGTTTCCGGCAGTATTTCTCCCTCACAAAATATTCACGACACTTACGTATTGTTAATTATTTGAAATCTTTCACCCTTTTTAAATGAAAGGTCTTCTGTAGTTCTAGCTTCATAATCATATAAGGCCACAAATATAGTAACACCACCTATCAGAGGAAAAAAAGACCAAGGTAAATTATATAGATAAATTAACAAGAAAAAATAACTACTGCCAGCAAAAAACCGATTACTGAGTAATTGTGGTCTCCTAACTGTTCAATCCCATATCCCACAATTATCCCCTCTGTCTATACTGGCCTCCCCACTAATCTTCAAAACTTCCAAGTCCATCTGTATCTCTTGAACTTTGCATTTGTTATTCCCTCTCTCTAGAAAGCTCTTTTCCTAGCTCTGTACATAGTTAGGTCATTCTCATTAAATCTCAGGTCAAATAATTTCTTCTTGAGGTAGCTTTTTCCCTGATCAACTACAGGGCCGTCACCAATCATTCTAGTTAGTTTCTTCATAGCATTTAAAAAGCATTAATCAGCCTGTTTAGTTGTTTATTTTCTAATTACTGTCCAATCCTCATTATAATGTAAGCTATGGGCAGAAACCTCATTTGTCTTGCTCACCTTTCTATACCTAGTACACAGGTACTTCATATTTGTTGAGGTAATAAATGAACACCTCTGAATGGAGTATTTTGCATAAGTAAACTGCTTTAGGTTACTAAAGTATGTGTTTAAGTATCAAAATTTATTTTAACCATTTTGTATTACTATCTTTCTCAAACATAATCCAGAAAATAATTTAAAGTTTTGCTAATGACTGAGAAATACCATTATGACCATCTGTTACTGAAGTATTTAAAGTTAGGGAGCTGGAATTAAGATTGTAATTGACTCTGATGTCCATAACTCCCCAAATGAGGTGTAATAGAACCAGTGTACAGCAGTCCTCTGGCCACTGTTATTGGTCCAGAGGTGAGCAGACTGAAGAGACAAATTTATACTCCATGCTTGTAGAAGAAATTTCTCTTCTGCCCCCACTGGCTGCAAATAGGGATGTAAGTTGCTCAATTTGATGCTAGCAGCTGTTTTGCCAAGCTTAAGGATAAAGCCGACACTCCAAGAAACCCAAGTCCTTGATGACATCATGGAACTGCTCTATCACAGGATCCTAGAGCTCACCCTACCTTTTTAAGTAGCTGTACTTTGTTACTTCAATGAAAAAGCTTCCTTATACGGGACACTTTACAAAAGAGCTCATTTTCTCTTTTCAAATTTTTTTTTTTTTTTTTTTTTTTTTTTTGAGACAGAGTCTCGCTCTGTTGCCCAGGCTAGAGTGCCGTGGTGTCAGCCTAGCTCACAGCAACCTCAAACTCCTGGGCTCAAGCAATCCAACTGCCTCAGCCTCCTGAGTAGCTGGGACTACAGGCATGTGCCACCATGCCCGGCTAATTTTTCTACATATATTTTTAGCTGTCCATTTAATTTCTTTCTATTTTTAGTAGAGACAGGGTCTCGCTCTTGCTCAGGCTGGTCTCTAACTGCTGACCTCGAGCGATCCTCCCGCCTCGGCCTTCCAGAGTGCTAGGATTACAGGCGTGAGCCACCGCGTCCAGCCTCAAAAAGTTTTTCAATCTACTTTTTTGGAATGTTCTGTCTCCATGAAAGGTTGTCAGCTACGATTTCTTGCCGTTCTCTGAATGGATATGATAATGTAATAAATGGAGTTCAGGAATAGGACATTAAATCTGATCTCTCCTACTTACTGTCTGCGACTCTGGGGGAAAAATCCTTTACACTCTCTGAGCCTCAGGAGTTTTCATCTTAAAATCAGTAATATCTGACAGAAACATTGTATTATCATTACTACATTGTCATTTAATTAACATTTATTACTAACTACCATGATACTTTAATACTGGATAGCACTTTACAATCCTGAGAAGTTGGAAAATTCTTGAGGGAAAGTCATATGTTCTTAATCTTTATATTCCCAGTGCCTGCCACACAGTAGGGGCTCCATAATTATTTGAATAATGAATTAATGAAATAATGATATAACCCAGTTTATGATCACCATCTGATTATCACCAAATTTCCCAGAACCATACCCATATATACAATAAGATGTAATTTTTATGTTGGAGACTTTAATTTTCAAACATAATTATTTGAAAAGTCCTCCGGTAAGATATTTTTCTTAAGAGCTAACAAATCTTTAAGTATGTATTATACAAGGTTATATTCTGAGACAGACAATATAATTGTCCGTTTAAAGCTCACCTGTTAAACCAGTAGGATATGAACTTGGCACCACTGAAAATGAGGAAGATGCTCCTCCAAAAGGTGTCACCCCTGAGGATCCTCCAAATGGTGTTATGGAAAGACTGCTGAAATTAACTGATGTTCCCTTTGCTGAAGGTTCTGCTCCATAATGGCTGACACTTGTACTGACAGGCTCTGGAGTGTTTTCAGTTCTATATTTAATGGCTGGACTTTTGTTTTCTTTACTTTTAATGCAGCCCATTATCAAATCTATAGAGGCGATAAGGCAAATATTTTGAGAATTAGTTAAGATATAGGATACTTCAAAAAGATACAATTCAAAAGTTGACTTTAAACAAGGCATCCCCTCCAAAAAAATAACATTAACAACAACAAAAAAAAACGAGACAGCTGAAAGTGAAGTCTCTTCCCCTCATTTATCTTTATTACAATTCTACTAAAGCCCCACTCCAATCATATCATTCTCCAACTCAATCACTTTTAATAGTCCAATGATAACATGCCACAGTATGTTGGGAAAACCATGGACTCTGAAGCTAGCGAGGCCTAAATTTGAATCCTAGCTTCCTAAGTAGAGGAGTGATTTCAGGTGTGTTGCTTAACCTCCCTGCACTCCAGTTACCTGAAAAAGTATCATCTACCCAATTGCAAAGATATGGAAACAACCCAAGTGCCCATCAATACATGAGTGGATTAATAAAATGTGGTATATGTACACCATGGAGTACTACACAGCCATAAAAAATGGTGAACTAATACCTCTTGTATTAACCTGGATGGAACTGGAAATCATTCTAAGTGAAGTATCACAAGAATGGAAAAACAAATACCACATGTACTTATCATTAAATTGGAACTAATTGAACACTTATGTGCACATATGGAAATAAAACTCATTGGAAATCAAGCAGGTGGGATGGGGAAGGAAGGGATGAGTAAATTCACATCTAACAAGTACAATGCATACTATCTGAGTGATGGACACACTTATAACTTTGACTTAAACTGCACAAAAGCAATTTACATAACTAAAACATTTGTACCTCTGTAATATTTCTCAAACAAAATTAAAAAAATAAATAATTCCTTTCATCCTTGGCAAAAAAAAAAAAAGGTATCATCTACCTCATAAGGTTTACGAAGAGGATTAACTTAACCTTAGTACAAGTTCTAAACAATCTGGCACACATAGTGGGTACTAGCAAATACTGTTCTATTCTTTCTATCTATACCAGCACTATGTGATGGAAATATGATCTAAGTCACAAATGTGAGGCACATATAAGATTTTAATTTTATAATTTTTTAAGGTAGCCATATTTAAAAAGCACAAAGAAACAGGAGAAATTAACTTTAATCTTTTATTTAACCCAATATACCTAAAATATAATTATTTCAACATGTAATCAATATAAAACTTTTTAATGAGATGTTTTTTATTTTTTCCTACTAAGTCTTAGAAATCCACTATGTATTTTATGCTTGCAGCACATCTCAATTTGGATTAGACACATTTCAAGGGCTCAGTGGCTGTATGTAGCTAGTGGCTACCACATAGGACAAAGTAGATCTATACCTTTTCCCTTCCGTATCAATAGATACACCCCCAATGCTTATCAAATTTGACCCCAACCTACCTTTCCAAGCTTTCCAACTTTATCCCCTCCTATTTTCTCATACTTATGCTCTCACACACACATGTAATCCTGTTTCCCTAATACATATGCCCTGTGCTTCTCCATTTTGGGGTGCTTCCTCCTAAAATTGCCTCTGTTCAAAATACTTTCCCACATCTCTACTTGCTAATATCCTATCCATTCACTGATGGTCATCACAAATGTTACTTTTCCATTCAAGCTTTCCCTATAATTGGTAAAATTGTACTTTTGTGGAGATTTTTGATCTGAGACTCTTACTTTATTCCATTTTGTATATTGTTTTTTGCTTACTGGCTTAATTCCCAACCCACCTTCAAATTAATGGCAATACACATACCTTCAAAGCAAGAATTGTGCTTTATTCATCTTTTACCCACTATATCGTCTACCAATGTCACTTGCTTATAGGTTTACTAAAATTACAACATCTGCATTATTCTATTCACTTCCTACAGAAGCACTAATGTAGATTTAATTAATTCACTTACTTTTAAAGGTCATTCTTATTTGTATAGTTTTTCCCTTCCTATGACATTCAAAAGGAAGTAGGTGAGTGATGATTGCCTCATAGCTTCTGAAAGACTGAACATTTACAACTTCAGCTATATAATATTAAAATGTAACTATAAATATTAGAATAGATAAAAAATGTATCCATACTGAACATGTACAGACTTTATTCCTTGTCATTATTCCCTAAAACAACACAGTATAACAACTATTTACATTGTATTCCATATTATAATTTAGCGAAGATTTAAAGTATACAGGAGGATGTGCATAGCTTTTATCAGGGACTTGAGCATCTGGGGATTTTGGTATCTACAGGAAGTCCTGGAATCTATCTGGCACAGATACTGAGGGAAGACTGTATACTGAAAATACTATGAGGTGGTTGGGCGCTGTGGCTCACTCCTGTAATCCCAGCACACTTTGGGAGGCTGAGGCTGGCGGATTGCTTGAGCCCAGGAGTTGGAGACCAGCCCGGGACATAGCAAGACCCTTTCTCTACAAAAAAATAAGAAAAATTAGCCAGGCATGGTGGTGTGCACCTGTAGTCCTAGCTACTCAGGAGGCTGAGGTGGGGGGATCGCTTGAGTTCAGGAATTTGAGGCTGCAGTGAGCTATAATTGCACCACTGCACTCCAGGCTGGGTGACAGAGTGAGATCCCGACTCTAAAAATAAATAAATAAATAAATAATAAAATAAAACAAAAATCCCATGATGATTTATAAGATAAACACATAAAAGGCAATTGCTTCTAAAAGTATTAGAAAAAACTAAAGGTAAGTAGTTTCATAATCTAGGGTTGGAAAAGTCTTTTAAAGTATAGTATAAAAGTAGAAACTTTAAAGGAAAAGACTAACAGATATGATTATGTAAATTCCATTTGGGGTGGAGGGAACAAAAGCTTATTAAAGAAAAATAGGGAAAACATCTTTATACTTGCTTGTGCTCTTTCCTGCTCTCTCAAATACACACAAAAATGGACATGTGAATTCTGGTTGACATTCTTAATACAGGCAACTCTTATGTATGAAAAGAAAGACATCAGAGGAAAATGTATCAAGAGGCAATTCACAAAAGAAATAGGCCAGTTAATATATTAAAATATATCCAACCTTCCTACTTTTCTAATAAATGAGATTAAAAGATCCTTTTTTGATTATCAGATTGGAAAATTTCGACTCAATTCTCAAGGCTGAAGGGAGAATTTAACAATCAATATATATCCACAAAATATGTTAAATTACGAAAATAAAATCAGTAGGAGGAATTTGCAAAACCACCAATATCCAAAGCCTAAATATTAAGGAAATATTATTAACTATGACATAAATTAGGTTTTGAAACAATGGCAGTTGTGTGAATGAGAAAAATTACGAGGGAAAGACAGTAACTACTGTAATTTATTTTAAATTTGATAGCAGGCTAACTATGAAATACCATGTCAATCCACAACAGAAGTTCCTATAATTACCCATCCACCTGATTCCATTTTTATTTTTTTTTTTGAGGCGGAGTCTCGCTCTGTCACTTGGGCTAGAGTGCCATGGCGTCAGCCAGCAGCAACCTCAGACTCAAGCGATCCTCTTGCCTTAGCCGCTGGAGTAGTCCCTGGCTAATTTTTTCTATTTTTTGTACAGATGGGGTCTTGCTCTTGCTCAGGGCTCAGGCTGGTCTCAAAGTCCTAACCTCAAGGGATTCTCCTGCCTCAGCCTCCCGAAGTGCTAGGATTACAGGCATGAGCCCCCAGCTTCCTTAATTCCTGATCCTCACCTTCTTCTTTACCCAGTAATCTCCCTGCAAGACAACACTCCTAATTTCAAGTCCTCTTCTTTCAAAAGTCACACATTTTTTCCCCACTATCAAGTCTTCCATTATTATGCTTAATCTGTCCTCCAGCTGCTTTTTCTTAATCTTAATGTGAGGAGTCTTTGGACTCCTCACATCCACCCACTTACTCTCTCCAGTAGCTCCAGGACAGACCATCGTTTTCAGTCTAGTTTCAAAAGCACCCAAGTATCATTGCCTAGGACCCATCACTGCTGCCCATCTCATTTAGAAATATAATTATTATTGTCAGATGTGATTTACATTTTTAAGTAAACTCTAGGTGCAATATGAGTTAAACCAATTTTTATGGGTTGTATTTTTAAAACATTGATATGGAAAAGTCTCTTCCAAGTTCCAAGCTACTGACTTACAGATATGTATTTATTAACAATGTATATTAGACACTGTAAAAGGAGCTGGGGATGACAAGAAATGGTCCCTTTTCTTTAAAAAGTCACAAATAAGTGTAAGAAACAAATACTTTTATAAAATGTGAAAACTGCTAGTGTAAAGAAATGCTAGAGTAGAGGTATGTACAAAATACCATGGGAATGCAACATGAGTTATCAGCTCTGTCTTAAGTGCTTAGGAAAGAAAGTTTTGTAAAGGAAGTTAAATCCGAGCTGGGTCTTGAAGAGTTGGAGATTTAGGGAAGAGAAAATGCGAGACTCCCAGGAAGAATGAAAAGTATGCAGAGTGGCTCAGATGCTTGAAAAAGCATAGTTTATTTGGGGAACAGAAAACTTCTCTGTTGCAGGAGTGTCAGAGGCTGTTTGTGAGCATGGTAGGACAGGTAGAGGTAGAGGAGAATTTATAAAGAGGATTATTTGTTATGCAGTAACTTTTAGACTTTATCCAGGAAGAATAATTAGGAAGTTATTCAAGGATTTCTTTTTAGGTGAATAGCAGAAGATATATGTTTTAGAATAACTATGACAAAGGATCATATAGACTGGAAGGAAGAAAAAATGAGGACAGCAGTTAGACAAGTTATAAAACTATTACAGTAATGACCCATGTGAGAAAAGACAAAAGCAGTGGAACCAACGATGAGGGGGAAAATGAGAGGTATACAGTAAGTAGAATAATCAAGATTAAAGGATCAGTTGAACACGGGAAGAAGAGACATGAAGAAAAAGGAGTCATTTATTTACTCTACAGCACGTATTGAGTATTTTAAAGTAGTTACTATCTGTTTGTTAAAGGTTGGCTGACTCCAAAGCTTCTAGTTTGAACCAAGTGGAAAGTGACACCATAACTGAGGTACAATAGAAAGGAACAGGTTTTTTTTTGACCACTACAGATGTGCATTTTAGGTAGCTGTTAAACATCATGTTGTGAATTCTAGTGGGGGGTTGATAGTATGTTTAAAGCTCAGAAAAAGATAGAAACCAGAGAAAAACTAAACGAAAATATTTTCACAGTTTAACTGAACCTTTTGAAATAATGAAACTCAACCAAGGGACAGATTTAGAGGCAAGTAAAGAATTAATACAATGTTGGAGGACATTTACATACAAGGATGGACAGGGAAAGAAATCAGGAAGCAGCAATTAGAGTTGGAAATACTTCTACAAAGATAAAAACATAGTTAGAAAGATAATCATCAACTTCAAGACAGTACAATAGATATATCTGTAGCATTTTTTATCTTAAAAGAAATATAAAGCAATTAGAGAAAAATGTTAATGTGTTAATTATGGATAATAAATATTTTTGTTTGTTTGAAGTATTTTATAATTTAACAAATTTTTAATAAGAAGTAAAATAGCATAGTGGGAATAAAGGATGGACTTTCAGTAAGAAAATGGCTTATAGGGTTAAAGACCAAAATGAAGTCCAGTGGCATTTCAACTGCTTTTAAAAGGCCAGCTGATTAGTAATTAGGAGCTTACTGGTGACTTCAGCAAGAGCTTTTATTATTGATGTCATGAAGACAAAAGCTAGATTGCAGTAATCTGAAGAATAAATTAATGAGTTTGGTACATAACATCTTTGTAAGTTAGGAACACACAGTTATTATCAAGACGTTTTCTGTCATTTCTTTGTCTAGTTCACTGATCCTCTCCTTCACAGTCTTAGTGTAATCTAGTACAGCAGAAACTTGGTTACTCAACAGCCATTCTCCCTCTTCTTCGATGAAAGAACTCTGATTTTGTTTACCCTCCTTCCATTTGCCAAGTCCTTTGGGGAAGGCTGGGTACCCATTCAGCCCTAGGTAGTAAATAATGATTTATTTAAGCCACTTACTTAGTCTTATATTTCCTTTGTCAGATGGTTGAGCCCTGAGCATGAGCTTCTAGGAGGTTTTCCTCAATTTGCAAAAAGGAATATGACAGGAATATTCCATTTTCCTTCCATAGATGTTGTCATCTATGATGCCTAAATCTGGGGCAGTCATCCAGACACCACCAAGTACCCTTCAGAGGGGAGTACACCAGTGTACTAAAAATGGAAGGGCAGAATGATGGAAGGAACTTAGGTCCTTGATAATGTTGCTCAAGTATTAAATTATATAACACTGAAATACACTTTAGCTTCAGAAATCTTATGTGAGATAACAAATGCCTACTGTATAAGCTAGTTTTAGTTTGGTTTTATGTTACTTACAGCTGAAAGGATCTTAAATATTAATAATATACTATTCAAATCACATGACAATGGTTAATACAATAAATCCCTTTTCAACATGTCAGGATTCAATAGCTGAACAAAAAACAACAAAAACCTCAAACTTGCTAGGCGTGGTGGCTCACACCTATAATCCCAATGCTCTGGGAGGCCAAGGCAGGAGGATTGCTTGAGGCCAGGAGTTTGAGACCAGCCTGGGCAACACAGCGAGACCCCACCTTTACAAAAAATGAAAAAAATTAGCCACATGTGGTAGCACATGCCTGCAGTGCCAGCTACTCAGGAGGCTGAAGCAGGAGGATTGCTTAAGCCCAGGAGTTTGAGGTTGTAGTACGATATTAATGGCACTACTGTACTCCAGCCTGGGCAACAGAGTGAGATTCTATCTTAAAAAAAGAAAAAAAAAAAATCCCAAACTTCCCTCAAAGTGTTTACATAAATCTAAGATACCTTAAAATTGTAAAATTCATAGCCTATAAGGTAATAGTAAAATCAATAGCAAATGATTTTATACTGATATGTGCATGAATATTTACTGAAAAACAAGGCTTTAATAGTCAATTTGAAAATTACTGCTATTCTAAAGATTTTTCAAGTAATCTGAGTTTATTTAAAAATTAAAATTATGGAAATCTTTCAGACACTATCAAAAATTCTCTACCTAAAACGTTGTTTTATAAAAAAATCAACTTTGAGGTATAATTTATGTGTAATAAAATGCATTCATTTTAAGTATATAGTCAATGAGTTTTGACAAAGGTATAGAACTGCAACCAACACTACAATTACAACACAGAATGTTTTGATCATCCCCAGAAGTTGTTACACCTTTTCCCAGACAATCCCCAACCCTAGCCCTAGGCAACCACTGATCTGTTATCTCTAACTAAAGATTTACCTGTTCTAGAGTTTCATATATTATACAGAATCATATGATACGTAGTCTTCTGTATCTGGTTTTTGCTAAATACTGTATATCTGAGAGACTTCGATATTATTGCATATATCAACAGTTCTTTAATTTTTTCTTCTTTTTCAAGATTGCTTTGGATACTCTAGGGCAGTGGTCAGTAAATTTTTTCTGTAAAATATGTTAAGCTTTGTGGACCATATGGTCTCTGTAACTACTCCACTCTGCCATTTTATTGCAAAAGCAGCTATAGACTACACACAAACACATTAAGTGTGGCAATGTTAAAATAAAACAATTTCCAAAAACAGGCAGTGGGCCAGATTTGGCCTGCAAGTTGCAGTTTGCCAAAACATGCACTAGGGTCTTTGCATTTCTACACAAATTTTAGAATTAGTTTGTGAATCTCTACCAAAATGCCTGCTAGGATTTTGACTGGGATTATTCTGAATCTACAGATCAATGTGGGGAGAACAGACATCTTAAAAATATTTACCTCCTGATCCATGAATGTGGTATTTCATTTATTTAGGACTTTAAAGACTTTTCTCAGCAATGTTTTATAGTTTTCAGTGTGGAGGTCTTGTCCAATTTTTGTTAAATTTATCTCTAGGCATTTCATGGTTTTTTTTTTGATGTCATTATAAATGGCATTACTTTATTTCTAATTATTCATTGCTAATATATACAGATGTGGGGACTAATAACATTTTGGTCAAGGATGGACCACATATATGATGATGGTCCCATAAAATTATAATACCGCATTTTTACCCTATCTTTTCTATGTTTAGATACACAAATACTACTGTGATACAACTGCCTACAGTATTCAATACAGTAACATGCTGTATAGGTTTGCAGCCTAGGAGCAATAGGCTATACTATATAGCCTAGGTGTACAGTAGGCTATACCATCTAGGTTGGTGTAAGTATAATCTATGATAGTCACACAATGAAGAAATCGTCTAATGATGTATTTCTCAGAACATATCCCCATTTTTAAAGTGACACATGACGGTATACACACTTGGTATTTGTATACTGACTTTATTCATGTGACCCTGGCTAAACTCACTCATCAGTTTTCGTAGCTTTTTTTATGGGTTCCGTAGTATTTTCTACATTTAAGATCATGTGTACAAATAAAAACCATTTTACTCTTTCCTTTCCTATGTGAATATTTTTCTTTCTCTGACCTTATTGCACTGACTTTTGATCTAGTTAAGCCCCACCCTCTCCATGGCCCATAGACCTTTGAGGGTTCCACTAAATGTCCTGATTAACAAGGACTTTCCCCTCTAGCTAATAAAAACTCCAGTACAACGTTGAATAGCAGTGATAAGAAACAACATGTTTACTTTGGTTTCTGATCTTAAGGGGAAAGCATTCAGTCTATCACCATTAAGTATGACACTGGCTATAGGATTTTTTGTAGCTGACCTTCATCAGACAGAGGAAGGTTCCCTTCTGTTATAATTCTTTGTTTGCTGAATTTTATCATAAATGGGTGTTGAATTTTGTCAAAAGCTTTTCTACATGTACTTAGATGATCATATAGGTTTTCTCTTCTATTCAGTTGCTATAATGATTATATAAATTGATTTTTGAATGTTAAATCATCCACGGCACCTTTGCATTCTTGAGGTAAAACACATTTGGGTGTGGTATATTACCCTTTTAATATATTGCTGAAAGCTAATATTTTGTTAAATATTTTTATGTCTATGGCCAAAAGGTATATTATTTTTTAGTTTTATTTTCTTATAATTTCTGAATTTGCTTTTGGTATCAGGGTAACGTCAGCCTCATAAAATGAGTTGAGAAGTGTTCTCTTTCTCGTCTATTTCTTTTAAAAAATTTAAGTTTGGTATTACTTCTTCCTTAAATGTTCCAATGAATTCACCAGTGAGGCTACCTGGGCCTGGAGTTTTCAATTACAAATTCATTATCTGTAATACATAGGGCTATTAATATTCTTGATTTTTTTCTTATGTTACGTTGGTAACTTGTATCTTTCAAGGATTGGCCCAATTCATTCAAGTTGTTAAATTAATATTAGCATAAAGTTGTTCATAACCTTCCTTTTTTGATCTAGTTTAGCCCCACCCTCCCCATTAAGGCATGCCCATGCCCCTTTGGGGTTTTCCACTAAATGTCCTGAGTGATTAACAAGGACTTTCCCCTACAGCTAATAAAAACTCAAACTCCTCCCCATCCCTCTGTGACCTCTGGTATTTGTCAGCTCACATCAACCTGGTCATTCCTTGTCTGGCTTTATAGTTTTACTCTATAGAGCTCTGTATACATACTCTGTAGAGCATGTACATTCTAGAATTCAGCAAAAAGTCAAAGAGACTTCTATGTACACTTTTAGCATTATTTTTTGACATAGTATCCTTCTGCTGGAACTTTGCCCTACAACTTCCAGCTGCCTCGGCTTCCATAAATTCTGATCTCTATCTCTTCAATTCTGTAAGACCACAGTTCTTTGCCCAAGATTCCTTGTCCTTGCTTTGCAATTTGGAATGTGCCTCCAGGTAGAAAGCTGAGGTGGTCAGCTGACTGAACAGCTCACCTTGTTTCCCCTTTTTTCAGGGAACAGAGTCCTGCATTGCTGTTGTCCAATGTCTAAAAAACATTGCTTGGTTTATTTTGTCCAGATTTTCAAGGTTTTCTTGTGGGGTTTTTTTTAGCTGGGGTGGGGTGGGGGGTGGTTAGGGATGGTAGATACGTCATGATCACTTAAAATGTTCTGGAAAGTTAGAACCTAGAAAAACATTTCATTCTTTGGTTTTAATATCATTACAGTGCAAAGGGTATTAATTTCCAAAATAAATTTATATTTCAGTTTATATAAAAGATAAAATATTTATTCCTTAATGATCACCTTCAAATAAACATTTTTGTGTTTTATTATAATCTGTTAAAGTACTCTGTGGCATTTTTCTTTTGTATAATTTTAAGAAAGAAAACATTTAAAAAAGTATTTCCTTATGGATTATGTCTGCTTGGTAAGTCTAAATACTTGGTTTAATGTTAGGCTCTTTTGGAGTTCTATTGTAAAGATAAAAATGGTAATAAGTAAGAGGCAAGAATCTCATAAAAATCAGAAACTACTGATCACACAGATTAATGCCCAAATCATGTTAAAATTTGAATGCAGGTCCTGATACTAAATAATCATTGCTTTATTGCCAGGAGCGTACTGCTTCCCTACCATAATGTGGATTCAGCATCTCTATTTCTGTACTTCTGACGTTTGTAACCAACTACTTCACTCTTTACTGGTACAGCTATTCCCTACCTCATAACTTCTACTTACTCATAATTTTTATTCATTTGTGGTCTACCCCAGGTTCCTTCAATCTTCCATAGCCATTGCCTGATTTGCCTGTTTCTGAGTTTGCATTCACATGAATAAGAGTAAAAGCAAAAGAATATGAATTGGTATCTAATTGCCCAAACTGGCTGACCAGTTATGGTTTGGCTGTTGGCTAAGAGACTGAAGGGACCATGCTGACTGGTCTGTTTAGCTTAAATTCTTCTTAACATAAGGTCTCCTGGATAGATCTTGCTTTAATAGTTAGTGTAGATAAACACTTTAGCAAAATACACTAGAAGTAAAAACTTTCAAACTGAAACAAATTTCTACATTAGATGTTTTTCTTTAATGCAGATGAAGTCAGAGATCTGGAAGATTCATGTTTAATGCTGACCTAGCTCCACTAAGTCACTTGCCATCACCAGAGGGAAGAGTCAGGTCAATACACAGAAAGCTTTATCTTGCTTTCTCCTCACACCCGAATTACTTTCTGACCTTCCTGGATAATGGCCAAAAGGAGACAGAGTGGAACAGACAGAGCTTTGTGATAGGGCAAGTTCTCAGATCCCTTTCCTATTTCTTATATGGCTGTCTTGTCAACCCCACCCCACAAAACAAAGAAGGTAAAATCAGTGTACTCCAAAACTCCAAAACCTGAGCCATTATATTTGTCTTTTGTTTCAAAAGCCTGTGGGAAACAATAGGTTAGTAAGATAGTGACAGTATTAATAAAATGCTACCATGTATTTAAGATGGTCAGGCATTCTCCTCTTGTCAAACCTCTGGCCTTTTGTAATCCTGTCCATTGCAACTTTCCCACTTCTTTTCTTTCTACATATTCCACTTCTTTTAGCAACCTTTATTCCAATTTTCCTATGTTTTTCACACTCACTTACAATATAATCTGAATTTTCTTTATTTCTGACTGTGCTTGCTGTTTCAACTATATTAAAACTGCCCATCAGGTCCCCAAGTAACTCCACGTTGCCAAATCCTATGGCCAGTTTTTAGTCCTCTCAACTTACTTGACTTGTTAGCTACATGCGACACAGGAGATCACTCTCTCTTCCCTAAAACACCTTTCCCACCTGCTTCTTAAGACATTACTCTTAGTTTTCCCCCATCCTACTGACTGTTCCTTCTCAGTCTCCTTTGCTGCTTCTTCCTCATCTTCCTGGAGTATTGTAGGAAGGACTTCTCTGTTTACATTCATTCCTTTGATATTACCCTGTCTAATACCTTTAAATACCATTTATAAATTGATGATTACCAAATTCATATCTTTATGGACTTTTGGACTTCTCTCACTTGAACTCCAGATTAGTTTTTTAAATATGTACTCAATATCCCCACTAGGATGTCTAAAAGCATTTCAAATTTAACATTTCCAAGACTCCTAATCTTCCTCCCCAAACCAGCTCCTGCAATCTTCCCCATCTCAGTAAATGCCATTCTTCCAGTTGTTCAAACCAAAAACTCTGAAGTCATCATTATTGTCTCTTTATTTCACACCCTCCCAATTCCTCAGTAAATCCCTTGGCTGTATTTTCAAAATATATGCAGAATCTGAAAACGTCTCCTCACCTCCACTCCTACCCTTAGTCTAAGCTACATCATCTCTCTCACTAATTCAATAATATTGGATTACTATAATAGCCTAACTGGTCTCCCCCTTCCTGCCGCTGTACCTTTTATAGGCTTTTCTCAAAGTATCAGAGTAATCTTTTCAAAACATAAATCATTTCACATCACTCCTCCACCATTATCTGTCAAAAGGTTTCCCACAGCACTTACAGTAAAAGCTAAGGTTTCTGCAATGGCCTTCAAGATCCAAAATCCTACTATGTAGCCCCCATTACCTCTCTGCCCTCATCTCCTACTACTGTGCCCTTCCTTGTCCCACTTGTGCTACACTGGCCTTCTTGCCATCCTTCAGACAGACCAAGCAGGCCATCGCACTTCCTTCTCTCTGCTGGAAAGCTCTTCTGACACACACCTGCCGGCATGGTTCATCCTCTCACTTTCTTTTTAGGTCCTTGGCTATCGTCACCTTCTCAATGAGATCCTTTCTGACCTATATAAATTAGCACTACAACATTGGAGCACTGCCTACTCCCCTTTAGCCTGCTTTCTTTGTCTCCATAGCATTTATGACTACGTAAAGCATAGTGGTTGAGAGCAGACTGTTTTGTTATGTCCTAATGTACAGCACAGCAGTTAAGAGCACAGACATTAGAGACATTAGAGACAGCATGTTTGGGTTCAAAGTCTGAGTCCACCACTTACTAGCTGGGCAAGCTACAGCAAACTACTCAACTTTTCTGTGCCCCAGCTTCCTCACCTGTAAAATGGGGATAATAAAAGCTTCACAGAGTTGTGAAAATTAAATAGATTAATAAATGTAATGTACCTAACAGTGCCTGGCACATATTAAACACTGTTTGCTATGACAGTGATGACTCTGATGATAATGATGGCTTTCTCTTTTCTAGAATGTAAGGATGGGCAAAATTTTTTTAAATTGTATTGAAATAGAACATGCATACAGAAAAACACACATAACAAATGTACAGCTCAGGGGACAACACAAACTGAATGGCAAGGTAGTCACCACTCAGATCAAGACACATATTATTGCCAGGACCCAAGCAGCTCATCTTACCCCACTCTGTTCCTCTTATGTAACCACTAGCTTGGCTAGAGTTTAGTTTTGCCTGTTTCTAAGGCTTCTTATAAATGGAATCATATATTATGCCTTCTTTTGTGTTTGGCCTCTTTCACTTAATGACGTTTGTGAGGCTCATCTACATTATCTTGTGTAGCTATGCTTCGCTCATTTTCATTGCTGTGTAGCATTCTTGTATATGAATATACCACAGCTAAGAGATTTGTTTCCAGTTTCTTGCTATTATTATAATGATAGTAATGAACATTCCTGAGCTCTCTCTCAGTACATATGTATGCCACTCTACTGGAAATACACCGTGCAGTAGATTGCTGGGCCAAAGTGCTTACACTGCTGAACAGTTTTCCGGAGTGGCTATACCAGTTTATACTCTCAACAGCAGAGTACGGGAGCTTTCTCAATACTTGTTATAACCAATCTTTTAAAATTTATCTGTTCTGGTAGGTGTGTGGTGGTTTCTCATTGTGATTCTAACTTTATGTTTATTAATAATTACTAATGAAATGAGCACCTGTACATATGTTTATCAGCTAGTCTCTTTTGTGAAAGGTCTGTTGAAGACACATTTCTTTTTCTAAAGGATTGTCTGTTCTTTTCTTATTGATTTGTGAGGCATTCTTTATATATTTTTTCTATATACTGAAGGAGTAAGATTTTATCCCCTTCACTCTTGTATCCTGAGAACCTAGAACAGGGCTTGGAATATAATAAGCATCAATAAATTTTTTTTTTAAATGAATGAAGGCTTGGCTCTGTTTTCCTTCAGATCCTAATCATCCCAGTTTCAACAACTCTGCTTCATAATCTCACAATGTATTCCTAACCTCTAATCTAGCCCAAGGGGGTTCTAACATGTTGACTGCCTAATAATCTTTATAAAGTAGAACTCTGTCTCCTGGATAAATCTTTTGATGGCTTCCTACTACTTACAGAATAAAAATCTCAACCCTTAACTTGGTAGTCCAGGTTAACTTTACCTGCTAATCTTCCAAAACACAGACTTGGGGGTAGGAAAGACAAAAAGGCCAGTTAGACATTAACTACAAAAATCAGGGGGCAGAAAGTGTCTTTTAAGCACAGATAGCAGGATGTGCAAAAGCTAACAGTCAAGAGAGAACAAAGCGGGTTTTTAAACCATAAGTAGTTCAGTGTTGGTGAAGTACAACATAAAAGAGTAAGAAGGGGAAAGATGAGGCCAGAATATACAGCAACAGGGAACAAGGATCTTATATTTCCTTCTCCTTAACACAAACTGCCTTATATATGTATATGGGCATTCACTTAATTTTTGTTAAAAGAATCACTAAGTTGTAACTTGATTCTGATTAGTTCTATCCAACAACCTGCCTAACATTTATATCCCGCACCCCCTCCAAAACTCCAAGCATAGCAAAAGTTCTAGAAATACTTGTAGATTTCCTACCTATTTCGTAACTTATCAATTCCAATTCCATAAGTCATATGAAAAATTTTCAACTTTATATTAAGTGGTCATCTATCAGAATTACCTATATCAGAACCTGCTTTATAACAGTATGTTTAGCAAAGCTGGAACAAATTTGAAATAAGTTTTCAATGCATGTGGCTCAATCATTAGTAGTTAATACATTATGATGTTGTATATTACATTGTGTTAAGGTATTTTGTTTTAATATTATTTTACATTTTGACAGTACTTTATATTTTATATCTCCAAAGTACTT
>CM052443.1:39345674-39449851 GCA_028533085.1 Varecia variegata
TTCAAGTTAAATGTGGAAATGCATATGAAATGTACAGGCTTTCTTCTTTCCCTATCCCATGCCTAACAGAAGGAGTAAATGGGTAGAGAATAAAAAAGGACACAGAAGGTAAAGTTACAAATTCCATATTTCATCACTCCTCATTTTCCCAAGTCCTATTTTTGTTTCTCACTTTCAATCTTGTGAAGCTTTTCTATCACTCACACTCTCTCCTATAGGGTTAGAGCAGGAGGTAGGTTTCATAATGCCTAGCAAACAGGTGGGAGAAATTATGGAGGCTTCTGTACTTAACTTCAGCTTAACAGCAATGTCTCATTGAGACAGTCCAAGCATCCCAGTATGGACCTCTTAACAGAGTGATTTTGAAATAGGGAGGAGCTAGGAAGGTGGGGAGGGAGGGTGATTAGCAAGGCTATCAGTTCCTCCACCTCATAATCACAGCACTTGTAGGTCAAAGCACTTATTTGTCCAAAGAGCTGAGAACACTTAAAAAAACAAAAACTAAAAATCGATCAGAACACATTTTACCACCAAAACATTATTACACCTCTTTGGTAGGTTTTTATAGGTTAACTGCAGTGGGGTGCCTAGAAATCAAATCAAAAGGCTTACGTTACAGAAAAGACTTTCTCTGGGAAAATAGATTTTGATTTTCAGAGAATTGACAAATTTTCAGAACACGATCTACCTATAATTCTAGTTTGTTCCTTTTCTTCTTTTTTTCAGAAAATTTATTTTACAAACCTTAAAAAGCTAACCATTTTCAAATGCCCATGCCTATTTGTTCTAAATATTACCTGTACGTATTAAAGGCAAATATCCAGAATAAGTAGTCTATGCTTTTGTCAATTAAAAAACTAAATGTGAGTTTTGAGGCCTGGTGCTGTGGTGGCTCATGTCTGTAATCCTAGCACTCTTGGAGGCTGAGGTGGAGGATCATTTTAAAGCCAGGAGTTTGAGATCAGCCTAGGCAATATAGCAAGAACATGTTTCTACAAAAAAATTTAAAAAATGAGCCGTGCGGACATGGTGGCACGCATCTCTAGTCCCAGCTACTCAGGAGGCTGAGGCAGGAGGATCACTGAGCTATGATGGAGCCACTGCACTTCAGCTGGTGCAGCGGAGTAAAACCTGTCTTAAAAAAAAAAAAGCGAGTTTTCATGATAGTGGCTATTTTCTTGACACAATGTAGAAAAGTTGTCATCCAAATAGCCATGCTTACCTGTTAACTGACATCATAACTATCTACTTCAATACGTTATTTTTCTAATTTTATTGCAAGAGTCTGAAATATTTTTAAAAAGCCTTGATTTCAAATTTGTCTTCTCATAATAAAACCTCTGTGTAAGTGTTGTGGAGCCTGTATATCTGCATCAAAAACATCTGCAATGAACTAATGTCTAGAAAAATATTAAACCAAGTTTTCCTGCCTAGAGAATTGAATCCATTTACTAGAGGCTAAATCCTTCCAGTGCAGAGGGATTTATTACAGTTTCGGAGGTATGACACACTTAATGCCATCAAAAACCAAAAGTATTATAATGGATTATCACACTAAAAAGATCTACCAATCTACAAAACTTGTAACAGACTGATAATCATAGCCAGTTCCACTGCAACCGTGGAATCCTAGAGGGCAGCAGTCATGCCTTAATCATTTTTATAATATCACACCATAGGTTTAATAAATGTTTGCTTAATGAGTGGAATAACACTGTGTTTGCTTGAGAAAGTTCAATGCCAAGTCCATAGGTCAGTTTTTTACTACAATTTTTACTTATTTGATATCTAATTTTATTCCAAATTCTAGACTCTGAAACATTTCCTTACAGTTTTATCAATTCAGTTACATGTTGCTTAATGACAGAAATACATTCTGAGAAATGTGTTAGGTGATTTCACCATTGTGTGATCATAAACTGCTCTTACACAAACCTGGATGGTATAGCCTACTACACACCTAGGCTATAAGGTATAGCCTATTGCTCCCAGGCTACAAAACTGTACAGCATGCTACTGTATTGAATACTGCAGGCAATTCTAACGCAACAGTAAGTATTGTTTATCTAAACACATCTAAACTTAGGAAAGATACAAAAAGATACAGTATAAAAGATTAAAAAATGGCTGGGCAGTGTCTCACACCTGTAATCCCAGAACTTCGGGAGACCAAGGCAGTAGGACCGCTTGAGGCCGAGAGTTCAACACCAGCCTGGGCAACAAAGGAAGACCCCATCTCTACAAAAATTTAAAATTAGCTGGGTGTGGTGGTATGTGCCTATAGTCCCAGCTACTCAGGAGGCTGAGGGAGGAGAATCATTTGAGCTCTGGAGTTCAAGGTTGCAGTGAGCTATGATCATGCCACTGCACTCCAGCCTGGGTGACAGAGTGAGACCCCTGTCTCTAAAAATCAATCAATCAATCAATCAATTTTTAAGAGATTAAAAAATGATATACCTGTTTGGGCAGCTATATTACAACCGTATGGGATCACCATTGTTGACTGAAATTTTGTTATGCAGTGCATGACTGCATTACAAAATCTTCGATTGTATAGTGGAAGCACACATTTATATAGGCTGAAAAACTACTAGAAACTATCTGGCCCAACTACCTCTCGTTTCAAATCACAAAACAGAGGCCTAATGAGTTTACAGAACTGCCCAAGGCCATGTAGCTCTTCACTGTCAGAAATGGAACTAAAATCCAGATGGTCTTCTACCTTCTAGTTTTTTCCTTATTTCACCATGTTGCCTTCTCTGCTCCTTTCCAAATGCCTGATTGCTATTATTTTATAATTATCCTTCTCTGTAAAATACCAGTCACATGAGAACAAATGTTAGAAATCAATAAACTTGCCACGAAACAATGTTAAGTATTAACTTATACATAATAACCATCAACTTTTTCCACCTCACCCCAAATTCCACTTAATGCTAAGAAATGAAAGTTATATTAAAAAACTAGAGAAGTGAAGGTCTTCATCAGTCAGCTAAAGAAAACCTAGACTCCACATACTGTTAGGAACAGAGGCTGAAAACCAGACAAGCTTGACGTTTCAGTGGTCAGTCCTTTCCTCCTAGCACTTCCTGTCCCCACTCCCACCCCCAATAACCCAGCAGACTTATCCTACGAACTATGTATTCCTTTACACACATTACAGCAAGAAAATCGGGACTTCTTTTTGTCCTAGGTGGACACAAACATAAGTCATAATTAGAATTGTAGTGACTGTCACTACTAATGTATAGCAAATGCATTTCTTAAAAATCTAGGATTTTTTTTCTTTTGCATAATCTGGACTTTCTTTACTCACTAAAATAGTAACAAAGATTTATTTAAAATAAATCTTATTAAAGACTAATTTAACTTCAATTACAAAGAGTTTCCAGTTTATATCAGAAATATCAAAATGACCTTTAAATTCACATTTGCAAGATTGTTTAAACTATTTTATAAAATCATCTTCAGTCTAGAACAAAACCTTCAAAACAAAATCTAAAGAATTTATTTAACTTCAACCTATACAAAAGCACTAAGCTAGTTTTACAATATTTTAGTAGAGGTGTACTTAAAGTATTTGTTGTATACAGAAAAAGACTATAAAGTCATATAAATATACCCAGAACCACATCCCCACATACAATTCAAAACTTATTTAATATTTATTGTGCAAGGGGCTGTTCTCAAAGATTAATATAAAACAGCTTCTCACCAGAGTGAACACTAGGTCAAAAATCACAGACAAGCATGGAAATAATTACAATGCAAGGAGAAGGGTGCTTTGACATGGGGTTTTGTGAGAGCACAAACAAAGAGGTCATCACACCAATGTCTTGCTAAGTGTGTGCTACAATGACAATGTATATTTATTAATGTTCAAGTGTATAGTCTTCTTGTATCTCGTTCTTCCTTCCGGTTATACAAGTTTGAGTGCTGCTTCTCTCATACTCTTTAAGCCCCATCCCAAATTAGCCAAACCCTGAATCACCAAGTTTCAAAGCCAGCATTAGTAAAAGGAATTGTCTCTAGATTTTCAGTAGTCAGTACTGGTAAAAGAGAGGACAAGATGCTGCTGCTATCTGCTTGGCATATTTATAAACTGAGCAACATTTCAGAAGCAGCAAAATTTGCCTGTGGCATCTTCCAGTCTGGGGTTTGCCATATATAGCTGATACTGTATCTGCGATTGTTGACGTCCATCTTCTCAAATGCCAGAAATAAATAAAGAACAAAAGGAAAAGAATGCAGGGTTCCTACCTGCAAAATTCAGGTAGCCACAAGGGATATGCAATGTGTAGCTAAAGTTCTAGAAATAATCCCTCGAGAGCCTTCCACTTCCTAAGAGAAAGTACGGAGTCCAGAGAACCTGCATGTCAGCAATCCTACCAGCCCCCAAACAACAGTAACAGCAGCAATTCTAAGAATCAGAGGTTAAAGCAAAATGGAGTATATGCTATATGCTTCAAGGAACCTTTGGTCTCATAGCTTACTGTACACTCAAACAAGGGAAACTGAAAGGCACTGCTACCCCAGGTTGGGGTTAGGGGGAGTTGAGACACAGAGGCTCGTAAGTCAGTCCATTAGTACGTCAATAGTACATTATTCTATAATCTGAAATTGCACGATTCTGTCTTTCCTGGAGGGGGCTTCCAGATCTTAAAGGTAAACCCAATCCAAACCAGGATATACTGCCGAGTCTGCTAGTTCCAAGACAACAGTAGTGCTGCTGCAGCCAAGGATTCCTTGGCATACAAACATGTTAAAATGGTATTGGCAGCGGCACCGGCTCTTCTCTTTCACCCTCTGCTGTTACTATAGCTCCTTTTGCTAAATCTGCCTCTGAGTTTAGACAGGAGTTGGATGGTTCATAATCACCCAGCAGCTGCAGCTGAGCAATACTCAGCCTAATTGTGGCACTGAAGCAGCTGAGAGGAAGAAAAGAGATAATACATACCCTACCATAGCCATACACAAACTGCCGTGCACACTACCAATAAGATGTCAAGATACGTTAACAGGAACAGATTATTTCCTTTAAAGAACAGCAGTTGTACCTCGCTAGAGAACTTGTATTTATATCATAAACCTGTTTAAATGTGAACTGAAGGTGACCTAAACCATGTAGGGTTCTGAACAATAGATGATCTTACTGAAACTTCCTGTAAATATTCACACAACAAAGCCAGAGCCACAAACATCACTTTATAACATGACTGACAGTTCCTGTGATATAAGAATTTGGCCCAGATGTGATCCCTTCTTCAACTCTACATTACAACAATGCAAAGCAACACCAGTAACTAAAACAGCAAGCCATTACGTAAAGCAAGTAAAACAGCATAAAGCAATGATTCTCTGCATTTCTGCAACTCCCGCACCATACTGTCATTTGTTTTCTTTTGAAACAAAACATATTCTTCCTTCAGGTGCTCTCCATCTTCATAAAGCTTAAACAAAAACTTATTTTATGCTGAGAATTTCATGACATCCTTAAGAATATAAAAACTAAGGCTGAAATTACTGATATAAAGAATTACTGCTCTAGAAAACTGAAGTGGATAAAAGTCAAGATTTACTACCTTTATGCAGTAATTGAGTTTTGAGTTTTAACTGCTATGTTACATAATCTTCTGAAAAACAGTGTATTTGATGACAGAACAGTATCCATTCACTCAACATATTTTGATTACCTATTTGTCACTTACAACATACAAGCTGAAGAGTATTTAAAATTATTAAAACCTGCTGTCTTCTATCAAATTAACATATTAAAACCAAGTAGAACTTCATGTAAAATTTTGTTTTCAAAATTCTCTATTGTACATTTGGAAGCGAGTATGTAACTTTTTCGAGGTAGTTTTATATACCAGCTGGTATATGACAATTATGATTTAGTAAGTCTAATCCTGTTTGCAAAAGACAGCCTAGGCAGTGTTCTAAAGTCAGTCACCAAATATTAAATTCTGAATCCAAGCACCTTATATAGTACATTACACAGAAACGTCTTTAAAAAAAAGTTTCACGTAAAATAAAACACACACATAGAAAAGCATGTATGGCTTCATGAACTAAGACCAACACTCCTGCAACCTTCACCAGGTTTAAAGAACTTTGCCACCGCTTCAGAAGCCAGGTCCCAGTCACAATCTTCTCCCTTACCCCATATTTTTACTTTTACAGAAATCATTTCCTTGCAGGTTTTTAACAAATATATAGTTTTATCACTCAAGCTTGCATTCTTAGATACCAGAGCTTAGAATTGTTTAAAATTTTTTTTTTGTATTAGGCTTCTTTTTTTTTTTTTTTTTTACATTTTTTTGTCTCTCACATATTGATTTATGATAGGCTTCTTTCTTAATGTAATGCTAACAGAACTAATAAATGATGCCTACACTTAATTTGTAAAGAAAAATTACCCGGAGTCAGGTGTGGTGATGTGCACCTGTAGTCCGGGCTACTTGGGAGGCCAGGCCGAGGCCAGAGGATCACTTGAGCCCAGGAGTTGGAGATCAGCCTGGGTGATATAGTAAGACCCCACCCATCTCAAAAAAAAAGAAAGAAAGAAAGAAACAAAGAAGAGAAAAATTACCCATCATAATACATTATTTACTACCTAAAATGATGCAAATTTGCACTCTGATGAAAAAGTCACATACCACGGGTTGGTAATATTTCATTTATACTGGGTCATTGGTATTCTTTTAGCACATTTATTCTCTTACCACTACATACCACAGAAGAGTTTTATTTGTATGAACATTGATTTTTTAGCTTTAGAATTTCCTGAACTAAAAAAAAACTGAGGCCATATATTAATATTATACTTCAACCATAAGACAAATTCCACCTATCCCAGGAAGATAGGTCAAAGCTGTAATTTCACTTTCGGTTGAACAGAAAGGAGTCAATTTTGTGGTTTATGAAGTCAGCAAAAACTAACTGCAAAATTAAAGCTATTATAACATTACAGTGGTTACAGCAGGGTAGATATTTTAAGAGCTCTTTTATCTTTAATCCTGGAAACATGGATATAAACTGTCCTGAATTTAGATTCACATCAAAAGCAATTGTCTTTTTCAAATTTAGGACCCTCTAAATTGTCAACCTGCATTTAAAATATCCACTGAGGTTTAGCTAATGTCCAAAAATTAAAATACAATTTTATTTCCTTTTCTTAAATATCAACTATGGCAGGGGTCTCATATATTTGTACGGGAAAAAAAAAAACCCATATATACGGCTTGGTAAAATAAAACTTTCTTACAATACAACACACGAAAATCATCTGTAATGCGTACAAGATCCTTGGCTTCTAATACAAGACACTCCTTTATTACCTGTCCATTCAAACTGTTTCCTGTTCACCGTGTGCCAAGCATTGTGACAGTTACGATATTAGAAATTTACCATGTACTTTTCCTTCAATGTACAGTCACATGTACACATTTAGTACTAATTTCCTTAGTGTGTAATTTAACTTTAGAAACTTAACAGGATGGTTTAAAGACACTTAAAATTATCAAGATATCTTTGGCACTATAATCCTACAATTATAATGAGTAAATATACTATTAATGCAATCATACCCTGTATATGTGAAATCATCTATGTGAAAACACATACCAGTGGAATAATAAACGGCATAAAGTTGTCATTCTACTAAAGATTTCTCATTATTTACTTTAATAGCTTATAAATTATTAGACCCTATGTCATTACATGCCCGTTTCAATTAATTATGCGGGAAATAATCCAACCAAATCAGAATTAAGTTGTGTCCTACTCACTACAAACAAAAATTAAAGCAGTCCCTATATTAGACCCGACTTTCGAAGAGCTGCTTAAAACTCTGCCCACGCCTAATAAAGCAAAAGCTGGAAGCAATTATCAAGAAAAACACACTTTAAACCAAAATTTTCTTTAACACATGTGGACAGAGAACGGAACCAAATGGGAGGCAGAGTGGCATGATACTGTAAAAGTGGACGCTGAATAGTAAATTTCCCAACCCCCAATCCAAAACAAAGGAAAACTTTAACATGTTGCGGTTTTCAATCAAACCAAGTGAAGCCAGAGGCTCACCCACTCGCCCCATACACCCTCGTCCTCCCAGCACAGCTGCCACCGTCGTCAGCCGACACACAGACCCCCAACCTCTAGGACAGAAGGGGGCCACTTCCCTCGCCCAGTACTTCGGGCTGTAGGGACAAAAATAAGCCTCGCCTCCACCTTACCGGGGGCCCACAGTACTTTGAAGACATGGGCGGGAGGTGGGGGGTAGTCCCAACGCTCTGAGGATCTCAAGTCGGACCAGGGCGGAGACCGAGTAGGGGGCGAGCAGGTAGCGCGGAGAAGGAGACACGCCCGCCGGGCAAGCCGGGCCGGGGGAGGGGAGAAGTTTCTCCTCAACTTCCCGACTCCGGGCTGGAAGGGGCGGGGAGCGGCGGCGCCTCCGGGCGCCGGGGCCTAGCGTTGAGCGGGCTGGGGTCGGCCGCCTCCGCCCGCCGAGCCCCACCAGGTCCTTACCTGCCCTCCGGCCGCGCTCTCATGAGTCGCTGCTGCAGCAGCTCGGGCTGGCGGGAAGGGGGCGGCGGACGGAGGCGAGGCCCACGGGCCCTCTCCCTCCTCCACCTCCTCGTCCCGGGGCGCCCGGCAGCAGCGACGACTGCACAGCCGGCCTGGGACTCGTTACTTCAGGAGGAGGGAATTCCCGGGCTCCCCACCCATCGGCCCCACTCTCCACCTCCTCTCCTCCCGGCTCCGCCCCTGCACTCCTCGCGGAGGCGGGGGCTGCGGCTACCTGCGCGCGGCCGCCCGCTCACCGGAACTCGCGCCGCGCCGGCCCGGCTCCCGCGCCCTTGGCTTTCCGGCGCCGGCGCCCCACCGCGTCCCCTCCGCGGGCTCCGGGCCGCCCCGCAGCCGTCCGGGTCGGCGGCCGGTCCGAGTCAGTTCTCCCGACCCAACATGGCGGCAGGGTCCGGGGCGGATTCCCGGGGCGGCGCAGGCTGAGGGGGCGTGAGGAGGAGGCGCTTCTCCACCCCAAGAGCAGGCCCGCGGCGCTGCTGCCCACCCGCGCGCCCGCAGACCCGCGGGCCGCCCGCCGGGCTGCGCGGGGATTGAATGGGGCGCACTGATTCCGCCCCTCAGCCTTGCCCAGCTCCCCGTGGTGCCCAGGGCTTTGGGGCTTTGTTTTTGTGGGGGAGGACGGGGTTGAGTTTTCTTGGTTGGCTGTTTGCTTGTCAGTACCGTGCTTCCTCACGCTTTGTCGTTGGTAGTAAAATCTCAGCCCAACCGCGTGAGCCAGGGGGGCGTTACTCACACCCTCATCACCGTCCTGAACGCCGTCCAAAAACGTTTGCGTCTGGCCTCCTTCCTAGGCAGGGCTCCTGTCCCCGGCCCTGGCGCTTCCTGTTGACTGTAGGTCGAACCAGCCTTGCCGGAGGGAAACCGAAGCTGAGTTTTGTTGGCGACTATCCCAGTAATGGTGGCTTGGGCTTATGTTGGGACAGCGTATTCTTATATGATCCTGGCAGCATCCCAGTGAGGAAACTGGGACAGGTATCCTGCTTGACCGCCGCGGAAACTGAGACTGCAACCCCAAAAGTGGAACAGCCACAACTAGAATCGTGTTCATCTGAATCCATGCACTTTCCCCCTTAGCCTTGGAGCCAGTCGCTGAAGAAGAAGGGGGAGGATGCAGAACTGGGGTAAAGATGAGGGTTAGTCAAGGTCTGCATGGGCTGAACCTCAAGGCTCTTCTACTGAAGTCACTTCTGCCCTGCCAGACTCTAGAGTAATTTCCTCTCTGTGTTTCCTCTTTGGTAGGGTTATCAGAATTACTGTGGGACTGTTGGTTTCCTTTGTCTGTGGTTTTTAGTGAAATCAGAATCATCTTCAACAAATATAAAATAGCAAAATCGTGTCAGTATTCTGGTATTCTAGGAACTTAGGGAAATGCATATAAGGGTTTGAAAAAAATTTTCTTCAGCTAAGTGAGCCAAAGGTAGGCATAGGCATTCAGATGAACAAAAAGGTACATATAATAATGTGGAACAGTGCTTTATTTTATTTGGCTATCAAAACTTCATTTGCCATTGACTGTCTTGAACATTAAAATTTTCATGTAGATTTATATTCAGGTTTTCTTAAAACCAGAAAAGAAATTCCTTGAGCTATTACCTTTCTAAACTTCTAAATAAAACAGAGATAATATTTTTTGTTTTCCTAAACTCTCAGTCTCAAAAAATCAACTCTAAAATACTAGTTCACCCCAGTTTAAGGGGTGAGGTAGCTTTGAAGATGTTCTGTATGGTGTTTTCAGGGTGGGGGGAGGGTGTCAAAATCTGACCTACAAGTTATATGTTACATTGACTTATTGAGTTTGCTTCTCGTCACTCTCATTTTGATTTTTATTACCTCATTCCCTGTCTTCTTTTTTAGAATATTCATTATCTGGTGCTAAGCTTCAGTTTATAAATAACCTGGAAAGTTTTCAATCTTACATTTAATGGTTCACTTATTTCCAGGAATGTTTAAAACTTTTTTTAAAAAACAAGAGAATCTGAAAAGTCTCACTGAGTTTGGTACAGAAAAAATTGCTTTTGGCTGAAAACCTGTTCATCCTGAAATGGTCAAATAAAGAACTTCACCCCTATTTCCCCTCCTGCACAGCATAGAGGTGTAGTATGTACATATGTGATTGCGAGTGATAAAAGTATCTAAGTCTTAAAACCCATGGGAAAGTCTACTGGATGAAAACACTAGGGAAAAATTTTAAACAAATGATTGGAAGTTGAGCCCCCTGCGGCCCCCCAACCACTATCACCCTGGAAACTGATTCTACCAGAAAATGTTTTTGTTTAGGATAAACCTCTCCTACAAGTTATCAATGATATGCTGCTGTTGTTGCTGCTGCTTCCATCACTGAGGCTGTGATGATGATTTTCTCTTCCTGGTAACAGTAGAAAGCTTGCACTGTCTCTGCTCTCTAACAGCCATCCCCACTCCACCTCCTCAAAATGCCTTCCGCCATTCAAAGAGTGGATCTCCTCAGATCCACTTGGTAACTGAAGTTGCCTGCACAACCTTAGTCTTGCCTTCATCTGGCCAAGACTGCTCCTAGGCCCAATTAGGAAGAATATGAGGACCCCTCAAAGCAAAGATTTGGAGGATCAGGCAAAAGGAAGGTATTTCCCCTTAAGTGTTAGGCTCATTGTGCCAAGCTCAGTGAGAAGGTACAGTAACCCATCAATTTCTCAGTGTTCCTGATGTCTTCATTGCCTCAAGGACTGGGGTTCCTGTATTACAGTTTTACTTCCCCTCAACTGGGCAGAGGTTGTCTAAGAGAACCAAGTCAATGGATATGTAAAGACATGTCGACTTCAGCTTAAAATAGTAAAAAAAAAAAAAAAAAAAAGGACATGTCCTACAATGAATAAACATTGATCAAATGTGTCTTACAATTAATAGATGTCACAAATGACAATCTTACATGAATTTCGGCAAATCTGCTCCATCTTCTTCCTTTTGTTGCTTTCTCTAGCTTTTAACTTCTTCTTGGCTACCTGGTCTACAGTCTTAGAGTTTCACCCTGTGCCTAGTATGTCTCCCCATCTCCAGGACTATTTTCAGACAGTATAGTCTTTGCTGTTGGAATCTACTTTGGTAGATTTCTCTTGGTTTATTTCTCCCACTTCAATTCTTTCTAGATCTTTTGGAATTTGGCCCCAGGCCTGTTGTTATCTACCAACGTCCCCGGCTTCAGCTCTAGCTCATAGTACCTACTCTGCCTATTCCCAGGCAGCCTTACCCACAGCTTCGGACTTTCATACTCTCAACTTGGTTTCTCATTCTGCTTTGTGAAGGCAGTTTCTAAGCTGGATGAGCACTTGGCATCCTCTCACATGGCCTCTGCTGAGCAGAATACAGCATGCAGTGGATACAGTTTGAGGGTGCCTGTTTAACTTAAGTTCCTCTTCTCTGAAAATCATTTCTCCACCGAGAGCTGGAGTATAGGCCTGTGATCTGAGTACTGCTGATCCCAGGCTCCAGGCTGAAATTTTTAATTTTGAAGGAGCAACACAAAGGTGACTTAGTGATTATTCATGGTGGCCGTGGTGGAGTTGAGAATCAAATGGCAGAAGGTGAGTGTCCAGGGGTAGAGTAGTCCAGTAGCTGTAGGCAGCCAGTATCCAGTGCTGATGGTACCTGCATCCTAAGCAGACCATCCTCGTGGCAGGACCTGGACTGTGCCTCACCTTCCTTGCTTCCTGCCTGAACCTGCTCCTGTAATCATCCTGTTGATTCTCAACTTCCTCCAATAAATTCCTTTTCTGCTTAAATTAAATAGGAACCTTGTCTGTTCTTTGCAAATAAGAACCTCTACTTAGTCTCTGCTACTTACTTGTACATCTAACAGTAAACTCAGATGCTGTGAGGACAGCGTCTCCTGCCATGTGTACCGAGTGGAGGTGGGGGTGGCACGGGGGAGCCAGTTTTCACAGAGAAGGCTGAAGCAGATGCACAGATGGAAGGGAGATAAGAGATTGTAGGACCCCAATGCTGAGACTCATGTGACTTATGCCACATGTAAGACTCCACACCTAGAACAGAGCTGGCAATGCAGTCCCTCCTCCTGCCTGCTCATGGCAATTATGGTGTTTAGATCATGGCATAGCATACACTCTTCCTCCCAGAGCATTAACTTCATCCTCAAAATCCTTGTCAACATGACAATTCAGGCATCAGCCACGCCAAAATTGCAGTTAGAATATGTTGAAAACCATTTGATTTCTCTGCCTTATAGGCTTATAATTTTCTCATAAGATCTATATTTGCAATTCCTGCAGCCATTACCAAGTGTTTGGCCTGTACTTTTCTGATGTATTAAGCTGATGTGTAATCGTAATATGCCAGTGTCTGACATTGAGTTTAAACACCACTAAAATTGCTACCAGATTGCTACTTCCTGGAAATCTTTACAAATGGGTTATGAAAAGTAGAACATAACTTTGCTTGAAGGCAAGAAGTTAAAGTTAGAATGTTTACCTGCATTGAACGTTTAGAAAAAGAAACTATAAACAACGCTCTTATCTTTAAAGTTAACTGACATCAGGTTATGAAACATAAAAGGCTGGCATTAAGGAACTTTATTAGATGCTTTGCAAGGTAGCTCTATGGCTGGGGCTTTAAAAAAAGTGTTTAGAATAAATCCATGCTTTTGAAAACCTGGTTTTAATCGCCTTTCTAAAGCTAAACCTTCTTTGTGCATTTTTAGTGGCATAGATCATCATTTTTCACATTTGTGTCTGAGCAAATTTTAAAATCTGACTTACCAGATCTTATTATTTGATGTAAACCATAATGCATTTAATCCTGTAGCAAAATATATTCACTCTTCTTTGGCTTGTATATGAATAGGGCTGTTGATTACTTGAAATAGCTACTTAACTTTTCTTCTTTCTAAGGGAATCAAACATATGCAACAAATATTTAACACAAGACCTATGCTTTGGCCAGGCGCTGTGGCTCAGGGCTGTAATCCTAACACTTTGGGAGGCGGAGGCGGGAGGGTTGCTTGAGACCAGCCTGAGTAAGAGTGTGCCCCCCGCCGCCCCCCCACCCCTGTCTCTACAAAAAATAGAAAAGATTAGCTGGGCGTGGTGGTGCACACCTATAGTCCCAGCTACTAGGAAGGCTGAGGCAGGAGGATTGCTGGAGCTCAGGATTTTGAGGTTGCAGTGAGCTATAATGATGCCACTGTACTCTAGCCTGGGAGACAGAGCAAGACCCTGTGTCTCAAAGAGAAAAAAAAAAAAAGACCCATGCTTTGAAGAAATGTGTTTTAGGTCATGTGAATGAATGAATAAATCAGATAGGTAATGCAGCTACTAGGATTGATAAACAACAGCAGCAGCAATGGCTATCTTTTATTGAGCCTTCACCATATGCCAAGTGCTTTACCTTCATCATTCACTGAATCCTCACAGAAACCCTGGAGACTGGTAGTATTATCCCCATTTACAGATTGGATGCCTCAAGCTTAGAGGGGTTTGAGTAACACACAACTAGTAAGAGGAGGTGCTCCAAAACCTATTCTACTAAGAGTCATTGTGATTGCAGAGAAGAAATTATTTTTAAATGTTATTTCAATGACCACATAAAACTGCATTTCTCCAAATTCTAGAATAATAAAAATGAGTAAGTTGTCTTTATAATTAGGAAGGTATAACTAAGAAATATGAGATTCTACAAATTCATAAAAAATTCTTTCTTTATATTACAATCTTACATCATTAAGAAAGGATTGGAGCAAACTTGGAAAGAAGTATGAGACTCGTCTAAAAAGAATGAGTTCAGTCCAGAAGAAACAGCACATATTAAACATAACTTTCTGGAGATTAGTATTTTGCAGCTATCAAGTCAAACTTCCATTGACAACTCCCTAAAACCATGCTTTTCAAACAAGGAACTAAATATCTGGGAAATGACTGTATGTACAACATAAATAATTACCATAGCAAATAAAACATATCTAAGTTAAGTAGGTTTACATTTTAATCTGCCAAGTCTGTGTAACTGTAGTTAAGCCTTCCATGGTAACCATAACTCAGTGATAAGAGTCAGTGCTAACAGTTAATAATAGCCCAACACTAGGTAAGTTTGTTTACTATTTTTAAAATCAGCTTATTCATTCATTTACAAAACATAGTGTGTCTCTTGATATATTCTATTTTGGTCTTTATTATATTAAAAGAGATGGCTTTATTAACTGGAAGAAATGAGATAAATGGCAGGACACTTTGTATTGAAATCCAAGGAGTGTAAATATTAATAGATTTTTAAAGACTTTATTAAAATTTTTTTCAGAAAAAAGGAATTAATATCCTCTAAAATTTTATGTTAAAATACATAATTTTCTTTTGGAAATTTTCATTAGAGACTAATAAAATCAGTTTTTATAATTTAAACCTAATTTGGTTTAAAAACTTTTTTTGTTTGGATTAGAACTAGCCACTATTTAAAAATATTATCTTCTAGCTTTATTACCATTATTATTTATTTTCATTTCCTTATAGTGGACAAATCTATAACCATTTCACATTATTTGAGCCCTAAGTTCAGTCATTAATTCAAATAGATGTATGTCCTTATGAATACTTGAAAACACATTTACTAAAGAATCAACAACCATGCACTGAAGATTCAAACTGTACACAATAACTCTCATAGCTGCTATTTAAATAACCCAAATATGACTAACTTTAGAGATTTTTCTTTTGGAGACCTGGTAATTTTGCCATAAAATAGAAAATTGGCACTCATGCTCATCTGATATAAAATTAATTCTAACAAGTTAAAATAAAAGCAAGCAAGAGACCGAGGAGTGGAGGTTTTGAAAACCACAGACTGGAAAAATTGGTTTATGTTATGGTGAGTGACTTTTAAAATTTATGTGAACTCTTGTTCAGGAGAATATTTAGGTTCTCCTTAAGCCTCTTAAGGACCTATTGTCTAGTTGTAAACTCTATTTGAAAACTTTGAAAAAGGAAGAAATCCCCCCTTTTATAAAAGGCTCCCAAATAAACAACTTCTGTGAGCTTTTCTCTGAAGTCTCACATATTCTCTATGAAAATTACCAGTCTCATTTTCTTTGAAATGATGTGCTGTCCATCCAAAGAACAAAGCATTTCCTGAGTCTGTTTAGAGTAGGTAGGACCCATTCCTAAGTGCTTCCCATATCCTCAAGAATCCAGTATATATTTGGGGGGGAACCCTGAAAGAATACAGAAATTTATATAAAATCCTGAGATGGTTAAAGACAGAATTATGCAAAGTCCTAGCGAGTATTTGATATATTTGATCATTTAGACATATAACTATTTATTAAGCTTTATTAATACTTACTTAAATTAATCAGTTTGAATATCCATGTAAGGCTTTGCCAATGCAAAGGTCTTTGGACTTGGGAGTACAATATAAATTCTGGTTCCATTGTGAGTGAGTACAGGATTTCTTTTGGGGGTGATGAAAATGTTCTGGAATTAGTGGTGATTATTGTACAGCCTTGTGAATATATGAGAAACTACTAAACTGCACACTTCAAAGAGTAAATATTACTGTAGGTAAATTATATCTCAATTTTTAAAAATTCTTGTCCCAGAATTTTATGCCCTTTTGTAACTATGTAATGTTAAGCAAGCAAATTTCCCAATTTCTTAGGACTTCGGTTTTCTCCAATATAAAGTGAAAGGACTGTATTAGGTCACTGTTTCTGGAACTGTGGATTGCAATTCCTTAATGAGTGGCAAAATCAATTTAGTGGTTGGCAACTAGCATCTTTTTTTTTTTTTTTTGAGACAGAGTCTCGCTCTGTTGCCCAGGGTAGAGTGCAGTGACATCAGCCTAGCTCACAGCAACCTCAGACTGCTGGGCTAAAGCAATCCTCCTGCCTCAGCCTCCCAAGTAGCTGGGACTACAAGCATGTGCCACCATGCCCGGCTAATTTTTTTTCCTATATATATTTTTAGCTGTCCAAATCATTTCTTTCTATTTTTAGTAGAGATGGAGGTCTCGCTCTTGCTCAAGCTGGTCTTGAACTCCTGACCTTGAGCGATCCTCCCGCCTTGGCCTCCCAGAGTGCTAGGATTACAGGCACGAGCCACCATGCCCGGCCACCAGCATCTTTTAAAAAATGAAACAAGCTGGGCACACAAACCTGTAATCCTAGCACTCTGGGAGGCTGAGGCAGGAGGATCACTTGAGGTTAGGAGTTCGAGACCAGGGGAGCAGCCTGAGCAAGGGCTAGACCCCATCTCTACCAAAAAGAGAAAACATTGGCTGCCTCAAACCCCTCAGCTCAAGATATTCTCCTGCTTCAGTCTCTCGAATAGCTGGGACTACAAGTGTGAGCCACCATGCCCACCTAATTTTTTATGTTTATTTTTTGTAGAGACAGGGTCTTGCTATGTTGCTCAGGCTGGTCTTGAAGTCCTGGCCTGAAGGGATCCTCCTGCCTTGGTCTGCCAAAGTGCTGGGATTACAGGAGTGAGCCACTGAGCCTGGTTGGTGGTGAATATTGTCCCCCAAAAAAGAGTCTTGTTGAAATGAAATTAACCATATTAGAGAAAGCATGAAAGGGGATGGGAGAGGTATTGTCATCAAACCAGTTCAGACCATCAAGCCCTCTTTCCAGCAGCAGAACCTTTTCACTTAAAAAAAAAAAAAAGGTCTCTGTATTAAAGAATCTTTCCTTAAGAAAAAATAAAACTCCTATAATTCCTTTGTTTCATTCTATTAATATAAAGATTTCTTCAACTCTAGTTCAGTTGAATTTGGACACAAACATGTCTAGTGTTCTTTCTCAGATTGTAATTGTTCTATTATAATTAGCTTCCAAGGAAGGAAAATGATAACAGGGTGCATGAGAAATGCGATGCAGAATTCAGATGAATGGCTGAAGTCAATGTGATTACAAAAAACCAACCAAATACCAAATTCTGTCTTCCTATCTTCTTTTTGATGACAGCTATAGTCATTGGTACCCACATATACCTACTCATCTAGAAAGTCAGCAAACACAAAAAAATTTTTTGATGTGTTTCCTGCTTCTCAAGGAGCTTCTGATTTCTTTCTTTTCTTTCTTTCTTTTTTTTTTCTTATAGCAGACTATTGTCTCAAAGCTTCTGATTTCTTGGCAATCAAAATTGGAAACTGTCATTTGTTGAGCATTCTTTAGCAGACACTTGCCTTGCTTTTATATGCTAACATAGTTGTTAGTCTTCACCACAATCTATGAAGTCATCTGGTTTTGTTTGTTTGTTTTGGTGTGGGTTTTACTGTGAGGACACTGAAACTCAGTTAAAATAATTTTGGTGTTAGGAGACCCAGCCTGAATTAAGCCTCTGTTTCTGTGAGCTGGGCCTGGTAGTTTTTCCCACTGTTTGTCTCTCAAATATCGCTTGCGAGATGCACCTCCATACACTGTGCACATGTACTGCATATGTTTTCTGTTGTGATAGTGATTTGAAATAAATATAAGATACCTACGCAGACATTTCTATTCTTTAGCTTTCATCTGCTGCGGGATCTATAGTTTACTATTATAGACCATTTAGAAGATTTAGTCTAACTGCAGGGAATTTTGTTCTTTTACCTTCAGTTCAGCTCGAATCTTGAATATTTATATATTTAATAGTCACATGCAAATGTTTCCCATTATTTCCTTTTTAATGCTACATTTAAGTTGTTAAATTTAAGTTCAGCTGCTAATGCCTAATGGACCGGGAACAATGTAGCTATTTAGATAGAATTTTGCAAATTCATCATGGAATTTAAAAAGGAATGGAGACTCCTGACTGAGAGGGTCCTTTTTTTTGTTTAAACTATAATCTTATTCTTGGAGCAATGCTTGAGATAATGATTCCCACAAAGAAAGTACATTATGTAGAGAAAAAGCACTTGCATAAAACATAAAATGAGAGATGAACTTTCAACTTCTAAAAACCTACTTTGGAAAAATCAGATTATAAGCTTTTTCAAGGCACAGGGAAGAACATATTTAACAGAGATTTTAGCCAAGTAGGAATAATGCAGAAGCAGTGGTGAAGAATTTCGTATGACTAGCCACATACACGCTTTCTGGGCATGTATTTCACCATTACCAAATGCCAGGCAAATTACTAGTACTTTACATCATCATAGCTCATTAATCTCTCACCACAATCCTATAAATTTAGTTATTTATGAAATAAAAAATCCCCTGAGAGTTAGAAATATACTTTTAAATTTATGGCAGCCAAAAAAGAGAATACATTTTTAATTTATTAATTTTCAGGAAGAAGAAACTGAGGCCTAGCAATGTTAACTAACGTGTCCACATTTGTGCAGTTATGAGGAATCTGATTCTTAATCACTTTTCTCCGTTGCCTTCACACGTTAAAGACATGTTCCTGGCTGGGCGCGGTGGCTCACGCCTGTAATCCTAGCACTCTGGGAGGCCGAGGTGGGTGGATCGTTTGAGCTCAGGAGTTCGAGACCAGCCTGAGCAAGAGCGAGACCCTGTCTCTACTAAAAAAAATAGAAATAAATTATATAGACAACTAAAAATATATATAGAAAAAATTAGCTGGGCATGGTGGCCCATGCCTGTAGTCCCAGCTACTCGAGAGGCTGAGGCAGTAGGATTGCTTGAGCCCAGGAGTTTGAGGTTGCTGTGAGCTAGGATGACGCCGCGGCATCACTCTAGCCCGGGCAACAGAGTGAGACTCTTTCTCAAAAAAAAAAAAAATAAAAATAAAAACATGTTCCCAACCCTGCACTTTTTCTTGCAGAACTCAGTTCTATAACCACATATCTATAAATTGCAACTACAAATAGTATGTGGCTTAGTCCTTTTGCAAAAGTTAGAATTTAATTTTTGATTGTAGATTAGAATCCTTACATAAAGGAGTATTTTTGGATATTTGTCATGAACAGGAGACTTTTTAAATCTCAGTAATAGCTGTTGATTAATTTTTTTAATATCAACACCATTGTAAACAAATTATTATGTTTGTAACATATTTGGTCTTTTTTTCCCACACAGAAACCAAAATATGTTACATTACATTTCATTTATCAAGTGTTTTCTTCATTGTGCAGCTTGTGAAAAATCAGGGCATTGAAATGAAGTGATTTCTCAGTTTCTCATACTGAGTCAACAACAAAAAATCATTACTGTTACTCAAGACATACTGTACTAGATGAGAGAAAGAAGTATAAGAACATATTCTATTTTCAGAAGCTTAACAACAGAATATTAAATGCAAAGATGAATAAGAGCTCATATTTGATAAATGCTAATGAAGAGCACAGAAAATAAAATCTTTGGAAATTTAAAGTAGGGGAAGATCTTAGTAGGCTGAAGCAGTTGACAAGAGCTTTGAAATGACAGTGGTACAAACAGGAAAGATAATTCCAGAAAGGCATTCCAGAAAGGCAAGATGATAGCATAGGCAGAGTTTGAGTTTGCGTGCTAAATATGCATGAAATAGAATGCTCCACTCTGCCAGAAGTAGACGGTTTGCGTAGGAGCAGAGTAGGAGATGAGGGTGGTTGATGATTCAATATTTACAACTCTTACACTTTGAACGTGAATTTTTCTATCACATGCCTACAGCTCTCACTCTACTGAACTTTTTAAAGGGTGGGGACTTTATTTTATCTTATCAACCCTGATCCCTTCAGTGCCAGGTACAGAGAAAGCATTCTGCAGAGTATTTATTGAATGAATGAATGAGTCTCAGATAGATTAAGTGAATTACTCAAGGTCAAACAATGAGTAGATGATCGAGTTATGATTGTAACAAACCATTTTTTTTTTACTCTATTCAGACATGATCTGTGAAATGTCACAGCATTCTCCTTGGCTTTTTGTAAAATTTCCTGGGTGAACCCGAAGAAGCTTGTATTAGTCGGGGTTCTCCAGAGTAACAGAACCTATAGGATATGTATACACACAGAAAGGCATTTGTTATAAGGAATCCGTTCCTGTGATTATGGTGACTGAGAAGTCCTAACATTTGCAGGTGAGTCAGCAAGCTGTAGTCCCACGAGAGCAACTGGTCTAGGTCCAGGTGGAGTCTGAAGGCTGAGAACCAGGAAACCAAGGAAGGAAGGAGAAAGCCAGTGTCTCAAATTGAAGGCAGTCAGGTAGGGGGGATTCCTTCTTACTTGGAAGGGTTGGCCTTTTTGTTCTATTCAGGCCTGCAGAGGATTAAATGAGGCCCATCCACGGTGAGGAGGCCAGTCTGCTTTATTTAGTTTACCAATTCAGATTTTAGTCTCATCCACCTGAAACCCCCGCAGAGACACGCCCAGAATAACCTTGACCAAATGTCTGGGCATCCCACGGCCCATGTGTCAAATTGACACATGAAATTAACTCTCACAAAGTTTTACGTTCACAAGTTATGTAGTCAGTTGACTATCCCACATTGGTTCCATTAAAACTTCACGGTCTGTATATGTAGTTCTGAACGTGTATGTGTATGAGTCTCTTTTGTTGTGGTTGTGTAGCATGGTGGGAAGAGCACCTCTGCTGGGTTCCAACCCCAGTTACCCAATGTGTGACCTTGGGCTGACACCTCTCTTAGTGTCAGCTTCTTTATCCATAAATTGGAAATAATAATTGTTCCTCCATCACTGGATTTTTGCTATGAGAATTAAATAAAAGCATAAGGCACTTAGCATAGTGTATGGGACATAGTAAGCACTTAAGCGATAGCTACTGTTTAATAAGAAATATTAATACAAATGTAATGAATGTGGCATAGGCTACTACTTCTTTTTTTTTCCTCTCCTCCCTCCCCTCCTTCCTGCTACTACTTCTTTGATTCTGTCAGATAAATACTCTTTCAAAATGTTGAGTTATGTTTTTAATTTTAAACGCTCAAGGGAAATAATGATATTCTTCCATGGCAGGAACCATTCACTTACATTCCTATCTTCAATTCCTCATACAGTGCCTGGTATGTAGTAATCACATGGTAAAAACACAGTGTTGCTGGCTCAGAGAAAAACATAATTTAGGGTATTTGCATTCTATAACCCTGTAAAAAATTCCATATATTTTAATATCCAAAGTTTCAGAATAACTGATTTTTTTCTTATGCACAAATGTTAATTTGATTTGAAATAAAACATTCAGAGAGGCTGGGCATGGTGGCTCATGACTGTAATCCTAGCACTCTGGGAGGTCAAGGTGGGAGGATTGATTGCTTGATCTCAGGAGTTCGAGACCAGCCTGAGCAAGAGTGAGACCTGGTCTCTACCAAAAAATAGAAAGAATTAGCCAGGCATGGTTGTGTTAACCTATGGTCCCCAGCTACTCGGGAGGCTGAGGCAGGAGGATTGCTTGAGCCCAGGAGTTTGAGGTTGCTGTGAGCTAGGCTGATGCCATGGCACTCTACCTTGGGCAACAGAATGAGACTCTGTTTCAAAAAATAAATAAAAAAATAAAGTTTTTTTAAAAATCTCAAAATTTTGTATCAATAGCAATGCAAAGCGTATCTTCTACATACCACATCAATACCAGGAGATTATTATCACAGTAACTAATTTTATAGTCTTGAGAGATATTAGGGTAGTTTGGTTCACTAAATAGTATTGTATACTCCAGATGATAGCTTTTTTCATATTAAAGTTCTGGGTTTGACACAATTGTATTTTTCTACGTTACTGTAACATATTTTTTCCTGGTTATAATATACTGTTTATTGTCTCAGGATCACTCAAAAACAATTTTTTTAAAAATAAGATCATGGCATGCAGTGGCAATGAGAACAGTTGTAATTCAGTGTAGGATTCATATTCTCAACACCAATTTAAGACACAAATCTTTTTTTATTAGTTATAATCTTGTCAAGGTGATACAATAATTAGAATTACCCCAGATCGACCCTTCTGGTGGTGTAGTTATTTTGTAACGTTGCCTAATTTTCTCCTGCTATTTCTTTCCCTCAGTCTCTAAAGGAGGGCAAACCCCAGTTGGTTTCCAGAAGCCCCAACCTGAATGGCTTCCTGGTAATTTTGAGTTTAAACATTATGTCTTTGGCTTTTTTTTTTTTAAATACCCCCCTCTTATAGTACCTGGAACCCACGCAGGAGGTGCTTGACATATTCTTGAGCAATGAATACGGAAATCAAAGTAGCTTGGAAGAGACTTGGGAAAGTCTGGGAAAGTAGAATGGGAATACTTTTCTTTGTTAGAGGTAAAGACAGATAGGTACTGCAACACTGGGACGTCAAAAATGACAACCTTATGGAGCAATTGGTGAGAAGATGCGGATAATAGGAAAAAATGAGGCAGAGGCAGGCACAGAGGCAGTCCAAGGAAATGAAGGCCACTTTTGACCATGAGACCTAAAGACAAGGGGGAGGGGGAGTTAGGGACAGGGATGATGTCATCAGAGCAACAACAGAGGAAGATGGTTTTGGCAGCAGCCTTTGAATAGACTTTGAAGAAAAACATTAGAGAGAGGGGAAAAAGGAAACAGGAAAAGGAAGTCTGTTGAGAACTCAGCATGACATTTGGAGTGGGTGGAGAGCTTCCCGTATAGCTTGATGTTTGGAACATCTGGTCACCTCTTATAATAACAAGGCCTTAGAAACTTCAGCTTTCTCAAGTGACCAGGTTAGAATGTGCACGGATTCCACGGCCAAACAGTCATTGCCGGAAGGCAGGAGTATCTAAAGAGAGGGGAAAAAAAATACAATTGGAAACAAACTCTTCTCTTACACTGAGAGCACTCCCACTAGTTTACCGATGTAAGTATTCATATTTGTAAATTTATTTGCTTTATGTGGTTTTGGAATACAGTATTGGTTTTGTATTAAAGCATAAAGTCTATTTGCATTCAATTACTTCAAATGGTGAAAGGTAGCCAGCAGATTTACAGTTGTTTTCAAAGTTAATGATTTTCACTACCTATTTTTCTATTGCATTAATTTTCACAAGATTCCATATGTTGCTTCATTTCCAATATTGGCCAGTTTTCCACAACTCAATTGTGCCCTCTAGGGTTTCTTAGTATTAATATGTAGTGACAGCTGCTTTGGAATTTTCAAAAGTGACCACACATAGAACGGGACTATTAGAATGAGTAGGGAAATTAAAAATGATTCCCACGTTATCATCTTTAGGCTACTCACTGTATTATTCAGTATAGGTGTGGCTATGTTATCTTAACAAACAACCCCCCAAATCTCAGTGGCTTATAAAACAAAAGTTTATTTCTCACAGCAGGTCCAATGCAGGCTGGCTGGGCTTGTCTGCCGGCAGTGGGTTGGGGATCCAGGCTTCCTGTACTTCATGACCCCATCGCCTTCTCACCTGCCAAGGTAACCTTGACACGGAAAAGGAGAGATGGAGGAGGCACATTGGCTTTTAACTGCTTCAACCTGTAGGTGACACATGTCACCCTGATACTCTCTATTGGGCAGAACTAGTCATGTGGCCTCAGCCCAGTGGCAAGGGAGCAGGGAGGACCTGCAGATGCACGTGAGAGTTAGTTCTGGGCCCTCTAAGTGCCTCTGCTAAAGCTTCTTCAAGAGCAGCTGGGAATGAACACAGTGGACATTCTAGCTTTGTTACTTTGGAAACTATTTTTCTTTTTATTTTATTTCTTTATTTATTACCCGGAGCCATGCTCAAGAAGTCTTGAGCAAATGGACTCCTGGAAACTATTTTTATTATTTTTTTTTTGAGACAGGGTCTTGCTGGGTTGTCCTGGCTATAGTGTAGTGGTGTCATCACAGCTCACTGCAACCTCAAACTCTTGGGCTCAAGCAATCCTCCTGCCTCAGCTTCCTGAGTAGCTAGAACTACAGGCCTGTGCCACCACAGCCGGCTAATTTTGTATTTTTCTTTTGATCTTGCTATTGTCCAGGCTGGTCTTGAACTCCTGGCCTCAAGAGATCCTCCTGCCTTGGCCTCCCAAAGTGCTAGGATTACAGGGCTGGGCCATCATGCCTGGCAGGAAAATATTTTTGATTTGAGGCTTTCCAGTACAGAGTATTTAATCAGAAAGAAGGAATAATAATGGCAATGTTAATATTCATAATAATTCTTCATTTGTTAACATGAAACTGAAAATTAAATATCTCATTTGTAGAAGTGGTAGGAATAGATTTTTATATTACAACTTCTATTCTGATTGATTTTTGTATAAAATGAAATGGCCCTTATCTCCCAATTCTTTGAGAGAACTATTATCCTCCTTTTTAATCTAGTCCTTAGATATAAATTATAACTTTCTTTTCAATTATTTCTTCCCAACTTTAACTTGGAGCTATTTGAAAGCTGTTCCCTAAATTGTTGTCCTTAGTGATCCTTCATCTTGGAGAAGTATATTACACTTATTTATAACATTTTGCAAATTTTATCTCTTAGGGAAAATGTATTTAAGGAAACTTCATAGTTTTATATTAACTATTGAGCTCAATGGCTCTTTATTTGATGCTTTAATTCTGGTAAAATATATATAACATAAAATTTACCATTTTAACCATTTAAGTATATAGTTCAGTGACGTTAAGGACATTTACATTGTTTTGCAACAATCGCCACCATCCATTTCCAGCAAATTTTCATCTTCCTGAACTGAAACTCTGTTCCCATTAAGCAGTAACTCCCCATTCTCCTTTCCCCCAGCCCCTCGTAACCACCACTCTACTTTCTCCATGAATTTGATTACCCTACGCACCTCAAGTGGAATCATACAGTATTTATCTTTTTGTGTCTGACTTATTTCAATTAGCATAATGTCTTCAAGTTTCATCCATGTTGTAGCATGTGCCAGAATTTCCTTCCTTTTTAAGGCTAAATAATATCCCATAGTATATATCTGTTTATCCATTCATAATGGCTCATCTTTGACAATATCATTTATTTGGCTTAGTCAGTCAGTCAATCATTAACACATATTTTGAGAGCTTTGTATAATCTCTATATAGCACATCTTGATTAGAGGGACATTAAAGTTGTTCAACACATGGTCATCTGTGTCCTTTGGGTCTATGTATCTGATATATCTTGCTATTTCTACCTTTCACTAGGCCTTCTTGCAAAGCTCCACTTTCAAAGGAAGTTACTACCTTCCCTGTACCTAATAGTGCTCTGGAGATGATAAACTACAGTATTTGGCTTTCTGTACGTGCTACATCATGAAGCTTTTCCTTTTCTGCCCTGATATACTAAGAGGCTGATTTTTTTCGTTGTTGTTGTTCTTACCCAGGCTAGAGTGCTTTTTTCTGTTTTTGAGACAGTCTTGCTCTGTAGCCCATGCCAGAGTGCCGTGGCATCAGCCTAGCTCACAGCAACCTCAAACTCCTGGGCTCAAGCAATCCTCCTGCCTCAGCCTCCTAAGTAGCTGGAACTACAGGTGTGTACCACCCTGCCCAGCTAATTTTTTCTATTTTTAGTGAGACGGGGTCTCACTCTTGCTCAGGCTGGTCTCAAACTCCTGGCCTCAAGTGATCCTCCTGCCTTGGTCTCCCAGAGTGCTAGGATTACAGGAGCCACCATGCCCAGCCTTAGAGTGCTTTTTTAAAAGTCATTTTAAATATGGAGGTACTATAGAGTGTTAGGCACATTATCACCAGCTTCACCATGTTTCTGAAAATCGTTATTATAATTCTATTGCTAATCATACTATTAACCTTCATATACAAAAATAATACAGTAGTCCTTCCTTATGCTTGTGGGATATGTTCCAAGCCCTCCAGTGGATGTCTGAAACCACAGGTAGTACTGAACCCCTATATATACCGTTTTTTCCTATATGTACACACCTATGATAAAATTTAATTTCTAAATTAGGCACAGTAAGAGATCAAGAATAATAACTTAGTAGTTATTATTCTATTATAAAATAGAACAATTATAACAATATGCCAGCATCCCTACTCCTGTGCTTTGTGGCCACTATTAAGTAAAGTTCACATGAACACATGCACTGTGATATTGTAACAGTGGATCTGATAACTGCGATGGCTACTAAGTGACTCGTGGGTGGGTGGGCAGTGTAGACATCATGAAGATGCTGAGCAAAGGGAGGATTCAGATCTCAGATGGGATGAGTTGGGATGGCACAAGATTTCATCACATTACTCTGAATGGCATGCACTTTAAAACTTCAGAATAGTTTATTTCTGGAGTTTTCCATTTAATATTTTTATACTACAGTTGACTGTGGGTAACTGAAACCGTGGATAAGGGGGGAGGCTGGTGTAATAGCTTCTAGGCGCTGTTCTAAGTACTTGACACAATACCTGATGATGCCAGTCTTTGAAAAAGAAAAAACAGGAGAAAAAGCAGAATAGAAAAGGGGGAAATTATTTGCAAGCTTCGGACATGCTGGGTTCTAGGGGTCTGAGGGAAAGCAGGTGTCTAGTGGCAGGGAGCCAGTGGGAAATGTGGATCTGAGCTCAAGAGTACTGCCAGGGCTGCAGACAGATTTGAGAATCAATATGTAGGTAAGAGCTGAAGCTGCAGAAGAAGTGAGATTTCTGAGAGAGAGACAGAATAGAGTGTCCACTTAGTCCAGCCCCAGCCCTGAGCTGAGCCAGGCAGAAGGCAGGAGAGGTCATTTCAGGTGGAGGGGACAGTGGCGGCACAGAAGCCTGCAGGGTCCCTGGTAACCACTGTTCTCCTTTCTGTCTCTATGAATTTGACTATTCTAGTACCTCCTATAAGTGGAATCACAGAGAATTTATCTTTTATGTCTGGCTTATTAGGGTCAGTGGCTCTTAACCCTGGCTGAGCTGCAAAATCACCTGTGGAGCTTTGAAAATCTCCAAATGCCTGGGCCGTGGAGCCAGAGATTCTGACTCACGCGGTCTGAGGAAGGAGACAAACATCTGCATTTAAAAAAAGCAAGTGAGCAGTATGGGCAACAGAGTGAGACCGTCTCTATAAGAAATAAAAACATTAGTTGGGCATGGTGGCGTGCACTGAGGAGGCTGAAGCGGGTGGGTCGTTTGAGCCCAGGACTTCGAGGCTTCAATGAGCTATGATCGGGCCACTGCCCACTGCACTCCTGCATGGGCGAAAGAGTGAGACCCTGTCTCAAAAAAAAAAAAAAAAAAAAAAAGAAAGAAAGAAAGAAAGAAAAAAAAGCAAGTGAGAGGCCAGGCGCGGTGGCTCACGCCTGTAATACTGGCACTCTGGGAGGCCGAGGCGGGCAGATTGCTTGAGCTCAGGAGTTCGAGACCAGCCTGAGCAAGAGTGAGGCCCCCGTCTCTACTAAAAAAATAGAAAGAAATTAGCTGGACAACTAAAATATATATAGAAAAAACTAGTGGGCATGGTGGCGCATGCCTGTAGTCCCAGCTACTCGGGAGGCTGAGGCAGGAGGATCGCTTGAGCCCCGGAGTTGGAGGTTGCTGTGAGCGAGGCTGACGCCGTGGCACTCACTCTAGCCCGGGCAACAAAGTGAGACTCTGTCTCAAAAAAAACAAAACAAACAAACAAACAAAAAAACGCAAACGAGAAGGTCTGTCACAGAACAGAAGTAGGAGAAGATTGGAGAAGAATAGCATCACGTAGGCTGCAGGTGAGGGAAATAGTGAACAGTAAAAAAAGTGCCTCTGAGGTCAAGAAAAAAGAGGAGCAGGGAGCAGCCACTGGGTTTGGCAAACAAGGCGTTAGCAGAACCTTTGAGAGAGCAGTTTCACAGAGGATTCAGGGGAGAACCACTGGTGAGCAAGTGCTCCGGGCACTGGAGAAAATGGATGCAAAATTGTGGCTGAAAGGGAAGGATTCAAGAATGGGTGTAGATAAGAGTTAAATAATTAGGTGGCAGGGACGGAAAGGGAGGGACTTGATGCCTGATAGCTTCTGTTTTCAAAGTGGAGCTGCGGGCACAGTCATCAGAGGCCACACAGCACTGGTGACTAAGAACACAGGCTTTGCCAGGCTCAAATTTGAGTTCTACCATTTCTCAGTTCTTTGATCTCTGTGCTTCAGATTCTCATCTGTACAATGGGGATTCTGCCCTGTAGGACTGCTGTGAATGTTAAAATGAGTTAGTGCCTATGATTTTTTTAGAGCAATACCTGGCACGCAGTGAGGACTCAGTTTTGTATGAACAGTGATGGAGGCAAAGGACTGGGCTTGTTGGCTCGGCCATCTCCGGAAAAAGAAATCCCATAGAACTGAAAAAGGGTTGTTGGCAATGTCAGTGGCCAGCTAAAGCTGGAAACCATTCATTTTGTAGCAGAACCGACCAGTGACTATTTGATTTTCTTGGCAGAACTCAGCAGCAGGAAGCCAAGGTAAGGCATTCGCCAGGGAGGTGGGTAGAAGGGTCAAAGCCTGAGAGTTCCAAGTGCTCCCGTGACTGTGGCTAAATGGTTCTACTTTGGCCCGGGTTGGGGCTGGTAGCTGAGGAGTCAGGGAGGACTCCAGGTATCTGAACTTCGGCGAAGGTCCAAGGGGGAGGTTTAGCAGCTGAGAAGGAGGTGGATATGCAGCAGGCGAGAGAGCTATGGCTAGAGAGAGAAAGTCCACACAGGAGCCCTGGTTCCAAGCCTGTTCCACCCCATCAGTCATTTCCAAACTTACCTGGGGCACCTGGTGGTTCTTCAGCCATGCTGCAGGGGCACATCTTTCCATCAGAGCGATGCCATTCTCCTTTGTCCAGACACGGGGGTGGTGGGTAGGGGTAGTGGAAGTATATTTTGCTTGTAAAGTTTTGGAAAAAGTGTTTCCTTGTTTTGTTTTTGGTTTCACAGCCACTGCGCTTTGGTGGAGCAAACTTGGGTTGACTGTGAGGCGACATGGCCTTTGATTCTGTCTTCTCCAAACTAACGGTGCAGTTTGGGCTAGGTCACGCACCTTCTTTGGGTCTCAGTGTTCTCGTTAGAAAAAGGTGTGGGCTGGACGGGAAGTTTCCGCGCTGACACGCGCTCTTTCTGGCTGGAGGAACCTGCAATTCCGCCGCGCCGCCGTGCAGCGCCGTTGGAGCGTCGCGGGCGCCACCTTGTGGCCGATACTAGCAGTGCCGCCAGCAGGCTCAGCGAGACAGAAGCGGGCGACGCGGGAACCCAGGCAGCTTTCTAGACCGGCTTTATTTACATTAAAGAAAAATCTCTCCAGGGACAGGGTGCCCTATCCAGGGTAAGAGTGCTGTCTTGTTAGACTAAATTGGGGATGAGCTGGATATGGCACTGTAGCCAGCATCTCATCATGACAACCAGAATAACTCATCAACACACGTGAATAATTTATGGTACGCCCAGCCTGTTGGAGAGAGACGGCAGATAGCATTAGCCAAAACTTACTCGGGATCAGATTGCTTCAATTAGATTTTTCTCGATTGAAGCAGTGACCTTGAGAATGACTCCATCTCCATATTCAGCCCTGTCTCACGCGTTTCCCAGAATAGTTCTAAAACTGATCTGATGTGTGTGCCGTTTCTGTAACGGCACTTGTTGAGCAGAGATGAAGTCAGGGTCAGTCTACAGTGAGCCACGACAGCCCCTTTTATCTCTAAAGAATTTTGTAAATGGCTGATTAGTAATACTGGACAGCCAGGTGTATGATTCAGAAGGGTTACTGGAACAAAAGCTTCTGGAAATTGCCTTGGATTATGAATTTCCTCCCCGTGGGCGTAGAGGGTATCTGCAACTGAGGCTGCCACAAAACGGATGAAAATGATAATAGAGGGGAAGTTGGAGGGAGTTTTTCTGTCAATGTGTTAATCCTTGAACCCTCAGGAAAGAGATCCAATGCTTCTAGCTTTGGACTGCACGTACCTGCTCCCTTTGTTTAACTCCTACTTGTTTTTTATTCTTTTTCTCCCCCAGAAAAGCTTCGAGCTGAAATTTTACCTTCCTAAGAGCTGGCTTCAAAAACTGCTTGGAGGAGTTCTTGTTTGGGCCATTTTATTTCTCCTATGAAGAAACTTGTGGACTAAAAACTATAGTATTTATTACAGACAGATATCAAACCACTTACTTCTATAGTTCTATAAGTCAATCTAGTAACCCTACCCTTCAATTCCTTGCCCCTTGGTTTTGTATCTAACTTCTCAGAGCAAATATGGTGCACTATGAGAAATTTAAACTCTCTACTCCCATTCTTAAAAGTTTACCTCATTTATCCTCTTTTGTATTTCCTTCTCATTTCATAACAGAAGGTAAGCACCCTCCACTTGTGTTTTATGATCTCTTACCTCCTACCTTATACATCAACTGTCACGTCTTTTCTATATTTCCAACTTCTCCTGAGCATATAATCATGCTCAAGGGATTTGCATATTTAAACAGAGAAACAGACTCCATCCTATTGTCCACTCTTGTTGCTGTCTTGGGTCTCCATTTCCTGTCTGAGCCCTGCCTCCTAACAGAGTATGGAATGTTCTCTATCTCCATTCTCACATCTCATAATAATTCCTCAAATGATAGTGACCAGGCCTCCAAACTACCAATGCTACTAAAACTACTCTTGCTGAAGTCACCATTGCCAAATTCAATGGATGCTTCTCTGGTCCTTCTTACCTACCCTCTGTGTGGTGTTTATTACCACTGACCCCTTCATCTATTACCTCTCTTCAGTTGACTTCAGTGGCACTACTCTCCAGCCTCTTTAGTAATCCTTTCTTAGTTTTCTTTTTAGGAAAACACAAATGTGTGTGTGTGAGAGAGAGAGTTCACACTTGCCATTTACTGAGTCCCTACTAAGTGCCAGGCACTGTAATAGTTTGCATACATTTTCTCATATAATCCTCGGAACAACTTTATAAGATAAGTACTTTTAATTCCCATTTTATATGAGGAACCCCTGACTCAGAGAAGTGAAATAACTTGTCCCAAATTCTACAGCAAGTAACAGGATTAAACCCAGAGATATCAGTGTTCAGAGGTTAAGCCCTTTCTCTCTGATGTCACACTGCCTCTTCTCTATCATGCGTCTTAAAGTTTAACCTTCCTGAAGGTGCTGTCCACAGTTCTTTCTCTTCTTACTTCCCTAGGAGTATTATTCTCACCCCAGGATTCAATGACTATTGAATTCAATGTCTATTTTTATGCTGACACATGTGAAGTCACTGTCGTTCCCCACAAATAACTGCCCGCTGGGCATCTGTGAATCCATGCCCCACAGGCCCTGCAATCTCAGTGTGTCCAGTCTCGATCAAAGCCCACAGGGTTCCACAGGAAGGAATTTTACCCACTTCCAGCTTCATCCCATATTGCTCTTCTACGTGGTCAGGGCGCTCTGGCCACACCAGCCTCCTTTCTGTTCTTCAAATGTGCCAAATGCATTTCTGCTCCAAGGCTGTGGCATGTGCTGTTCTCTTTTACTGACACATTCTTTCCGCAGATTATCTCACAGTTGGCTTATTATGCTTCATGTCGCAGCTTCATTGCCAGCTGTTTTGAGAAACTTTCCTGACCATTCTGTCTGTAAAAGTCTTTCCCTCTTCGGTTTTTCTTGATCACATCATCCTTCATGATTACCTTGCGTTCTGCTTGGTTGCTGTCTGTCTGCTCCCACGAAAACATTAGTCCCTTGAAGTTAAGTCGCTTGTTCAAGGCCCCTGTGGATACTTTGTGTGGGTTGTGTCCTGTAGCAGGGTCCCTAGCTGAGATGGGCGAGTGGGCTAAAATCTAGTCTGCCTCTATTTCCAACCAGAGGTGCTGTCTTTTAAAAAATTTTCCAAAGATATTATCCAGGCTGGCAGTGGACATGGCCTTGTCTGTCTTGTCCAATAGTTTATTTTCAGAGCCTAGAACAGTGATGGTATATATTAGACTCTTAAGAAATATTTAGTGAATGAATGAAAGGGAGTAATGTAGCTGTAGGACAGGTTTTTACTAGAAAATAACCAACGGGTCCTTAACATTTAAAAGCCTCCCGTGGTTTCCACTGCATGTAGGGTAAAATTGAAATTCTTTACCTGGCCCATTGAGTTGGGCCTCATAGCTGCAGCCTCATTTCATACCACCTTCCCCCAGGTTGCTGTGATAAATTGCTATAGTTCTGACCCATTTCACAAAGAATAAAACCCCCAGATAATCAAACCATGATGACAAGTCCAGAGCCCACAAAACACAGGGAATGCTCTTTTTTGCTATGTTTCAACTTGCAAGAAGGGGTAGTTTGTACCTTGGAACTCAATTAAAGATGCCATGGCTGAGCACTGTGGCTCACACCTATAATCCCAGTACTTTGGGAGGCTGAGACAGGAAGATCTCTTGAGGCCAAGAGTTCAAGACCAGCCTGGGTGACATAGTGAGACCCCATCTCTACAAAAAAGTTTTAAAAAATTAACTGGGTGTGGTGGCTGGCGTGTGCACCTGTAGTCCCAGCTACAGGAGAAGCTGAGGCAGGAGGATCACTTGAGCCCAGGAATTTAAGGTTGCAATGAGCTATGATCGTGCCACTGCACTGTAGCATGGGTGACAGAGTAAGACCCTGTCTCAAAAATTAAAAAAAAAGATGCCTTGAATACTGACCTTTTTCCCCATCATAGAATTCGCTATCACTCTACCATAGAATGGTTCCTAATGGAACTTCACAAGAAAACTGCCTAGTAACATTAGTTCCCTCAGGTCATGCGATCCCAAATTTCCCAATGAATGTTTTCTTGTCAATTTTCATTTGAATACTCACTTAAGTGGAAATTGTGTATGAATTCTGGACCTCCTGTGACATGCTCTTTGATGGCTCTCTCTAACCACTTGTTCCCTTAAGGTAACTCCTCTTTAGATTTCTGCCTTAGACTTCTCTTTGTGGATGATCGATCCAGCCCTTTCCACGGGTTTTTTGTTGAGACAAGTCTTGCTCTCTCGCCCAGGCTGGAGTGCAGTGCCCGGATCAGATCAGCCATCATAGCTCACTGCAACCTCACGCTCCTGGCCTGATCCCCACACCTTGGCTCCCAAAGTGCTGGGCTTGCAGGCGTGAGCCACTGCACTCAGCCCCTTTCCATAGATTTTAACCCTCACTCATTCCATTCCATCAGGCAAATCACCATCTGCTTCCGGATAACTACTTACATGCTTTCTTTTCTCCATTTTTACAAATGTAGCCCCCCAGGCCAGGTAAGACCAAGGCCTCCTATCCTGGTTTTAACAGTCATGCAGCCACTGCGGAATACCTTCCCTTCAAAAAACAAACAAACAAACAAACAAAAAAAAACCATGAGATTTTTTTCCTCATCCTGAGGTTGATTGGAAATTCATTTCTTAATGACTGAACTTCTTCTTCTGGATTATGGAAAGAAGGGAAGCAAATTCAAAGATCCCAACTTTCTAAACTTCCTCTTGGGCTTTAATAACATTTGTTTACAAAGAAACAATTTTATAAAACCAAACCAAACGTCCCAGGACCGAAGTTTTAGATACTTCCTTATTCACTCTTCTGGAAGGATAAGTGGTGTAGCAGTGGGCATGGCCAGCCTGATCTCACCTAACATCAAGAAGATGTCATTTCTTCTGGTCTATATTAGTCCAATTTGGCCTGCTTTAACAAACCTGCACCTCTTACTGCTGTGTATTTAGAACCCTCAGATCTCTGGAACAAATGTGACTAGCTTGCTTAATAATTTGGGGAAACTTGGGCACCAGGATTGGAACTGGAGTGCTCTAAGCTTCAACCACAGGATATATGGTGTGAAGAGGTTGGTCCTATGGGCCATTTTCCCTGGAATACTTTCCTGAATCAAATGCAAACCATTTGGCCAAGTGAATTTATTGTTATAAGCTAGTAACACTGTATATTAACATGTATACTTAAAAGGCTAGATTTCTGAAAAAAATTGACAATTTAATAATCAGTCATTCCTTATTTTATTTTGAGGTAGATATTTTAGACCAAATTAAAAGTTGATCATTTTTTCATTTAAAATATATTCTGACCCTCAGTATTTTTGCTTTTCAGAAGTGCATCTGACCATCCTTAACTCAAAGAGTAAGATAATAATGATAAAAATGTTAAGACAAAGTAGGCATATTTCCAATCTCATGAGTAACTTTCCTCCCCAAAGTGACATAGAATTCTGTTAGTTTGATAAATCTTTTCCAAACTGTCTACAAGTTTTCCACTGGGTAGGAAAGCAGAACTTTTACTGAGTGCCTACAGATGTCAATTGTTCTCTATATGCTCTACTATGTGATTATCATACTGATTATATAAGGTGTATATTACTATTGCCATTTTACAGATGTGGAAACTGAATTTCAAAGATAACTTGTCACATAATTGTTGATTGAATCAGGTGCAAATCCTGGTCTGTCAGACTCTAAAGCCTGTTCCTGGGAGCTTGTTAGAAATGCAGAACCTGGCTGGGCATGGTGGCTCACGCCTGTAATCCTAGCACTTTGGGAGGCCGAGGGGGGAGGATCACTCAAGGTCAGGAGTTTGAGACCAGCCTGAGCAAGAGCGAGACCCCGTCTCTACTAAAAAAATAGAAAGAAATTATCTGAACAACTAAAAATATATATAGAAAAAATTAGCCAGGCATGGTGGTACATGCTTGTAGTCCCAGCTATTCGGGAGGCTGAGGCATTGTTTGAGCCCAGGAGTTTGAGGTTGCTGTGAGCTAGGCTGATGCCACAGCACTCTAGCCCTGGCAACAGAGTGAGACTCTGTCTCAAAAAAAAAAAAAAAAAAAAAAGAAAAGAAAAGAAAAGAAATGCAGAACCTTCGTTCCCACGCCAGACTCTGTCAGTCAGAATCTGCATTGGAACAAGTTTCCCAGGTGATTTGGATGCACATTAATGTTTGAGAAGCTCCTAGCTAGATTACATAGACATTTCAGAAGCTATCTGAGGAGTTTTCCCCCATCCCTGCCTCTCCCCACCCCAAACCTGTTAAGATAACCTAGGAAAAAGTCTGTTTAGATGCTGTTATTCATTGATCCTTCACAGTCTCAACTCTGCCTCATCACAACCCCACAGTGTCAATACCAACCCCTCTACTTTATAGATAAGAAAACTGAGCCTTAGGGAAATCTGAATGCTACCATAGGAATTAGAAGAGATAAAAATACTCATTCTCAGGTGAAATTTAAGTTCCAAATGGTATAAAATAGTGCTGCTTCTGGCTTTTTAAAAAACTAATATTTAATAATCAAGTATAGTTAATAATAGTACTAATAAAGAAAATTATAGCTCTTTTTTGAGTGCTTGCAATTTGGAAAGCACTATACTAAGTGCTTTATGTGTTAGTTAATTAAATATGGGACTTATTCTAACTCTAACAAGTAGAAAGACAAATATCATAACATCATCATTTGACTTGTTTATCAGAAACCAATGGCTAACAAAAGGAATTGGTATCCATTGATTAATTATTGTCAGCAAGAGCATCTGTCCATCAGCCAGTGATCCTCAATGAGGTGCAGGGTCCATCCTCCAAGGGACATTTGGAACCATACAGGGGCCCTTCGTAGTTGTCACAAGGAATGGGGAGGTACTGCTGGCCTTTAGTGTCTTGGGACCAGGGATGCTAAATGGTCTGCCAAATGTGGGATTTGGGCACAACCAAATATTGTCCCTCCCCAAATACTGTTGGCATTCTCCTTGAGGAAACAAAAATTCTCCCAATATTTTTGCATTTATAAAACAAATTTCAACCTTTAAGAGAACAATATTATTAATAATTATTTCTACCCCAGAGAGTTAACACATTCGGTTACTGAATAATTTTAGTAACTCCACCAGGACACAGATGTCCTGAAAATTCAGGGTCTTTACGTCAACTGGGAATCATTTAATGATCAAAGAAACTGCTAGGGTAAAGCCCTTCTATCTAGAATTCACCACAGCTCACAGATGAGGACACTTCTGCTTCCTTTCCACCTTGGCTGATGGAGGTAAGGCCCCTCCATCTCTTTCTACATAGGTTGGTTGTGAGCCCAGAATGTTCTGAGGCAGGCTTTACTAGGGGGTGGGATTACTGTGCTTAGAGGCTTCACTCTTTCTCCTTCACTTCCTACCTTTAAGGCAGCTTGGCCTGCGTTCCTGGCCAGTCACAGGCTAAATGGCCGAAGTCCCCTAGGGGCGGGGGCCTGGGCCAGGGGAAGGTGTGTGGCTCCTGCTGGCAATTTTGCCCTTTGCTCTGGCACCAGGAATGTGTTTGCACTGGACTTGTCTTGATTGACAATAGGTCCATCTACCCTTGGATTTGCAGGAGAAATGGGCAGATATATGTGGGAAACCAGTGGAAAGCTCCAGTCTATCCTCAGGCCTAAGCCTTTCCCCAGTCCAGCTTTTAAGGGAGTGTATGTCAAGGGCTTGCTCAGCTCTTAACAAAGAGCCACTGTCTTGCCTCCTGGTTCCTTCCCACTGCGCATGCTCCATCCCTCAGGCTGCAGAGAGGCGCTGGGGAGCCAGGCCTAGGCACTGCAGGTGTTCAGCAGCCACAGTGGCTGCCAAGGAGGAAGTGCGCACACTGTGCTGAGCACTTGCTTACATTATCCTCTTTATTCCTCAGAACAACTCTGACAGCCAGGTATTATCCCTCTTTCAAAGATGTGGAAGCAGAAACTTTGAGACATTAGTAGCTTGCCCAGGACTGTTAATTAGTAGGTACTAGAGTTGGAATTCAGTTTGTCAGGACTCTATACTTTTAACATTTAAAAAAAACAAAGTAGTTTCTTCCATGTTTTATGACACAGATTTATCAACAAAGCACTTCTTCGTCTTCTTTTTTTGGGGGGTGGGGAGTTTCTGAGTAGATCCAAAGCTGTTTTTAGAGAGAAGAAATTTGGTTCTGGTAGCATCCATGGGGAAGAAGGATCTCTGTTTCTGGTAAGAATATAAATCAGGTTCCTAAATTTTCCCAACACTTTCACTCTTGCCATCTGCATGTCTGGGATCTAAAACATATGTATTTTCCTCTACTCAACAACACAGAAGACTGGCATTTTAGTCACTTGTCACTACGAGTTGATTGCAGTTCAGCACTTGCCAGAAGTTTGTTTGTGACATCTGGTGAGAGAGAGAGAGAGGGAGGTGACAGAGGGAGAGAGGAAGAATGTAACAGCAGATTTGTGGAAGTTATATTTATCTTGTCTTCTAGGGTCCTGAAGTTATTTGGCTGTATGATACTGGGTTATAGTTGTATTTTGTGATCAGAAAATAATGTTCTTGACTGTGTGTGTGTGTGTGTGTCTGTGTAGTCACAGCTCCCTTAGAAATATATTTATAAGAGTAACAGAAATATACTGTTAGGCTAAATTGCTTGTAAGATCTGTCATTTTATTAATTACCAGGGCTGCTTTAATTGATCTTGCAGGAATGGAAGCTGTCTCCTTTTCTCACTCTTTAGGGTCTGCCTCATACAACTGGATGTTTGGTGGAGGAGTTTCTTTTCAGATACAGAAGGCTGTATATATCTTTATCCAAGATATATACATATCTGGGCTTTCATACTCATTAGAGTAATTATCCAATACCTTATGCAATGTTTTTCTATAAGCATTCCTGGGAGAAATTCCTGCTGGAGTCCACTTCACTTTTTTTTTGTTTTTAGAGCCAAGGTCTCACTCTGTCACCCAGGCTGGAGTGCAATGGAACGATCATAGCTCACTGCAGCCTTGAACTCCTGGGCTTAAGTGATCCTCCTACCTCAGCTTCCCCAGTAGCTGGGACTACAGGGGGGCACCACTGTGCTTGGCTAATGTTTAAAAATTATTTGTAGAGCCAGGGTCTTGTTATGGAGCCCAGGCTGGCCTTGAACAAGTGATCCTCCTGCCTCGGCCTCCCAAAGTGCTGGGATTACAGATGTGAGCCACCATGCCCAGCCTACTCACATATTTATTCAACAAATATTACTATTAATAGCATCTGCTATGTGCTTGGCACTGATAAGGGTACTGGAGATTCAGTAGCGAGTGAGTCAGACAATATTCCTGCCCACATGGAGCTTCCATTCTAGTGGAGGGAGACAGATGGTAACAAATGAATAAGCAGATAGAGTATATAGAATATGAGATAATCAGGAGTGGATCTGAGTTTTGCAAGCCCTGGAGTTCACACAAATTTGGGGCTCTCATTAAGAAAATAAAGACAAAATTATCTTCTGTGGCCCATTTTACAAAATGTACGACCATGTGAACACCTTGCTAGGGTCCCTCCCAGGAGGCCTGACACTGATGCTTCATGAGAGTCCTGGTAAATCTGCACAAATGTCCTGGCTTGGATTTCCCCAGAAGAACTGGGGTGAGGATTTGAGTGTAGGTACCTGGTGTGAGAAATAACTCCAGGAAACTCTGGTAGATTATGGGGGAGTGAGGCAGGGAAGGAAAAGAAGTCAATGAATGAGCCTGATCCTAACCAGGGCACGAGGACACAGCCCAGAAGAGGAAGCTCAGGCTTACCTCACTTGAAAAGCAAGGAAACTGGGGTGTATTTGTGTCCACTCTCTCTCGCCAATCTTGGTTGAAGTGGGCTCCGGAAGCATTATTTATGTGGCACTTGTAGCCTGCAGGGGGGGAAGCGGGAACCAGCTGTTGGAAGTCAGCCCGGTGTGAGCTGAAGTAGCAGGCAGGAGGGACGGGTGTTGCCAGGGGGTCTCACTGTCACTATTGCACGCTCTGCTCCATTCATGCCCCGCATTAGTTCATGGCATCCTGTCACCAGTTCTGCGAGGCTGCCCAGGCAAAATGTCTAAAAACTAGACTCGCCGCAGGATGGTGGGAAGCTTCCGCTACAGCTTGCTCTGCCTCAGTTGGTACCCAAGTTGGAACTAATATTCCCCGTTTTTCTCTTCACCCGTTCTAGATTCCCTCACCCTTGGCTAGTCTTTCTGCTGGTCTGGGTTGCTTGCTCAGCCCGTTTCCTGTGAGGAATCTGAGCCCCTATTTCCTGTGTTCTTGCCAAGCGTGGAAGCTGTGTGTGGAGGCCAGTGATGGCCTTGTGAATCCTTGAGTTCGAGACATAGTCTTCCCTGCCTTGATTACATGGCAGTGATCTTATTTCCGTATGATTGTCGGGGTCAGCTTCTGCCACCAGTATAGTGACTCTACTCTGCCTGCTGGTTTACTTGAAAAGGCCCAAACAGCAGTCGAAGCTTTAGGCTCAGTGGAATCCTTACTTAGTCCCTCAGTGGAAGTGTACCCTCTCAGGGGGCCAGGACCGGTGGTCCAGCAGAGCCTAAGACTGCAGGGACAGGAACGACTTCCACTCTTTGGTTCCAAGACCTGTGTGTTCTACCTAACAGCAACATGGCACCACATCATGACCATTGGTTCAAAGCAATTTTACCCTTTCACAGGAATAGAGAAGAAACCCTGTACTGCAGGGGCCCATGCAGATAAAAGCAAGTCACTTAAAAGGAAAAAAACATAAACTTAGATCTCTGTGAATGCCAGAAGAAAACAGATCAGTGCCAACATCACTTGTAGAGAGTAGCGTGCAGTTAGAGAATTTTATGCTTAGCCAAATTGTTGTCTGTTTGAGAAGACTAAAGAAAGATGCTATTATATGTGCAAAAGCCCTCATAAAACACTCGTATTGGAAAGAAATTACTTGGACATATAACCCAGTTCATCAAGAGATAACCAAAATTTAGATGAAATTTAGAAGATAAGAAAAGAGAGATGGTGGCACAAATGACAGGTAATAAACATGAAAACCAGTTTTAATATTTAGAGTTAGCTATAAAACCAAATGCAACCTTTATTGAGAACATTGAAGACCTAAATAAACGGAACAATATATCACATTCAGAGACGGAAAAACAGTTTCTGGGGCTCAGGAGTCCAGGTGTGTTTTCAAAAGGTCTCACAAGGCCAGGTCTGCCATCCCACCTGGAGCTCAGGGGCTTCATCTAAAGCTCACTGGTTGTTGGCAGAATTCAGTTCCTTACAGGCGTAGGATGCAGGTGCCTGCGTTCTTGCTGCTGGTCAGCGTGCCTGCGTTCTTGCTGCTGGTCAGCTGGGTCCCGTCTCATGTCCCGGAGGCTTCCCTGTCCCCTCCATGTGGCCCTCTCTCCAACGTGGCAGTCCGCCCCTGTGAGGCTGGCAGGAGAATGTCTCACAGGCTCTGAATCTCTCTTTCCGGAAGGGCCCGGTGACATTGAGGAGCTCATCTGATTAGGTCAGGCCCACCCAGGGTAATTTCCCTTTTGATTAATTCAAAGTCAGGTTGCTGAGGGGCCTTAATTACATCTGCACAATCTTGTCATCCACAGGATGTGCTAGTCACAAGAGCTACTATCCCGTCATAGGCTCAAGTCACATTTATGCTCAGGGGAGGGCCTTATACAGAGCCTGGGTGACAGGCAGCAGGAATCTTGGGGGCAGCTGAGAATTCTACCCCTATAATAACATTTCTTCTCATGGGTTAACCCCTGGTAGGTTTTCTGTCTACCCCAGAGATACATTTGTGGTTAGAACTTGAGGAGTTTTGCACCAGACTTTCCCGTCAGTGACCCTGCGTGCGCTTTGGAAAAGGGAAGCCTTGGACGGAGCGGAGGGGAAGGGGAAGGAACACCCAGAGGAGGCGAGGAGGATCAGGGTGGAGCCAAGAGACCTTTCCAGGTTGGCCAGAGGCTGAAGCCGATGACACAGCTTGTGTCAGACATTTGGCTGCCTATTCATTACACACAAGAATGACTTTTTATTAGGTTTTGTCATTCCAAGTTGAGTATGTCTTCATTCTCTTTAGGGTTTTTGGCAATTAGATTTCTGAATTATTTCATAAAAATTTAAATTAGCTATTTTTAATGATGACAGGTAGAAGGAAGATGAATCATCATTCACAGAATTTTTAATGGGAAAAGTAATTTCAGTATTCTTTTGGGGAAGCACTTTTGGGCAAAAGTTATCCATGGAGCCCTCATGATATCACTTCAAATAGGAAGGAAGAGCTGCTGATTTTTATATTCGGGCTTGGTGTACCTGAGGCCTGGGGAGTGTTCGATTTATTTGTAATGCTGTGAATTATGCATCATACTAACTTTTTTGGTGATTCATTTTCTCATTTATTAAGTTAATGAATGCAGTCTTCCAAAGTGAGGTTTAATATCGCGAATAATACAGTAGTAGCAAGGGAGAGGCAGGCTTGTTCATCCCAGGTTAAGTGAGAACACCTTCATTCTCATGATTTAGAGCATTATCCTTTTATATAGCGATGGAGCTAAATGCCATGCTTCCTGCTCTTGCCCCGAATGCTTATCAGGAGAGTTTGTTAAAAAGGAAATGTTTTGAATTGGGCTGAAAGTAGTAATTTGGAAAAAAACTCAGGAAACTTTTAGTGACTGAGGAAATGAGTTGTTTTCAAGCTTCTAAGAATTTATAAATGAACTAACTGAAAATGAAAAAAAAGGTCTTAAAGATTATTTCTCAGTAAAAAAGAATATGAACTAGTTGGTCATCAAGAACTTAGAAACTAGTTTTGCTGACATATATGGTGTATGTGAAATAATAAATATGTTCCATTTTTTATTCTAATAACTATCTGTAAGTATAAAACGAGGCTGGGCACAGTGGTTCATGCCTGTAGTCCGAGCACTTTGGGAGGCTGAGGTGGGAGGATCACTTGAGGCCAGGAGTTTGAGGTTACAGTGAGCTATGATCCTGCCACTGCATTCCAGCTTGGGCAGCAGAGTGAGACCCTGTCTCTAAAAAAATATATAAATAAATATATGTATATATATATATGCACATATATATGTAAAATAAACTAACTGTAAATAATATACCTACCTCAGATTGAAGCCATAAATTACTGACTTTTATAAAAAATAAAATTCATCAATAAGTTTTATTTATTTTGTTTATTTATTTAATCTGTTCCCTAGGAAATTAAATAAGCTTTAAAAGAAATGAAAACATGTACAACGTTGGACCTTATGATATAATAATATTACCTAATACACATATTGAAAATGTAGTTGTTTGTTGACATTCCATCTTAAAAACAAATCATAGGGGATTCATTTCAGGAGGGATTAAACATAATTTGAGTAGGTTTCACCTCAATAGAGCAATTGTATGTGGATACTTGCAGGAGTAATGACTTCTTAGAAAAGTTTTGAAACCTGAGAGCTTTTTCTAGTTTGTGGTGGCCACAGTTCTGTCAGATTGCTGCTCACTGCTACCAGATCTCTCTTTTTTTTTGAGACAGAGTCTCACTCTGTTGCCCCAGCTAGAGTGCTGTGGGGTCCTCAGAGCTCACTCACTGCAATCTCAAACTCCTGGGCTCAAGCAATCCTCTTGCCTCAGCCTTCCAAGAAGCTGGGACTATAGGTAGACACCACCATGCCCAGCTAATTTTTCTATTTTTTTTTTTTTTTGTAGAGACGGAATCTCACTCTTGCTCAGGCTTGTCTTGAACTCCTGACCCCAAGCAATCCTCCCGCCTCAGCCTCCCAGAGTGCTAGGATTACAGGTGTGAGCCAGCACGCCTGGCCTCAATGTGGTTTTTTTGATGACTCTTTTATTTAATGCAATAAACTCCTGAGTTATGTGATTTCTCACTTATTTTTCTTATGCCCATTGTCTTTCACATAGACATTCTCAGAACAGTTGCACGCACTGGACTAGTTGTAGCTTCTTCCTCTGTTTTGACATTTTAGGCTTTTCAGGGATTCATTTCTTAATTTGTAATGCAAGAAATAAAGTCCATATAATATGTGTTAATACAAAGAGAATTAGCATCATATTTATTTTCTCTCGTCCTCTCTTCCTTTTCATTTTGTGTGGAATTAGCTCTTAGACCATGATTAGGCAGCAGGACATGAAGCCAAAGCTGGCAGACAATGTAGTGAATTTTAGCTTTTCAGGCAGTCAGTCTGGTAAATGCAGTTTCAGTTTCTACTTCACTTTGAACTGTGTACACATGCTAAACATTCTAGCGCTACCGATAGTAATTCTAGTTTTGGAGGTTAGGCTGTAGAATTTGATTTTTATGAAAGTTAATTTCTTAGAGTCCTGGAACAATTTTACAACAATCCGGGCTTAAACATGCAATACCATTTTAAAGCAACACTCAGGTGTAAGAAAAACAACAGGAAACAGGCAGGCTCGTTAAAAAATTCTATTCAGCGTCCCTAACCTTTTGTCAAGGTCTCTGTACTTTACATATTTGTGGTGAAAAGGTATCCTTAGCAACCAAGATCATCGGCTAGCTATATAATAAAAGACCCCAGACTGTTTTAACATCTAACGATTCAGCCGCTTTTCCTTCCCGGTGATAATAGGCCACGGTGTTTGAATGAAAAGTGGGATGTGCTTTAGGCCACATGCGTGGTGGTTTCCCCTTCCCAGCCCTCTTCGTGTCTTTCAGCAGAGTCTCTGTTAGGAAGGCTGCCCAACAAAAGGAAATATGGCATTTCATTATGGCACTAAGGACAATTAAGGGAAAATAGAAATGCTTATGGAACATTTGAAAAATTCAGAATGAAAATAGTCATATTGACTTCTGCCTAAGAGCAAAATGTATATTCTTACCAATTGTCATGATTGAAAAAAGAATGATAATGAGAAAAAGAATGAGAACAGGAAAAGAATTAGCCCCTAAATCCTCAAAAAGTAGAACCATAGAGGCTGCTTTCTAATTTTTATCCTGACGTTAGTGATTTCTTCAATCAAAGGGAGTTCCCCTGCATTTATGCTGGTTCTGTTTTGATAAACTAGGCTGGGGAAATTTTCAGAAAGAGGCTATTATTTTCTTAAATTTCTTTGAGATACTAAATCCCTTCCCCTTTTCTCTTAAAAAAAAAAAAGCTGCAGCAAAGGTCTGATTTTGAAGCTCCCACCAAAAGTACAATCTTTCTGACTATATGCAGCTTGAAACTAGTTAATGCCCGACAGGTCAGAGCTGTCTACCAATTTTGTGGATAAGAAAAGCAGGGGGTGGCTGGGCGAGGTGGCTCACGCCTGTAATCCTAGCACTCTGGGAGGCCGAGGCTGGTGGATCGTTTCAGCTCTGGAGTTCGAGACCAGCCTGAGCAAGAGCAAGACTCCGTCTCTACTAAAAATAGAAAGAAATTAGCTGGACAACTAAAAAAAAATTTATATAGAAAAAAAATTAACCGGGCATGGTGGCACATGCCTGTAGTCCCAGCTACTCGGGAGGCTGAGGCAGGAGGATGGCTTGAGCCCAGGAGTTTGAGGTTACTGTGAGCTAGGCTGATGCCATGGCACTCTAGCCTGGGCAACAGAGTGAGACTGTCTCAAAAAATAAATAAATAAATAAAAAAAAATAAAAATAAAAATAAAGAAAAGGAGGGGGTGATCAATGATAAAACTGAAAACCATTCTTTTTTGGCTCTTGTGTGTTGGGTAGTAATTTTCTGCATCTGCTTTGGTTTTCTTTAGTGGCTGTATCATTACAGAAATTGTTTCTAGAATTGTTATTCACACTTATATGAGAAATCTCTGCACTGACAAGTCATATGAGATTTTTTTTTTCATCTTTTCTTGACTGACTGATCATTAAGTGTCATTACAAGTCAGGCGATGCTTTGTATTTCTGACCTGTAGAATAAGGACCAGCAGCCTGGGGAGGCTCATTCTGAGCAAGGCTACCCAAGTTCACAGGGAACACTCTGTTCCTTCACAAAATGAAGAAATAAAGAATAGCCCAGGACGTGCAAGGGGGGTTCGCAGACCTTCTCCTCTTGTAGAATTCAGATCCAGTTTTATAATCTTCCAGTTTTTGAAAACCCAAGGTGACTTTCAACATTAGGCATCTTGGCATAATCAAGTAATTGTCAGCGATTGTCTGAAAGAGTCATGTACACAGACAGCACCAGAGACTCTCAGACCACAGCAGGGTTGTTTGCACCCACGGTTTTTTTTTTTTTTTCTTTTATTTTCTGGTAGTGGCATGGATGAAGGTTTTTGTTTTTTAAACCCAGATACAACTTGTTGGGTTTCTTCCTTATTAATGAATTTTCCTTAAGGTATTATTAATAACTCAAGTACTTCTGTTATTTTTCTGTCTGAAACGACCAAATTCGCTCTTACATTAATCATGTAAAACGTTGTTACAAATTACTTTTGTGGTCTTTCTCAGTGGGAAATCACCCCACGGGGAATGGCAAACTTTTTTGAAATGGACTAGAACGCACACACTGCCCAGGAGACAATGTGCTTAAAGCAAAGATGTTTGGTTGTTGCCTTGGGCTCTACCATGCAATGAAGAGTCCATTCAGGCTCAATTCCTCAATAATCAGCCCCTAAGGGCAAGGAGATTCTCTCTTTCGTCCCTCCCTCCCTCCCTCCCTTCCTCCCTTCCTTCCTTCCTTCTTTCTTTCTTTTTTCAGAGACAGGGCTCTGTTGCCCAGGCTGCTGTACAGTGGCATGATCATAGCTCACTCTAACCTCGATCTCCTGGCCTCCAGTGATCCTCCCTCCTTGGCCTCCCAAAGTGCGGGGATTACAGGCATGAGCCACTATGCTCAGCTGGGACTCTCTTTCTTTCTTTTTTTTTATTTTTATTTTTATTTTTTTTTCTTTTTATTTTTCTTTTTTTTATTTACCACACCTGAGTTTCTGTAGACTCTCTTTCTTAAAATGTCATTTTGCCTTACATCAAAAAGAACATGGGTCCAAGTAAACACACAGCACAAAAACAAGCGCTGTACAGTTCAAGTCTACGTACCATGAACAGTCAAGCAAATCTGGAAAAAAATATCTGATGTTCCATCTTTCCTAACTATATTCAGAGATAATCAAGTGCCTCCTTGGCCCAAGATACCAACTTTGGCATATACATATCGGTCAAAGAAATGCTGCATTTCCCATTTCATTTTTGTGTTCTCTTTTATGTCTTATGAGGATTTCTGAAAAATGGTGCACTTCGAAATGCTACTGTAAATTCCAGTTTTGCCTCCTTTTACACAGGCAGCAGCTGGGAAAAAACACTGTAGTTTAAATAATTGAGATATTTAAAGTGAAGGATATGAAGACTGAGGTTCCTGCTCAACAATAGAAATAGTTTCTGGTGTCAGTTGACTTTATAATAGATGGTTCCTATTTGCTAGGTGGATTGTATTCTGTGGATCAGAAGAGTTCCTGTAATAAGGTAGAAGTAGTTTCAGGGTCACACCGTGGTTCCCACGCTCTTAAAAAGGTGGAAAGGACAACAGTGGTTTTGGCAGCATGAACGAATCCTTCAGAATGGTCACTAGGTGGCGGTGCCGCACCGTGAGCGCTCGCGCACCGCCCGCCTCCCGCTTCCGGGGCTGGGAAATGGCTCTGCAGCGAGAAACTGTGTGTGTGTCCCCAGGAGCAAATTCGCCCAAACAGAGGTGATCTTTACATGTCATATATTTGGTAACCGAATCTTCTGTTAAGCTTTTGTTGAGCTTTTGAAAAATTGTGAAGAAACTGTAAAGACAAAGTTCACATTTTATTGAGATAATTAGTAAAATTTTATTTTTAACATTAATTGGTTTTCCATTGGATGATTGAAATTTTTCTAAAACTGAAGACACCTGATGGCTGAATGGAAAAGTAAAAAACTGGTGGCCCGAGTGGCATCAGGTGACCCGAGCTCCCCGTAGAGTCTGAATGAGGACGTGGCAGGTCGCCGGGCTTCCTCTGTGCTGCTCTGTGAGAGATTTGGACTGGAGTCCTGCAAGATTCCTTCTAATTCCAACAGTCTTTGATGATCTTATTTTAAGCAGTTGCAAAATAGAGTACAGGAGGTCTTGAAAGCCATTTATTTGATTTCAATTTCATAATGCCGTGTGTATGTGAAGAATACCCTTGTTTAGTGTCAGAAGTGATTTTCATTCCTGGAATTCCAATATACAGAATGAAAACATGGAAGTTTTAGTTCAAGAGATAATGGAATCGTCTAGTATGATATCATCTTAATGCTTTATCTTCCCTATAAATGTTTTAGAAACATTTGACCTTCTTCTATTTGCTACGTTCGAAACCACATTAGAATTTTTGGATTACAAATCTGACATTAAAGAATTATATAAAATTTTCTTTTGGGGACATGATATATTCATATCATGTATATAATATACATATTCCCTTTGAATTAACTTACTCATTAATCTTCTTTTAAATAATTTGTTCACTTACTGAAAGAACCAATTATGGGCTCTGCCTTTAGGGAGATTATGTTTTTCTGGTCAGACAACTAATTGAACAAGTGATTCCAATTCCAATTCATAGTTACTTCATAGGAAGAATTGATTAGATTAGATTATACATGGATGTTTATAGAAAACTAATCCTTTAACAGGAATCAGAAAAAAGCATTGTGTGTTTGTGTGAAACATTTTTTCCTTTGGAAACCTGGAAACATATGTAAAAGTTTTTGAACACATTGATCATATTCACTATTGAAAAGCTATAGAAATAAACACTAGGATAATATTTTTCTTTTAGTTTTCAAGTCAGATAAACAGTTGTTTCTAAAAAAATTTAAATATCAGTAGACTTCCTATTCTCTGTGAAACCTTTTTTTCCCATTATTCATGGAGAATATCCTTTCTTTAGAATTATGACTCCTAATTAGAACCGCATAGTTACCTGAAAATTGAAATTTAAAAAGCAGCAGTTTGCATTTGCAATATAGACCACTTGAGGTTCATGGAAACTTTTGATCATTTATGAAATAAATACACTGAAATCTGTCATTCATACAAACAAGGGGAAAAAATATTCATAGAACCAGTGATTCAGAGTTATTTTTGTTGGGATGAAAAATCATCTCTTGAGAAGGACAAAAGTTCAATGAACAAAAGCCACAGTGTATGGAATGACACAAGCTATAGTCTTAACTAAATGGAGGAGGAAAAAGTTCTTTTTTTACAAGGACAGTTTTGATGCAATTGAAATATTCCATTTACAAAATCCTAGTCATTGTTGATGAATAATTTAATTTTAATGATAATCTTTTGAGATATATATATATATATTCTGACAACTAACTCCCCTTTCCATTCCTCAAATAGAATGTTTGAAGTTTGATATTATCTCTTATTAACTTTTCCTGTATTACTTCCACAACTTGGGCTCCTTCTAAGTGCCAAATCCAATTTTAGCAATCAGAATGTATTGTCTCCCTCTGTCACCTGGCTAGAGTGCAGTGGCATCATCATAGCTCACTGCAACCTCAAACTCCTGGGTTCAAGCAATCCTCATGCCTCAGCCACCTGAGTAGCTGGGACTACAGGTGCACGCCACCATGCTTGGCTAATTTTTCTATTTTTAGTAGAGAGGGGTTCTCACTCTTGCTCAGGCTGGTCTTGAACTCCTGAGCTCAAATAGTCCTCCCACCTCAGCCTCCCAGAATGCTAGGATTATAGGTGTGAGCCACCATGCCCGGTGTTTTTTTTTTTTTTTTTGAGACAGAGTCTCACTCTGTCACCTAGGCTGGAGTGCAGTGGCATCATAGCTCACTGCCACCTCAAGCTCCTGGGCTCCAGTGATACTCCCATCTCAGCTTCCTGAGCAACTAGGACTATAGGCATGCTCCACATGCCAGCCTAATTTTTCTATTTTTTGTAGAGACAGGGTCTCGCTCTTGCTTAGGCTGGTCTTGAAACTCCTGGCCTCAAGTGATCCTCTTGACTTGAACTCCCAAAGCGCTTGGATTACAGGCGTGGGCCACCACACTGGGCAGCAACTGTGTTTTAATAGTACTTTGGAGAATGAAGGAAACAGGGCTATTTTTCATATTGCAGATGTTGTTACAGGAAGTGAGTTGTGTAGGAAATCCAGGTGAGAAGGGCCCACCATTCCCCACCGAGAATTCTCAAAAATGCTGAGGAAGGCAGTGGACCATCCTGTGGAATGGAGGCTCAGGTCAGCCTGTTTGGAAAAATAAATGCCTCGAGAAGGCTGGAGGGGTTGGAAACACCCAGTGTCAGTCCCATGGGTTACGATGGTGGGAATTCTATGTTTTCAATGCTTGGGAAACTTTAGGGAGTAGCTTGAGGGCTGGTCTATTCCTAAAGGAGGGCTCCTTTACAAAAGTGATTCTTAGGGCTTTTAAGGGTCATGGTCATGGATTTTGGGAATCTGATGAAAATGATGGGTTGTCTTTCCATAAAAATGTACTATATTTTATATATCATTTCAGGAGCTAACAGAAACTCTAGAGCCCGTCTGTGTAGCTGTTGGTCCATGAAGCTTGGTGAAATATCTGCCTTAGAAGTCATAGTAAAAGAAATGGACATGATGTGTTCTCTTTATGTTGGTCATGACACCCCTGGCTTTATGCATCTTTAATACCACATGCTAATTTTTGAGATAACTACTTTTTCTTTAATCGGCTCTGTTGGTTAGGTTCTTACCTATAATGTAGTATACAATTAGGTCAACTTAAAATGATAGCAATAAGGCTTACTGTAAATGCCAGGACAGATTTATTTTTAGCATTTATCATTAAAGACGGTGTTTCTCTAAAACCAAATTAAAGACTCATTTTCATATCCTTATTTCTATCTCAGAGTGTGTATATACCAGGAAATCTGCTTTTTTAAGTTCTGAGATGAATTGAAGAAATATGATCCTTAAAAAGGAGATTTTCTTAATCTTTCAAGTTGCAAAGTTTTCTGAATAGTTCAAAGGAGAAATAAAAATCACATAATGAAATAATAAAAGAATACTTGACCTTTTTCTTAAAATTTTACTAAGAAGTAATTTGATAATTTAATGCTGGCTAATACCTGCTTTGGGACCATAAATTAGAAGTAATTTCACCAGTAAAATAACACCTAGAGGGATCAAAACAGAGCAGTCCATAAGAGTTTCATAAGATACATTTCACAGGTTTCCATTTACGTATGTGCATTATTTTAAGTCACATATTGTGTTGTATAATAAAGAATTTGTCTAGTCTTTGCCCCAGGTTCCTGGGACAGAGATTTTTAAACCTTTGCAATTTTCTTAGTGATAAAAGTGTCTATTATTCACGGTAGGCCCCTCAGCCCAAGCCTGAGTTTATGGTAATGAGGTCACTCATGGTGGCCCCTAGTTTCAGGATGGGGACTGGCCATGCTAGAATGACCAACCATGTGATTAGACAGTTGGAGCTTTGAGCCAAGTAGTATCAGTCTAACCCCTAGGAAGGAGAGGAGGTCTGGAGATTGAGTTTAATCCCGTGGCTAATGATACAATCAATCTTGCCCACATAATGAAACCCCAATAAAAACTCTGGACTCTGAAGCTCCAGTGAGCTTCCCAGGAGGGTGATGCATCTTGATTCCATAGGGAAAGGACATGGGAGTTCCATGTTTCAGACCCTCCCAGACCTCACCCTACAGGTCTCTTCTTTTGGTTGGTCCTGATTTGTATCTTTTATAATAAATCTGTAGACATAGAGTGCTTTTCTGAGTTCTGTGAATTGTCCTATTAAATTATCAAATCTGAGGGTAATTGTAGGAACCCATGGGTTTTTAACCAGTTGGGCAGAAGCATGGGTGGCCCTGGAACTCTGGAGCTTGTGACTTGTGTCTGAAATGAGGAGGTTCTTGTGGAAGATTGTACCCTCAATCCACGAAGTCTGCACTAACACTGGGTAGTTAGCATCAGAATTGCATTGCAGAAGGAGTTCAGGTAGACATAAGAGGAACATCCCTTAGTAAGGAAGTTAGACACTAGAACTGGTTACACACTGAATAAGCAGTCACCTGTCATGTTTGAAGTGTTGTCTTAGCAAGATCCAAGAATGTGGACTAAGTAAATCATGAAGTTTTATCTGGCTATGTAGTTCTGAAATCTTGTAGATAGCTTTTTAAAAAAGATTTACTATTTTTATTGTTAATTAAGGATTTTAATAAAGATTCAGTATCTAAAATTGGTAGTAAATTTATGCCAAATAAATATCTGAAGCTCTACATAATAGAAAGAGGTCTCTACAGTAATTTTGAAAGGAACAGAAAGGTTGATGAAATACTTACTAAAGAATACTATGTGGCAGAGTAGAAATATGGTTCCTGATTTCATATATGACAAAGTTGTCACAGATCTTTTGCTATTTACATTCTATGTGTCAATAGTTTGTCTAATGAAGAGATAACCCTTTAAACATACAGAACCTCTAACAAAAAAATCTAAAGAAGCCTCATGACTTGAGTATTTGGACATTCAAACAGGAAAACAAATATTTGGGTTATTTTACACCCAAAATAAATAACTGGAGACCAGTTCTATTAAATTCACCTGTAGGTAATATTTTCTCTGCATAACAAGTAGGAATAGGATATTACCAGGGATGTATTCCAACACCTGAAACCCTGCTGTTGGGCAACAAATCGTCGCATAAGTTCCAATATAGAATATTTGTTTAGTATGCTTGGGTAATGGATAAATACAAAGCACTAAAGAACCCCAGAAACCATGGAGAAAACAGAATCTCTAGAGACTGGCACGAGTGTGAGCCAGCTCTAGAAAAATGTATGAAGTTAGTCTTCAGTGCCGTTTCAGTGCCATTTCTTCCCTCCCTCTGCTCAGTTTCCCAATCCGTCCAGCTCTCCTGGCAGACCAAAGCCTTTGATCCAAACTGTCTTTCCGACTCCAGAACACATTTCCCCCCTTCCCCACCCCCTCACCCCCCCGTCAAAAGTAGCTCACAGTTATCATATTGGAAAGGGCTAATAAACTCACTCTTCCCAAACTGTGCTCACCAATGAATGTAAAACATTATCTCTCTGTGAGATCGTTCCCCCAGTCCCTTACATGATGATTGTGATGAGAGTTGAGCTGTGATGGGAAGGGTTCCTTTTCACCCCCTGTTATATTTCCTCAAATCCTACCATTAACCCAATTCCTAAGGTTTGAAGATTTTTGGTTTTCATAGACCTGTATTAAAATATACCTTAAGGGGGAGGGGCAAAAAATATACCTTAAAACTTTACCAGCCACAGTCAGCTCATTAAAGGGGTGGGAACAGAGTTGGGATAAAGGCTAAAGGAGGCAGGTGGAGTGAGGTGTAGCTGATAGGTCTCGGGAGGACTCTGGAAACAGAGGCAGAAGGCTACCGGGTTGGATGGAATTAAGTTATAAAACTATAATTTGAAGTCTTAGACATAGCCATGTGGAAAGAGATCTGGAGAAAAAGATACACATAACTGTGTGACTGCCTCATCCACCTGGAGGAAGGGGGTTTTGGTCAAAGTTCTAGAAATGGAAAAGCAGATCAAGTCAGTGTGTGGGTCAGGAGGGAATGAGACACAGCGGGAAAAGCAGGGGCTGGTTCCAGTTTCACCTTTGCCACTGGGCAGCTGTATGAACGTGGTCCAGTCCCTTAACCTTCCTGGGTCAGTATCTTCAAGGCAGACGTTTGATGGTCAGACCAGGTGACTGATTTCTAAGGCATCTCTGGCTCTCACATTCTCATCTAGAAACCCACTTCCTGATAATCATGAATACGTGGAATGTGGTTCACCCTTACTTTGTGAGGATGGTACAGTATGGTAGGTTTTGAGTTCCTCCTCATTAAGAAATCTCTCATTTCTTAAAAGAAGTGGTACAGTACAATAGATTTTGAGCTTCTCCTCCTGTGAAATCCCTCATTTCTTATAAGATCCCATATTGCCGCCTTCTGTTGCTAGTCATGGCCTCTTCAAGGGCCGCCATACTTAGCATATATCATATCTCCCTTTTACTTTGATAGTGATCCTTTTTCCTTAAACCATTGAAATCCATTTGCTGTTTTTGGCTTTCATTTTTTTTTTTTTTTTGAGACAGAGTCTCACTCTTTTGCCCCAGCTAGAGTGCCGTGGCATCAGCCTAGCTCACAGCAGCCTCAAACTCCTGGGCTCAAGCAATCCAACTGCCTCAGCCTCCCGAGTAGCTGGGACTATAGGTATGCACCACCATGCCTGGCTAATTTTTCTATATATATTTTTACCTGTCCAGCTAATTTCGTTCTATTTTTAGTAGAGATGGGGTCTCACTCTTGCTCAGGCTGGTCTCGAACTCCTGACCTTGAGCAATTCACCCGCCTCGGCCTCCCAGAGTGCTAGGATTACAGGCGTGAGCCACCGCACCCGGCCTTTGGCTTTAAATTTAAGAGTACAGCTTCCATGGGACCTAGGACTTAGGTCATCTCCCAGTGGACCCTGGAAACAGGGTTGGAAGCAAGACTGAAATAGCAGAGGTGAGTTTGGTGTTTGGGCTGAGAATAGATCAAGTGAAAACTCCCCTTGGAGGTGAAAAGCAAGTGCTGCATGAGGAGCAAGCATCGAGAGAGCAGGTGCAGGTACAATATCCATAGATCAAGGAACCTCTGCATCACGGAAAACTTACATAATCCCAGATGCACCAGGCCCCAGTGGTTGGCTTTTTCAGGGCATGGCTAAGCCAGTGTTGAAAAGCTGCTGCTATGTGGGAGCTCACTACTCTAGGCAGATACTGGACTTGCAGTATTATGCAATTATAGAGAAGATATAGTGTATATGTGCTTGTCTGGGAAGGGGTAGGGGGTGGTGAATTATTGGCCTGAGCTTACCCAGTCCTGAACACTTAGATTAAAATATATTCTACATCATCCTGGATAGATGACTATTTTTTTATTTAAAAAATTATTATAATTTTTTGTAGAGATGGGGTCTCCCTATATTGCCCAGGTTGATCTCACACTCCTGGCCTCAAGCACTCCTCCTGCGTCAGCCTCCTGAGTAGCCGCCATTACAGGTGTGAGCCCAGCGCTGGCTTGTGATTCTTTTCTCATGATTATTTTACCACTACTTAAATTACAAAGAAACTTAGCTTTTATACTATACTTTATGTTGAGATTGTGCCAACTGGGACTTTCGAATTTTGCCTAATTGGATTAGGGGACCGACTTTTTTGGGGGATAACAAGGGTAATTCATTTAACTTTCACGATAATCCCATGAGGTAGGAATCGAGAATGAGGAAAATGAAATTCAAAGAAGTTAAGTAACTTGTCCAGGAGCAATTAGAGAGAACATAATGGAACAGAGATTCAAATATAAGTCTGTCAGACCTCCTAAAACCCGAGAAGTCTCTCCACTGCATGTGCTGTCACTGCGGGGAATGACAGTGGCTTCTCTTGGTAGTGTGAATCAAAGTTCCCTCTACTTTTATTTTTTTGCCAAAACTCTCAGCTCACTACATCAGTGAAATTTTATTTCTGGTGACTGGTGATACAGCCAAAATAAAAAATAATCTTTATAAAAAAATCTTTAGATTGTTCAGGGACTAAGAAAAAAAAAAGAAAAAAGAAAAAAATCTTTGGCATTTCCTTTACAAAGAAAATAGGTTAGAGAGAAAAGTTTCTGAATACGAAAAGGCAGGGGTCTGTGCATGGAAAACTCCCTCATCCAAGAGGATGAGCTACTGGGAAAAACATATTTTTTCAGTGATAGCAGAGAATAGAGTGAAAAGGGTCCCCGTGCCCTGTCTTCCCTTCCTGGGCTGTGTGTGTGTGCGTGTGTGTGTTTGCATATGGGTGTTAGAAAATTATACTCCAGGTAGGCTAGGGGTATGTAAATGTTTCCTTTTCCAAGTAAGGCCTGGGGAGAGATCCAAGCTTTGCAGAGAAACTGCCTTCTACCAAAGCAGGGTGTGGCAGAGGCAAATACCTACGGTGGGTGGGAGTCTAGGCAGAGTGCCTCTCTCCCTGCCATCCCGGTCACCCAGAGCAGTACAGGACAGCATCAGAGAGCTTCTCACGCTCTCAAGAGAGGGGCGGGATTGGCTGAGAGAGATCTGATGGAATAGAAGTGGCCTCCCAGTCACCATGAAAGTAAGCAGTCAGCAGATGCTGCACAAAGCATTTGCTCATCCCAATGGAGGGTGGAGAACCATCAAGAACCAGATGCCTCACCTGCTAAAATGCAGGCTCCTCCCTAAGCTCTCTGGTGCTTACACCCGTAGGAAAAAGTGGAATGGGAAGGCGAGGGATCCCTGGATTTTACTGGGAACAAAATTCTCAATCGACTGACTAAAAATGTCAATGCTTTGTAATCATGGATTTGACTGAATTTACCTAGAAATTATTAGATTAAACTTTCTACTATTAGATTGCCATAGAAGCTCAGGGCAGCAATTAAATTCAGGTAAAGGGAAATAAAAATATAATTTTACATATTTAAGTTTATGACTGTGAAAACCCTTCCTCTATATGTAATAATACAAAGCAAATCAGAGTATTTTCCACCTGCCCCACGTTCCCCACTGATTTCTCTTCTTTCCTCCCACACAGGCTGAATCGCTGGGCCATCCCTACCAGCCCTCTCGGATTTAGAGGCCAGGAGCTGCAGGGGACTTGGAAGATGTCAGGTTGTTACTTATTATCGTAATAACTGTTCAGTTAAATAAAAGCTTTATGAATTTGCATGTTGAAAAATTTCAGATAGTTCCTATTTATTTTAGCTTTGTTCCTTTTGCAATAAAAGCTTTCTATTTAATTATTAATTTGGCTGTTATTCCTGGCAATTCTTAGCTATAAATAAATGTTTTCAAAACATTATCCACAAACCACTAAGGGTTTTTTTCCTAGTGGTAGAGCTGTTATATATGAGATTGTTGACTCTGTAAGCAGTGTTTAACCATAAATAAATACTATTTGTGTAAATTAAATTTAAGTGATAGCTTCTTCATAATTTTGGAAGGGCTGGGAGCAATACTAAGAATAAGTGCTGCTAGTGATGTCTTATTGTGATTGGATGGCCAAATGAATTATGTTATTTGATAATTATGATGAAAACAGAGCATTATTGGAGATTGTGATGGCTAGTTATGTGTCATCTTGTATAGGCTATGGTACCCAGTTATTCAATCAAACACTAATCTAAGTGTTGCTATGCAGGTATTTTGTAAATGTGGTCAACAGCTACAAGGAATTGACTTTAAGTAAAGGAAATTATTTTTGGCACTGTGTGGGTGGACCTCATTCAATCAATTGAAAGCCTAAGAGCAAAATCAAGTTTTCCCTGAAAAAGAAGACATTCTGCCTCAAGACTGTAGCATCAGATAGATTTTGCTTCAGTTTCCAAGCTACCAGCCTGTCCTATGGATTTTTCTGTCGATCTGTTTCTGTCTCTGTCTCTGTTTCTCTTTCTGTGTGTATCTATCCATGTATCTGTCTATGTATCTATGCATCTATCTATATCTTACTGGTTCTATTTCTCTGGAGAACTTTGATTGATACAGATTTGGGTGCTGAGAGTAGCTTTAGGGGAACTCATTTTAACTATGAGTTTTCTGGATGGATTATCTATGATGATTAGATTTAATGACTATTTTTTTCAGTGGCAAAGAGGACACACTGATAGTCTGTGACATGATGTGGTAATAGAGACATGCAAAATATCACCATTGGATATTGCTGGTCAAATAGTTATAAGAGGCAAGGGTCTGGGTGACCATGTGTTTGAAACTTTAGAATATTTTTGTCAAACTGAGTATAATGAGATTGGCTGTGTGATGGTTAATTTTTTTGTGTCAACTTGACTGGGCTATGTGGTGCCCAGATATTTAGCTAACCATTGCTTCTGGGTGTGTCTATGAGGGTGTTTCTGGATGAAATTAACGTTTGAATCAGTTGACTCAGTAAAGCAGACTTCCCTCCTAAATGTGGGTGGGCTCATCTGATCTACTGAGGGCCCGAATAGAACAAAAGGAGAAGGAAGGGAATTTATTCCTTTTCTGCCTGACTGTTGAGCAGGGACATCAGTCTTCTCCTGCACTTGGGCTGGGATTTACACCATTGGCTCCCCTGGTTCTCAGGCCTTTAGACTCAGAGTAAACTGCACTGCTAGCGTTTCTGGGTCTCCAACCTGCAGGTGGCAGATCATGGGACTTCTCAGCTTCCATGATTGTGTGAGTCAATTCCTTATAACAAATCTCATCTCTCTCTCTCTCTGTATGTGTGTGTGTGTATTTAGTCACACACCACATAATGATGTTTCAGTCAGTGATGGACCACATATACAACAGTGGTCCCATAAGATATAATGCTATATTTTTACTGCCTTTTCTATGTTTAGATATGTTTAGATACACAAATACTTACCATCGTGTACAGTTGCCTGGAGTATACACAGTAACATGCTGTACAGGTTTATAGCCCAGAAGCTATAGGCAATACCATATAGCCTAGGTATGTAGCAGGCTATACCATGTAGGTCTGTGTAAGTACACTCTATGATGTTCACACAATGACAAAATACCCTAACACATTTCTCAGAATGTATACCTGTTCGTAAGTGATACATGACTGTGTGTGTGTGTACACAGTATATATATGTATGTGTGATACATATGTGTGTACATGTGTGTGTGTTTACACATACATATAAAAGAAATGGGATGCAATGGGATTCTGAAAATTGGAATGGAATGTATGGAAAGATCCCGATGAAGCTGGGGACACTGAACCTCTACATTCTGCTGAGTTTTCTGCTAATACAAACAGCCTCCATCCCTGTCAGAGAGGCTAACCCTGCTTTGCCTGAAGAACCTGTAACGGCCTCCCCTGGGTAATTGACTTATGAGACAGTGCTGATTCTCCTGCATTGTTTTTCCAATTTCTACAGACAGAAATCTGGGCAATGGATACTAAAGGTGTGTGGTAATGGTAGAAGGAACAGAAAATTGAATCAGGCTAAATTTATTGATATGAGCCCACTAAGTAGAGATTCCAAATTCAATATTGTAGCTCGAGGGGTTAGAAAGGGCTCTAATAATTTGGCTGGTTGGTTGGCTAAAACATGAACTAAAGTTGGACTACAGTGAATGACATTGAAATGCCAAAACTGCCTTGGTATATGGTGGAGGCAGGAACTAAAAGGCTTAGGGAGATTAAAATGTTATCGTGGATTTATCGTGTAACACCCATTCACCTTTCTTGGTGGGGGGTGGGAGGTCTCAGAGGACACCCTTTCACTATGACTGTGAGAAACAAATTTGCAAGGGGAGCCCAGCATTCTTGAAGTGCACTGTGGTCTCTCTCCCATGTAGGTTGTAAGTTGCAGTAGGGACTGCTGCCACTGAACTGCAATCCTTAAATGCTATGGGGATAATTGGATTTTGGAATAGCAGGGACCAAGTGGTAGTACTTGTTGCCAAAGACAAGGTGGGCTTTGTTGCCATAAGGCAGTGCTCCTCAACCTTTTTGGCACCAGGGACCAGTTTCATGGAAGACAATTTGGGCACTTCAAAAGAATTAGCCTATAAAAGGATCTGGGCCTAGGATGGCAAATAAACTTCACTGATGTAACATCTTTGATGGATTTCACATGCCTGGCATGCTGTATTGAGAAGGGTTATGACTCTGAGTCTGGGCTCAAGAGGAAAGAGGGCCATGATTAATTACCTATGTCTGCCATGGGAAGGTGAGGGGAGAGCGTGCTATATGAGTCATGAACCCATTAGTGTCTGAAATTCTCTCGTTATCTTCTTTGTTGACTTGTTTACCTTCTGCCACCCTCCCTCTAGGATGTAAGCTCCATGAGAGCACGCACCTTGTCTGTTTTCTTTATGGATCCATCTTCAGAACCTAGGAAAGTATCTCGGTTCATAAAACATGCAAAAATATTTATAAGTAACTATTCAAAAATATGTGTGGAATGTACTTTCTATTCTTCATCTGGCTTGCACTGATTTTAATAAGTCATTTAAGAGCCAATACTTTGTAAGCTCTTGTTTCTATATGAATTGGCTATACGAATCTTAATAAATATTGATTAAATGCAATAAAATACATGAAATCACAGTGACCAAGACATTTTAAGGTACTCAATAAGTAATACTTGAATCTGAAATCTGCAGTATTGCTGGTATTGTCTTCATTCAGGCATAATCATTCATTGATCACCTGTTATGTCCCAAGCCCCTTAGTATGCTGGGGATACACACATAAATAAAATATGAACATGGGTTTCAGTAAGCTCCAGTTTTTACTGAAGGGGATCAGAAAACAAATGTTACAATCCAATGTAATAAGTGCTCTAATTGAGCTAAGTGTATGGTAATCCCAGAGATTGTACACAATCACCTTTGCCAAAGTTAGGGAGAATCAGTTCTCAGGGAAATTTTCCTGGAAGAGATACTTGAGGGATGAGGAGAGCATTCTGACGGGGGAAACAGCATTTGAAAAGCAAAGAGACACAGAACAAACCGCTGGGTTTATGGCATGCCAATGTATTGCGGATGCCCACTTAGTAGAATTTGTGCTGTTCGACATGGTAGCCGCTAGCTGCACGTGGCTACTGAGCACTGGAAGTGTGCCTGGTTTGAACTGAGATGTGCTGTAAGTATAAAGCACACATTGGACTTTGATGAGTTAGTGGGAAAAATGTAAATTATCTCAGTAATAATTTTTCATTGTTTTCTAGATTTTACTTAGACGGAAAATGAAGGTTGCCTAGGCTGGCATTTGGAGGTTGGCTTTGCTGTGAAAGGGCCTGCATTTTTCACAGTGCTGGTACAACTTCAAGGAAATTCTTTCCAGGTTTACAGTGGTAGGAACAGAAAGAGTTGGGTCCTGGGAGCCTGGGCCACATCTGTGTCATTTATCTATCCTTTTCCTGTGATTTTTATACAAGGGGAAGGTGAGAAGTCAGAATGGTATTATTTTCGGCACTAACCTCTCTTTTGGGTGGCCAGGATGGATATTTCTCTTGGTGTGTTCTGTCTTCAGAGTCGGTATTCAGGCTCTGATGGGGCTGAGAAACTGCAATTCATTCTGAGCAGCTGCAGCATAACCACTCCTGGGGTCTCAGGTTTCAGGAGCCACATACAGGTGGCTTTAAAGGTGGGGTGAGCCTGGTGTTCAACAGGGTTGAACAGGGTCTTGCTTCTCCAGGCTCATTGTGGTTATGCAATTAAAAGGGATTGGGTGTTAAGAAGCAGATTTTTTCCACCCTGTTGGTCCTTCAGATTCAACTACTGCCGATACATAGTTGGGCTTGGTTTTATGGATGATCCATATTTCATGGCCATGTGGTGAATATTTAATAATTATATACAGGCTCCAAGGGATCTCATGACTTTTAAAATATAATAATTTAATTAATTCTGATTAGTTTATTAATCTGTAAGTTATTACTTTATAACTTGATGTAGTATTGCTTTACCTAATTTTGAGCAGGAATACACTTAAAAGGTAGAAATAAAAATTTTTATTGAGGTGTAACTTACAGTAAAGTGCATAAATCTCAAGTTTGCAGCTTGCTAATTTTTTACCTTTGTATAGATCCATGTAACCATCAACCAACCAGATTAAGGTATAGCACCATTCCAGAAGGCTCCTTCCTGCCCCTACCTGGTCAATATCTTTCCTCCAAAGGTCACAACTATACCTTTGTCACCATAGGTCACTAGCAGGCATGATTTTAGTGACTTTTTAAGCATCATAGATTTCTCTGTATCTGGCCACCTGCATGTTTTTATCTCAGAGTGGTGTGGCTTTCAAAAAATCCATTGAAAGCAAGGAGGTAGAAGTCTTAACATCTTCTTTAGTATGTGTTCATGCCCTATAAGACCTTGGGGCAAATCTAAGAGAAATCAAGATGCAAGTAGAATGACATTTAATTTCTGCTTCTTCTATGTATTCTAATTTAATTATCTATCTACTGGGCAGAATCTACTATGTGCTATGAGAACAATGCAAATGAGGGGAGAGAGAGTGTGTGTGTGTATGTGTGTGTGAGAGAGAGAGATGCTATTTATAACAGAAAGGTATATCTCTTTTGTTATCTCTATTGTAAGACTGAAAGAGAATAGCCTAGGTAAAAATTTGTGTTAGGAGAGTGTATGGTTTAGAGGCCAAGAACAGTCTTGGTAAGCACAGTGATTTTTAAAAACAATTTGCAAAGCTGCCATAGCTCTCAATCCCGCCTGAGGTCTTAGGTTTATTCTTGCACAACGTTTACTCTTGTGAGTGGCAATGTCTTACTTGCTGACCCTATCTTCTTTAATTGAAATATTTACTAGAGGTTTCAAAACAACATATTAGTGGCGGTTGTGTGCATCTGCAGATATTTCCTAAATGAGGGTAGTAGGGTGGAGAAGTAGAGAGAATCTGGCTTAAGGAACTCAATAGACAATGTACAAAAATGCATTTTGATCTCAGTTATTTTGATTGTAAACTTCTTGATGGCAGAGGGTGTATAAGTCTTACATTTCTTCTCTAGCTCCTTCAACATGTGATGTTGTTAATTGACAAATATTTGCTGATATTTCTATTTTGACTTGGCTTTAGAAGATAAAGTAGTGGTTTACTGACTACAGTTGCACATATAGTGCCAAACTGTTGACCTCTGTCTTCTGGTTGCTTTATGTGAAGCTATACATAGGATGACTATGCTCAGATTTTTATATGATTCTGGGTTCCTTAGCTCAGGAGATGGGATATTTGCTTCAAATTTTGGGGGAACTTGCTCTAAGTGTAAAAGTTTGCCGAGCATTAGGCTACACTAAAAGAGGACAGGTAAAATTATTTCCAGCTCTAAAACATGTGTTTGTCCCTAGAGAAGGGGCATTTGGAGAGGAAAGAGGGGTGGTCCTGCCTTCAGAATGAGGCTGACATGAGGCTGACTTTCTTAGAGTGGTGTATTTTACTGAATCTAGAACCTAAGTGTGCCAGACACTCTCAAGGTGCTCCATCGGAAAGGTATTGTGGTCTCCTTCTATTGTTCTCTGCCTATTACACTGAGTCATGCAGTTTTCCTAAAGAGATTTTATTTATTTAGCAAAACATTTGCCTCCCTAGGACAGCCTTGTTTACTAGGTGTCTGTTGTGTGAACCTCTGGGGAATGGCCCTCACACACCGTTGCCCAAGAGGACATAAACCACACGGACAGCTCTACACAGACGACTCATTCTGCACACCAGACAATGAGCTGGCGCAGTGGTTTGTTGTTTTAACACACTAGAAAAGCATCATGTGATTGCAGACCGTTTAAAAAGTATTAGAGTTAATGACTGGCCTAATGTATTATGCCCTGTAGCCACTTCTAGTCACCGTGTTTGTTATGGTTGTCATCTTACTTGGTTCTCTTGTGTTTATATACTCCTTTCCTTCTCAAAGTGCTTCCCAATGTGTTTGGAGGTATCAATTCTGTGCAGTAACCCTGTGAGGAAGATCAGCCTTTTTTCTCAGTTTAAAGATGAAAAGTGACGCAAAATGGAAGCTGAGGGTAACGGTGCGTGCATAAAACAGGAGAGGTTTTTGCCTACACACGCGGGCAGAAGCAGACCCTTGATACTGCACACATTAGAAGGCTCGGGTATTTCCCAGCATCCCTTGGGAATAACCTGCACTTCTTTTGGAGAGGGAGGGATGATGTCACCTGTATTAGTTTCCCAGGGCTGCCCTAACAAAGTGCGACAAACTCGGTGGCTTAGAACAACAGGCATGTACTGTCTCACAGTTCCGAAGGTGAGAAGTCTGAAATCCAGGTGTTGGCAGGGCCATGCTCGCTCTGAAACCTGTAGGAGAAGGAGCCTTCTTTGCCTCTTCCAGCTTTTGGTAGCCCCAGACATTCCTTGGCTTGGGCCAGCATCACTCCAGTCTTCACATAATCTCCTTTTGTGCATGTCTATGTCTGTGTTCAAATTTCTCCTTCTAATAAAGACACCAGTTATATTGGAGTAGGGCCCACCCTAATGACGTCATCTTAACTGGACCACATCTGCAAAGACCATATTTCCAAATAAGCTCACATTTGAGGTACTGGAGCATAAGACATCAACCTATCTTTTTGGGGGGACACAATTCAATCCATAACACCACCTCTTGAAACTTCTGACTAATGATCGCAAACATGGCACCTGACCAAGCCTGCTTGCTATAGACATTGTTCAGCCCTGATAACAACTAGCTCTGAAACCTGGCACAGAAAGAATGTACTTTATTGGGGACCAGGGGGGAGTCAGGAGACACTAATCAGATATCTGGACCTCCTTGGTCCCACAAGGCATGACAAGAGAACTGGATCATGAAGGAGCCAAACTCTGAATAAACCACAAGTTAGATGATCCACCTCTGAATAATGTGGGATAAACTATACTTCCAAGACACAGCTCGACCTCATTCAGCACAAATTTGATTTAACACATTTGATTAATCTTATCAGTAATGACTTACACACAGGATGATTCAATATCTACACTGGAAACAGCCACTGCTGATGGCTGTGTCGCTTGGCTCTCCCTTTTGCTGTTTCTTCTCGCACTTGCCTTTGCTAAGTTTGCTTCCTTAATATGCTAGTTTGGTTCTCTTTTTCCTTCTGTCCCAGTTTGCTCTTAGCTTTCCGTCCAAGTGGAAGTCAAAGATCAGCATGTTGAGAAAAATCAAGTAGATGCTTAGCACAGCATAAAACAAAAGAAATATTAACAAAGAGGAAGTATATCTTTATTGGAAATGTAATAATTTAAAAATAAATCTCATACCTTTTTCTGTTATGATAAAAATTCATTGAAAAAACTTTATGAAAAAATGGATAAACATAAAAAGAAAATGAAAACAATCCATGTTCCTTTCCATTGTTCCAACAGTAGTGGTGAACATTGTAAATGTTTTGGTACATATCCTCCCAGATGCACAGGCACAAATGTTTTGTTTTCACAAAATTGGTATTGTATTGTACATATGGGTTTATAACCCACTCTTTCTCTTTTCAACAACATACTGTAAGCATTTTTGTTGTGCCATTAAATATTTTGCTACAGTATCATTTCATTTTATCATGCTATGAGAGAAATGACATTCCACTGTAAGAATGTACTAAAAGAAATTTAATCAATTCTCTATTATGGGACATTTTATGGTTATTTTCAAATGTCCCTTGTTATAATCAATGGTGCTATGAATAGGGCTATAGTTAATCTTTGGACAGATTCACACTTACTTATTTTCTCAGCATAAATTCATAGAAGTAAAATCAGTGGGTTAAATTTATGCATAATTACAGACTGCTCTCTGGAAAAGTTGGATCAATATACACTCCTCCTACCAGTGCTTGAGAGCGTGTGTTTCCTAGTATGTGTGACAATACAACATAGTAGAATGTAAAAAATTGTTCCAATTTGGTAGGTTAAAAAGATGACATTTTAATTTGTACTCGTTTGACAAGTACTACATCTAATAGATCAAGGTAATCAGTACATAAATGTAAAGAAATAAACACTCTTTTGTGATTTACAATGGGGAGAGTAGGATATTGGGACAACCAACTGTCTATTTGAAAAAAGAAAAATTTCTCTTGAAGAATTTTTGTAAATTTGTTGGCCATTCACATTTCTAATTTTCTGAGTTGCCTGTTTATATCCTTTACCAACTTTGCATTTACATGTGATTGACTTTTCCATATGGATTTTTGTAAGTGTTGTTTATATTTTGAAAATTTGAATTTTTTATTTTTCATAAATGGTGCCAACATTTCCCCCAATTTTATTTGTTATTTAAATTTATTGGTATGTTTTATTTTAATACAGAAAAATTAAAAAATATTTTAGCTAATCTCTTCCTTTATCATTTCTTTTTAATTGGTAGTTTTAAAATTTCCTTTAATGTTCTAAAATTATTTACATATTTTTTCTAGTACTTTTGTGATTTTTACATTTGTCTTTAATCCACTTGAATATATTTGATGTTGTTGTAGGATATGAAGTAGCAATCTAATTTCTCTCTTTTTCCAAATGGATAGTCAGTTGTTCCAGTATTCTACCCTTTCCACTGGAAATTATACACTAGTATTTATTTCTTTTTATCTATGTACTTTATATTTATTCATTTGATCTATTATTTCACCAGCACCACACTGGGGTTTTCCTTTTCTTTTTTTTTTGACACAGAGTCTAGCTCTGTCTCCCCAGGTAGAGTACAGTGGCATCATCAAAGCTCACTGCAACCTCAAACTCCTGGGCTCAAGTGATCCTCTTGCCTCAGCCTTCTGAGTAGCTGGGACTACAAGGCAGGCACACTACCACAGGCTAATTTTTTCTATTTGTGGTAGAGACGGGGTCTTGCTCTTGTTCAGGCTGGTCTTGAACTCCAGAGTTCAAGTGATCCTCTGGCCTTGGCTAGGATTACAGGCATGAGCCACTGCGCCCGGCCCACCACACTGTTTTAGTTGCCGCAACTTTATCACGTTTTTAAATAACCTTTGAGTGCAACCTTATTTATTTCTTCTCTCTTTTAAAATGTTCTGGGAAATGAATACTTATGCATAACCTCTTAATTTATTTTAAAATGTCAGGAAACAGCAAAAACAATTTTTTCAAACTACTTCGTTAAAACTGATATTTGTTAAAGAATCATGTGTTTTTGGGGAAAGCTATATTTCTTCTCCCCTTACTAATAATGGCAATTATACAGTAATAACAGAGAGGCTGAATGGTGGGAGGAAGCACACTGACTTTCAAAACAGCCAGTCCTATGTTTAAAACCTGACTTTGTCATTTGTTAGCTGTGTGCTGTGGGCAAGTTAATTAATCTTTATGAGTCCAAGTTTAGCCATCAATAAAAATAGGGATAATAATGCCATCCCTACCTTACAGGACAGTAAGAGGATTAAATGAGACGATGTTTGTTAACACAGAGTATATCATTGCCATCAAAGAAAGAGCTTAATAAATGTTAATTTCCCTTCCCTTCTACTGGTGTAGGATGTACTGTTTGTAAAACAGTTCTATATACATCATCTCATTTGACTCACAAGAGTCTTGACTCACTGGGAATCATATGGTTTCTGTGGTACTGAATTACATGATGATTTAATAAGATATGAGGATGATGTAATGGATGTGAAATGATGAACTTAGAAAATATTGAGTTTTTTGTTTTTTACTTAAACACATCTGAAACTTTTGCTGTATACTTAAGCATGAAATCATTTTAAATAATGACTTGAGGTGGCAATATATTTTTTCTTTTACTTTTTCAACAACTTGGTATATGTAAATGAGAATAGTTGGTACACTATATTTTTCTGTTTTTTAATTTTTTTTTAACTTTTATTCCTATTTTTTTTCCAAAGTCCCCATGTCAGTGCTACTTGGTACACTATTAATGCACATATTTTTGGAAGCATACCTATTCTATAAAGCAAAACCCATGAGTATGTGATATGTTTGTAGTCTAATTTATCCAGTTTCAACTGTGTTAATAGCATTTGATTTCTATTACATTAAACATAATTTTTAATTGGAAAATTAATAAGAAACCCATTTTCCTCTCAGTTGAGTCACAGATTAAGGCTGATATTAAATTAGTAATCTGTATTTATAAGAACTCTAGAGAAAACAAATATGCCAGTATAACATAATATGATCCTTAAGACTGTCTAGAGTCATTGAGACTTGAATTTGAATCTCAGCATTACAATGTAGCAGCTGTGTAACTTAGAATAAGGTACCTAAGCTCTTTGAGCCTCTGTTTCTAATTTGTGAAATGGAAGTAATAATAGTGTCTATAGAGAAGATTGTTGTGAGGGAAAGGCAATAACTCTAGTCAAGCACTTAGCACAGTTAAGTGTTTATTAAACGGTTGTTGTTGTTGCTGTTATTCACTGGTAAGTAGCAAAATTATGCAGCTCCTTTGGAAGGAAGGATTTAAAATAATTTAAAGAAATAATAAAGTTTTCAAATAGTAAATTCATGACAAATACAATTATATTCCAAGCAGATGACAGTTTTCTAAAAAAAAAAAAAAAAAAAAAGAGAAAAGAAAAAAAAAAGAAAAAGAAATCATAGGCATTTGAGTAGAGAGAAAGGATTATTTAAAAAGTAATTGCAAGAGATACTATTACCACACAGTGCTAGTAATAAGGATAATGAAAAACAAAAACAAAGCCTCCAAATTTAGTACAAATAAACATATATTCACAGATAGACAAGGCGGAGTCTAATCCCAGAGGGCAGAGGTTTGGGGTGTTATGAACTAATAGAGCAAGATACTCTTTTGATTTACGCATAAAAACCTTGTTCTGTTTTGCATACAGATCCCTCTTCCAACATTGTCAGAAGCTGTCTCAAAAACTTATCTGGAATATTGAGTTTCCTGGATCTGTCCAAGTTTTTCTTTCTTCATTTAAGCCTTACATGAGTAGAGGATTTAGATTAAAGTAGAGAGAAGACTTTCTTCTCTTTGGCTTTTTAGATGAGATGAGATCTGGGAATCTTGGGAGAATTTGGGAGATGCTGCACAGTGAAGTCTGGAGTATATATTTTGGTACCCAGTAAACTAACGTTCAGAGAATAAGGCCTCAGAAGAGGCACAGATGTAGGATGCTTACAATTGCCCAAACCTACAGCAAAGGTTAGATCCTGGGTTTTGCTTCTTGGGTGTCTGCTTTGTGTCTTAAAACAACCAGCGAAATTTCTTAGTCCTGTAAATATGCAATTCTGTTCTTAGATTAGAGAGAGATGCTTTGCTCATGTGGTTTGGAAAGGATTCCTTCCCTGATTGTTTTCAGCGTGTGTGAAGCACTAAATTCTGAAGGTCAGAGAAGGCATGACACACTATGGGTAAGCTCATCAGCTCTTTACTTCACAGTGAGTTCAGAAGGGCATGATGCAGGCAGTTCAGTAAGTGATGGTCATGATGTTCTGCTACAGAACATTTGGGTTTCCCTACAGGTGTCATTGGTACAAAGTGAGTCATTAGTCATTGCATTTTCTGGAAGAGTCAGAAGAGAAAAAGTTTAGAGTGAAATTGAATACCGGGTTATAATTCACTTTTGTCATTTACAGTAGAGGATGATGTTTTACATTAAACCTGTTCACTGCAAAAGCTTATTATAGCCTGGATCTTATGCTAAGCACTGACCAGAAAAGAACAGAATCAGAATGTACAACTTTTTCAATCTTGATTTAGAATTATTTATACTAGGAATGTGCAAGGATGCTTTGAGCAAACATGCCCTTTTATATGGTTAAAAAAAATCTGATGGAGTAGGACATGGAGATAGTGGTGGACAAGGGTAACGTGGAGAGCTACTAACCAAGGAAAGGGAAGTGACCACATGGAAACTATGGGTACTGTGGGTGAGTGAGCCAGAAAGTAGTGGAAATCTCCTTACCAGAGGGAACGGAGCCCCACTTCGCTGGGCTGGTTCAAGGCAAAAATGCATTTACCTTCTCACTGATTTGCAATATGAGGGTGGAGGGGAAAGGAGCAAGACTTAAAAGGTGTTGAAGATCCCCATGCAATAGAGGGAAAGCAGACTGCTCAAGTGAAGATGGTTCCAAAGCAGGAAACCGGAATAGATAAGACAACAGAAATACTACAGCATTTGTTAATATTGTGAAACCTTGTGCAAATTCAAACTCTCAGTAAATATAACAGACATATTCCTCCTGTTAGAAAACAAAAATCCACTTCTTCAAGGGCTAAAGCGTTAAGTTGAGTGTTGATTCAGGGGTCAAGGCTTCAACCTTCAAGCAGGCAGATGTGTGGCCAGGAAAAATAATGCAGGGAAGTGTTACTTTGACTTTTAGCTAGCAGTCACCATTTCCCACCAAAAATTGTTTTCACATCTGAAGGACCAATGGGATAAAAAGTTGATCCATTAGGGGCTTGAAATTCAGGGTCTTTTTTTTTTTTCATTTCCAACAAATATTTCCAAACAGCTCTGAGGCGCCTTCAGTCACTCTGCCTCGAGGAGGACAACCGTGAGACTTTCCACTCGGGACATCTCTGTGGCTTCTCTAACTTTTCTAACCTGAGCACGATTCCATTTAACATAACATTCCTCACTTTCACAGCCTGGAAAGAAATTCTGCCAGCCTGGGAAGTGTCCTGGGGAACTTTGACGGGAGGGAGCGAGGGTGTTCGAAAGAAGACTTGGAATTCCTTTGCGTTACCTGTAAATAAAAGGTTCTAACTCTCCGGTCCTGTCTTCGGCAACGCCCCCCGCCCCCGCCCCCGCCCCGTTTCCAATTCTGTATAGGAGATCTGAAGGTTTCTCGTGTGCTCTTAACCTCAGTCACCAGATGAGGATATAAGAATCTCTTTGGGAGAGAAACCGGGTAAGAACAATAAAATTGGAAAGCTCTTCCCCTTGTCTTGCCCCTCCCCAATACTCCTGCATAAAAGGTTGAGGGTCTCTAGGACCGGTGGTCCTGACTCCGCCCGGTACTTGTGGCGACGTTGGCTTCTGCATTTGTAATGAACAAGTCTCTAGTGCCCCGCGGCGGCTTCTCCCCCGGCCAAGCCTCGTCCTTCTGCGCAGGGGTGGGTCCAGGTCTCTGCAGCCTGGCTTTTTGGCTGACGAGTCCTTTTCTCCTCGCCGTTTTTCTAAGGTCCCAGACACAACCCCTCCGTCCCTCCCCCCAGATGAAGTGTTAACCCTTCACTGGAGCCTCCGGAGATTGGAATCAAATTCCCACTCTCGGGGGCACTTGTGAGTAGTTCTGGTCTTTGAAACTTTGGTTGTCCCATATTCCCCTCCCCTAGGCATAGGTTTGTCGAGGCGGAGTGCAGACTTGCAGTTCTTGGACCCGCTGACCGGGTCCTCAGCTTCTAGCTCCTCATCTCACTTAGCCTTCCCCACTCCCCTGGCCCAGGGGCCCAGAGCCAGAACTTTCAAGAATAGGAAAGCTTGATGCCCGCAAGACACCAAACTCGCCGTATTAGAGAGGGTTATTGACAACGGAAGATCTTCGAGATGATCCCATCCGGAGTTCGATTCCCCTGGGGAACTGTGGGGCAGGGCTGGGTGGGTCTTATAGATTGTGCTGAGCAATAGATGGTTCTCAGAAGTTTCATTTTCTGGAATTCAGTGACGAAGACTCTCAGGTTCTCTACTTAGTCTTTCACTCCAGTGAATGGGTTCAGGCCTGTGATTTTGGGGTGCTCTGCCCGGAGTCCCGCACTGAGAGTACGTAAGTTGACAAGAGTGCAAGTGGCACACACAGCTTTGTAAGCCAGAGGCGCGGTTCAGCTTCTTGCAGGCCCTTGGAGCCAGCAGTTAGCCATCCTCCTCACAGTTAATCGTGTTTGTGGTTTTCCCCCTTTAATAGACCATGAAGTCAACAAACTCCCCACATGGTGGCTCCCTTTACTAAAGTTGAATAGTGAATTGTACAAGGAGTCTTGGAAATTTTCAAGTATTTCTCCAGATTGAACTCATTTCAGAATTCGCATGGGAGGAAAGAGTAAGGATTTTAATGGGGTTCACCTTTGACGTGAAGCAAGGTGGAAGACAGGAAAGCCACAGTAGGTAATGGCTTTGGGCGCTTCAGTAAGAAAGACTTCTCAGCTTGATTATCTAGTCTGTTTACCAGAGGCTCTTTGTGTGCGAGCTTGCTGCACAGGCAGAGCTGAACACGGAGCACATGCATGTAAACACACCAACATAAATCAGCGAACATATGCAGTGGAGACAAAGAGATACATCCTTAAGTAGGTGTGGTTTGAAGCTTTATTGAAGGCAGGCAATCTGGAGCATTGCCAGGAATAAACTAGGAGGAAGCAGGCAGTTTTTGGTCATTTATGGCCAGGAATAAGTAACACTTTGTCTTCATAAGAAAGAGGGAGTATTAAATCTCAAATAAGAGCGGGAACAGTTTTGAGAATGAGAAACATTATGTCTTGGAAAAAGCATGCAGAATATAGCTTATTTAAATGTTAGATCCAAATCACAGTAACAGGAAACCCTCCCACTAAATTGTCATTTCCTCTAATTTTTGTGTAAGATCCAAATAATTAAAATGTACACTAATGGTTATTGATGGCTCTATTTCCTTTTAAAAATAGACCAGAGTTCTCTTACTGGAGTAGAAATTTATGAATCTTCTTAAATTACTCAGGGACTTGGAAGTCTTTGGGTAGATGTAGTCTTCCCTTATTGCCTTCCTCTTACCATATCATTTTCAGTTAAAAAAATTTAACCATTCCCAAAGGAGGGATTCCCGTTAGAAACCATCAGTAAGTGAACTTGTACTGGGAATCCTTGTGCTTTCCCAGCCTGTCTGTATTTCTGCAAACAGAGCTCAAGGTGTAAATAAAGCAGGAAAAACATATTTCTCACCCCCAAATTCTTAAAATTTCAATTCTTGTGGAAAACACAATTTAACAATTTCAATTTTTAAAGTTAGTAAGAGCCACAGAAAGTGTGATGGTGCCCCAACAGGCAACCTAGAGTGCCCCAAACCAGGACAAGTGGGAGACACCGAATACTCTTGACTCAAATCTAGGCAGGGATGGGACCGTTCTCAGCCTTAGGGTGTTCGTGGACACTGCAAGGGGGAGGGTGTATCTGAATGGTGGGATGGATTGAGACAATAAATCGCCACATTAATAGCACCACTGCCAAATCTTCAGATTTAGAGGCTCTGGTAAAATATTAAACCAGTGGCAATTTTCAAGGTTTGTAACATCTGTGACCAAGCAGTTCAGGACCCAGAGCCTGGACAGCTCCACAGGCCTCTGCTCCGGACCAGCTTTACCTCTAATGAATCTACTCATAGCCAAGACTGTTCACGGCAGCCAGACTCATTAGAGATTTACTGAAAATCTTCCAAGACTTCCCTTTAAACACAAAACGACTTCCACATTTAATGGTCTATCTGAAAGAACATACGCAAGAAATTAGGAGAACTAAATTAAATTTATTAATAGGAGAGCTTGATGGTGCTTAATTCCAGAGACCAGAGCTCTGATTGGTGGGGCTTGATGAAAAAGTAAAGAGAAATAGTAAGGATATAGGTAAAAACATGACTTTACCATCCTTGGAATTCTACGAAGTCTTTACCTGTCCTTGAGAAATGGGTGAAATTGAAAACCATCAAAATAATTGGACTTCTTAAAAATTGGACTGTATGAGTGAAAGGTGTTTATGAGAAGTCGATGACTCCGGATCTTATCATCCAAGAGGACAGCATAGAATAGTTAATATGTTCCTTGAGGGACTAGGATGCTGACGTCTTTTTCTGATACCCGATCATTACGTGACTGAAAAAAAAAAAAAAGGGAAGTCATTTCATGAATAAAAATCGGAGCGCAACAGTGCAACAAAATATTCTGTACTTAAAGGCAATAGGCAGACAGATGTTGACAAAGAGGGCTCTCCTAAAACCATGTTCGGATAGATTTCTGCTAACTGCACTTATAAATACAAGCAGAAGGCCGGTCCTCGGCAGCAGCAGCAGCAGCAGAAGCCGCAGCTTCAGACGCAGCCAGAGGGACCTCAGAGCAGAGAAGGCGCTGCCGACTCTCGCAGCTGCCTGACCGGCGGCTCCCGCGGAGACCGGCTACATCGCCGGCCCTCTCGCTTTCTTCCTTCCCTTCATCTTTGACTTTCCCTCCTTTCTTTAATCACTTGCTTCTTTTCCTGGCGGACTTAGGGCCACCTTGCTTCCCCTCCCCATTTAGCTCATCGCCTCCTCTTTCTTTCTTCTGCATCCCTTTCCTCGCCCCCTTCTCTCGTGTCACGCTCCCTCCTAGTTCTGCGCGTCTACAAACTTTTGAACAGAATACTAGCTCCAGCAAACAAGTCCTCCAGCTCCTCCTGCTGCTCCTGCTCGTTCCTGCGGCTTCTTCTCAGACACCAACGCCAGACGGTGATGCCTCTCAGGTTGTGACTCCGGCACAGAAACTTGAAGGAGCCCTTTGCCCGCCGTCCTACTTGGCAGCAGAGCCTCTCCTAGCAGCGGTAAGAGTTGAATAGCATGGGAAAAAATCTTACCAAACCAAGCGACTTACTTGACTGCTGATTCTTTCACTGGCATCAGCATCAGGGTACGAGTTAGCTTTCCTTCGTACCAGGTCTGGCTAGTTATTGAGAGCTGAGTATACAGATACATAATTTTTTTTCTAACTATAGCAAGCAAGAAGTGGCAGGGCGCGCGCCGGCTGTCACTAAGTGGTGTTCAACACAGGGAGCCAGAGCTTCGCTCCGTCCCTCCTCCAGCTTCGAGAGTTTTTTGGGGGTTGGAGGGTGGAAGGCCAGGGGTGTTCTCACAGCTGTGTGTCCTCTTTCCCGTCCTGCGCAGAATGACCATGTGTAGCGGAGCGAGGTTGGCCCTGCTGGTCTATGGGATAATAATGCACAGCAGCGTCTACTGCTCACCTGCCGCCGCCGGACTCCGGTTTCCCGGGATCAGGTAGGTACTGGCCGCCGGGGCCGAGCTGGAGCTGGGGCTTCCCTTCCACGAACACCTCCTCACGGTGTTCCTCCTACAGTCCCCCGGGTCCGGACTACTAGCATCGTCCCATGCGCCCCCAGTGCGCCACCGCCAGCCTCCACCGGACCGCGGGTGCGGGATCCGAGCTAAGCCCGAGGGTCCGGTAGGCTCCGCGACGGCTAGGCGCCCCTCCCCCAGCCGGAGCAGCTCCGCGGCCGGGGTAGAGAGAGTGAGCTTGGGACCGCCAGAGACACCTCCCCTCCCCCAACCTGGCCCGCGGGACATAGGCAGAGCAAGGCACCCAGCTTGGATTCTTTTACCTATTCTTAGGATGAGTTAGGAGAACTTCAACTCCTGAGCCAGGTCGAAGGTTGAGCGTGAAGCTCGCTCGGACTTTGTTACAGCTCGCTCTGGACTATGGGGCGGGGTCTCCCTCTCTCCTCCGCCCTTCCTCTTCACCTCATTCGAATTCTTTCCCCCGAAGAGCTTTCTTTCCAGGGATCTGTGTTCCAACTGCATTTTGAGTCCCAGATTGTCTTGGGGTGGGGGTGGGGGTGTTGGCCTGGGATGGTTGAGGAAAAGCGACTTGAGAGAAGGAAGAACAAGAATGAGACTACGAGGGAGGGAGAAAAATAGCCGCAAAGAAGGAGGAAGAGAAAGCAAGGCAGACAGGACCAGATCAGCCCTGCCCGGCCCAGGACGGAGGAATCTTGGCTTTTTTCTTAACCCCTGGTTTCTAATCGGTCCGCACTGCCCGGGTTCCCAGCGGCAGCCCCAGAGTCGCCGGCTTGTGTGCCGGACAGTGGAAGCGTCCTTGGCCGTGCAGCGTCCCGCACCCGCGGCGCCGGGCAGCGAGGAGCGCGCGTTCTGCTCACCAAGCTGCTCCTACCGGCCGCGCCCAAGAATGTTTGCCATTGATGTGACCAGAGCCACGGGCTCTGGCTTCAGTATTAGGATTCCAGCATCTGGGCGCGGAGCAGGGCAGTGGCCAGAAAAGCCGGGGTTCAGGGTACCCGGGCCAGGGCTGAGGCGCGTCACGGAAGAAAGGCTGGGTGCGCGGCGTGCAGAGGGGTGTGCTCGTCTTGCCCGGCCTCTCCAAGGATGGAGAAAAGGCGAGCGAAGTCACGAAGTACGACTCCAACCCCACCTAGAGAGTGCTACTTGCCAGGGCTGCATTCCAAGTCTTCCCAGGGGCCCAAAGCGAGAGGGATTTGTGTTGTAACCTACACCTACCCGTCCTGTACCTAGGATCTAGGCAGTAGACGAAGGCGACTGCGACGTCGCCTAGCACTCGCTAGCTCTTGGTCCCCTGTTGACCCTTTTCCTGAGCTCCAGGGTTGAGATAGTGCCCTGCTATTGCTAACAGACTAGAGCGAACTATTTATTTAGTGGATTTAAAAGCCCCCTTATTTCACCCCTAGCTATTTTCAAATTCCCGGGTGCCTGGCACTTTCCCCCGGGCGAGAGGCACCAGAGGGCGTGGACACAACACAGTATGAGCCGCCGCCAAACAGGCTAAGTTTAGGGACATCTATTATTCATGTTCCTGCCAGATCCTCTCCTGCCCGAAATAGAAGCTGGAGGTTCTCCGTGACCTACATCTGCGCAGGGAAGGGCTCCCCTGGGTTTGGAGGCTCGGGTGGGGGTGGCTGCTGGAGTTGGCCGCCGCACACCCCACCCAGCCATCCTCTCGGTTTTTGCTCCAAGCCTCCCCGTTTGGATCTTCGCATAGGTCCGCGCCTAGTCTCAACTAGGGCTTTTCTCGTCCCCGCCCGTTGCTACTTTGGGGAGGCCCGGGCGCCAGGCGGGGAGGGGGCGGTCCTTTTCAGTGGCCAGGTGCGCGGTCCTCAGAGACGCCTCGGTTTCCTATAGCTCGTTGAGCCGGCGGTCCCTTTTATCCGCGAAAGGAGGGGTGGGTAAGCCGCCTGGCGGGGTAGGAATTTCTGTGGGGTGTAGTTCCCTCCTCCTTACCTCTGCCCCCACCCTGGTCCTGGAAGAAAAGACAATTGTCCCTGGGGGTCCTTTACAAACAGGGAAAAACAGTGCAGCTCCTTTCTTTGGGTCCTGGCAGAGCTGGGGAGGGACTTGTACTAACCACTCCTTCTGTCCCCGTCTACCCTGCAGGCCGGAGGACGAGGCGTACGACGGGGACGGAAACCCGCTGCCAGACTTCTACGACTCGGACTCGGCGGGCGCAGGGAGCCCCGCCTCCGCGCGGCACGACGCCTCCGCGCTGTACTACCCCGCGCAGAGGAGGTAGGGCCCGCGCGGCCTCCGTGCCGGACCCCGGGTCTGGCGCCCCGGGACTGAGGTGGCGGGAGGGGCAGTGTGGTGGCCCACCGAGCAGCCTTTTTTTTCTTTTCCCCCATAAAAGTCCTCAAGTCTCTCTTCTCCCTGGCCACATCCTGTGGGAGCTACAGAAAATTAGTAGCGGGCGGGTCTGGGTGGACCTGAGGGCCGAGCGGAGACCGAAAAGTCTGTGGCCCGAGGAGTGTCAGTGAGTGGAATCAAGGGGCCCAGACTCCACATCTGCCCTTCCCGGAGGCCAGGGCTAGCTCCCAATCCCAGCGTTCACTCAGGGGAACATCCCGAGAGATTCTCCGGGTTTGCGCTGAGAGTCTAGGGGCTTCCCCGTCAGCCTCCCCGGCAGATGGGCGCGCGTGCCCAGCCAGGGGCGCCTCGACCCCTTGGGGACAGAATCAGTGACTCTGGCTGCGCCTTTGCCTCCCCGTTAGAGATGTCGCCCACGGGATCCTTAATGAGGCCTACCGCAAAGTGCTGGACCAGCTGTCCGCCAGGAAGTACCTGCAGTCGCTCGTGGCCAAGGGCGTGGGGTAAGAGTTTGTGAAAGAGTTAACCGGCGCCGGATGGCACGCGCGCGCCTGGGTGGGTGTCTGCGCTGGGCGCGCGCAGGGCGGGCGGCGCGGCTTCTAAGTCCGCGCGTGCACTTGGGGCCCAGGGTGAATCTGCGCTCCAGGGTCTGGGGGGTACTGGCCGCGGGTCACAGGCGGAGATTTTGAAGTGGCACCTTAAATTTGGCCAGAGAGCTCGAGATCTGGGGAGCCTGGAAGAAGGCAGGAGAACAGGGGTGTGTGATCCGTTTTGAATGAAAAGAAGGAGAAACCAAACAAAACCTTAGTCATTCAAAACCTTCAAGCTTCGCGGGAGGATTTGCTATAATTTCCTCTAAGCCTGCCTTTTTTCGGGGGGAGGGGTGGTTGCATTTACTGAAAATTCAAATTGAAATAAACAAATCACCAAATTTGGACACTTAGGGAAACAAACAGTTCTTGCTCACGCCAGACAAACCCAGAGCATAGGGCTTGCGTGAAGCATAGCTCAGCAGAAGGCAACATTTTAATAAAGCCCATGGGAAAACAGATTACATTTTCGCAATGAATAATTCATGCAGTGAAAAATATTGCCTGTAGCCTGTCGACTTATATTATTATCACGTTTTTCAACTTAGCGTGCGGAAGGGGAGGAGTGCTCATGTTTGACTAGGAATTGCAAGATCGATGCCAACTCCATGGCAGCAGCCAACGTGGCATTTAGGGCTCTTTGGTTATTTTCTCTGTACGTCGGGAGCGAGAGAAACAGTTAGGACAATTTAGCCCAAACGCACGGATGGTCAAATCTCAAAGGGAGGCGTTTGGAAAAAGGTTAGGCTTAAATCGCCTGCCATTCGCCCGGATCTCACCACCGGCACCTTCTGTAAGGACCTAGCGCCAGGAAATCCTGGGTGGGGAGGGAGAAACCGAGGGGTTTCCATCTCAGCCCTCCTAGGGCCGCTTCCTGGAGGAGGAAGGCGGCGCGGGGGGCAGTGCGCGCCCTGTGCCCTTCTGGAAGGCTCCCGCGTGGGGTTGGGCCCGCCTGCTCCCCGCAGCTATTGAATCTGTGTCTCCTGCCCTGCCACCTCCCTTTCCTTGCAGTGGAACCCTGAGCGGCGGCGCGGAGGACGACTCGGAGCCGCTCTCCAAGCGCCACTCCGACGGCATCTTCACGGACAGCTACAGTCGCTACAGGAAACAAATGGCTGTCAAGAAATACTTGGCGGCCGTCCTAGGGAAAAGGTATAAACAAAGGGTTAAAAACAAAGGACGCAGAATAGCGTATTTGTAGCGATGAGTTACCAGCTACCCTGTGTATACAACCCTGACACAATGAAAAGTCGTTTTCCAAACTGACTGAACAGTCATCGCTCATGTGTTCTATCCAAACATGTATTTATGTATGAAGTAAAGCCATTAAATGAATATTTTGATAATAATATTGTTTTTCTTTTTACAAAGCACTAGAGAATGCACAGATATACTTTGTGGACCAATTATTGATATATATTATAAATATATAAAAAGAGTATATATATAAGTATAATAGAGAGCAGTTCATACAAAGCGTGCACAAGGATTGAAAATTCGCCTGAGCTGTTTATGTTTTTATATAAAATAAATAGAAAATAGACAATCATTGTTTTGAATATTACTCCTATTTTTGTAAACTGGAATTAAAAGGATAGTATTTTTATCCGTGACAGGCCTGAAGATATTAATACTGACCATTTGCTACTGTACATAAACAATGATGCCCTGCTCTGGGGAGATTTTGAGGTAATGATTTGGAGAATTGCTGAAGGGCATTCTTTCCCAGGCAGGCTACTTCAATCCCAGCCTAACTCAACTGGGCACTGTCCCCCTGGTTGGGTGGCAATTCCAATACTTCTGCTTTCTTTGATTCTACTTTTATGTGTATTTGTCTCTCTTCAGACTCTCAGCCCAGAAGGAAATTCTCCTGATAAAACAAACAGCTCGATCCAAATTGTGCTTCTCCCCAGAATTCTCGCCAGCCATTCCCTGGGGGAAGAGTTGAGAATTGTACAGAGAAGGGAGGCTTGGATAGGAAGCTCTCTTTTCTGTACTTCCTGATGCTCCAGGGAATCTAATATCCCAAGATTAGGGCAATTGGAACAGAGTGAAGGAAACAGAGGCATAGTGGAAGAGGCAGAGCATAAGGCAGTAGGAGGAGGACCCTGGAGAGGGACTGGTTTGAGGCTGCCCCGGGTCTGGGAAGCTGAGGGCAAGTCTAGTCCCACTTGGTCTGCTGCCTGAGTGACTTTGGGGCTGGGTATTGGAAATGGATGCAAAGTACAATGTGTTTTTCTCCAGTGCTGTCCATGCTTCTCATCTTGTGAAATGGCCAGGACCCTCCCCTTTGAAGCCTGCTCTGTAAGAGCTACCCCTTTCCTTTGTGGTTTTCTGGAGACCCCTCCTTACTACCCTTCTGCCCTGTTTAAGTACTGTTTACCATTTTTCATTCACTTCTCTTAAACTTGTGTATGCTTCTCACTTTTTTATTTGGTTGTTTGATGCAAGCACTTATTGTAAAGTTTAGGAACCCCTGTGTAGCTACCAAGTAATTATGCACTAAATATGAACCTTCTGTTTCTTGTTTATTGAGTTTGTAGGTAAAATGTATTTTTCTACATTATGCTATTGCTACATTTTACTATTGCTTAGTAAAATTTATTTCATAAAACCAACCTTTGTCATATTAGAATGTGTAGTGTTCACATGTTGCCAAGTTTTACTGATAAATCATTTAAACCTCTTCTTCATATGTATGAGTACTATCTTATGTCTGTGGTCAAGAGTGAGGTAAGCAAGCTCCAACAGACCCTGAGAACCTACCCTTGTATCCTTTCTTGGCTAAAGAAAGCATGTCTGTTTCCTGTCAACTCCTTGAACATATAGAGTAATCTTTATAAACAAAAGAACCTTCACCCAGCAAACCAGATCAAGCAACAACAAACCAGGCAGCCAGTCTCCCAAATTTTAGGCACAAGTTTTTTGGAAAAAACAAAACAAAACAACCAAGAAAAAGATTAAACATAGCTTGTAAAGTTTAAAGGACCTTTCTTTTTCCTTTACGGATTTGATCAGTATGAAGTCATAAATCAAAGAAAACGGAATTGGATTTGCATTCCCAGGCGGGATGGATGCTGCCAGGAGATCACATTGCAAACAGTGAAAACAGAGGCATTCCATCTATGCCTGAGTCCTGAGCGCAGAATCAGTCTCTCTTTAATTCTGCAGTCTCCTCAGGCAATGTGACACAGGATGCAGTTTGCAGCTTTAGTGCCTTTCTTCGCCTTTTAAATCGCCACGAAACACAGATGGCTATTTAGTGGCCCTACAATGCTGCAACACATCAGCTTGCATTTTAGTCTTAATTATTTGTTTCTTGGATAATGGGCAGAGTTTTCTGTATTTGTGTCAGCTGTTAGTGGTGAAATAGGGCTCTAGTTAACCTTTTATTTATGAAGTCTAATTTAGTGTTCCCGTGGCTAGTTGCAAGCATTCTACAGTGATCACCCAGTTTAATCTTTTGTATACTTTTTAGAAATGCCAGGAGCCTTACTAAACTGGAGCAAATTTATGCTATAGTGATAATTTAGGTAGATGTTAGTCTTGAAGCTCTTACTTTGTGTGCAACTGATTATAAAAACATCTTAACCAAGTATTACTACACACATGATATCTATAACTAGGACTTTGATAACTGTTATATAAAGTGTGTAAAATTTGTATGAATAAATTTTTGTAAACAATGCAACTTGGTCTAATGTTTGGAGAAAAAAGGACATTAAGGAAAAAACTACTTTAAAAATCTCTTAAGTATTATATTTCTTTAGCAACCATAAGATTTTTCATGTCTGGAATATATATCTAAGCTTCCTTGTATTTTCATAAATTGTACTTTAATATCTGCTTGATGGGTTACAGGAGTCAACTAAAAATTTAAAGTAGCTACTCAGATGAAGATGCCTAAGAAGATTTTAGGCTCATAAATAGGCATGGATGTTGGAACATTTATAAGATGCACAATTTAGATTAATTTCCATCCCCCAGTGTGTATACACATTGCTCAGTATTCAGAAGGTTACTAGGTAGTGGTGGGAGACAATATTGGAGCATTAGCTATCTAACATTGTTCTTTTATAAGTAACTCTGCAGACTAAATTGGTCTTGATAAAATTTTGTATAAAATGATTTAAGTAATCAGTTTTGGAGGTTTTAAAAGGTATTTAGAGATATACAAACAATGATCTCTGACTAAAATGTTTTGCGTAGAAGGAACAAGAACAGGAGTAAGTAGAAAGTTAATCAGATAACCTTTAAAATAAAATGTACTTTGAAGCCTAGGACAAAACATAAAAAGTCATTGGTGGATTATGTGCTTCATTAGTTCATATTAACAAACTTTAAAGCAAGGTCTTTGTGTGAAATTCCCATAAATTCCCCAGTTGTGTGTTTTTTTTGAGTCCTTGACTGTTTCTGGGTTAAAAAAATGTATTGAAAGTCACTTATAATAAGCCATATACCATTTAATTTAAAATGCCAGATTTTCATCCTAAAAATCAATGTTTCAAATAATAAATCAATGAATATGTCACAGTAGTATTAAAGGACCAGCAAGGATTCAAAAATTATCTGCAGCATTTAGCTCAGTATTTAAGGCCCAGAATTACATAGGGAGCCCACAATCTAGAAATCCCATTTGTAGTAAATAAAAAAAAATTGAGTACAGTACAGTTCATATTTACGTTGGATTTTATTAGATAAGGAGTTTTTCTCCATCTTTAACGCCTCCCCTCCTCATGGAGTCACTAGTGTGGTAAATGGAAAAATGAAGAAGGAGAATTTATTTGGTTGGGGCTAATGACTTGTCAAGAAAGTAAAGATAAGGCCTAGACTTGGCCTACTTCAAGTGAAGTAAGTTCATGTAGATAACAATTTGCTATATTCTCTTATGTGGAATAACTCAAATTATGGCTTTTCTTAGGAAGACTTCATATATATTGGCGTTCAAGAAGCCATATAGGTGTCTTGTTGCTGTTAGGGCTGGGAACACATTAATTCAGTACAACACATATTTATTGAACACCTGGAATGGGCCAGGCACACTGGTCAAGAGACCTTGACTAACACCTGGGAGTTAGTATTTTTTCGAAGAATGTTTTCCTGAAGCAGGGTCATCTGGGAGAATTAATAACATAAATTGTAGGGCTCTATTAAAACCAGTGAATCTGCATTTTACATAAAGGCCCTAGATAATGTGCACTAAAATTTGAGACTGCATGAATTTAGAATTTGGTGACATAAGGAGGCACATATATGTGCTGGGGCTGGATGTTTCCTTCATACTAAATAAGCAACAGGTCATGTTACCTGCACACAGTAATAAATACACCAATAAGCCATGTTCTCCCAGGATGGACATTAGGCTTTTTGAAAATTGCAGTATTTCCTTTAGATCACTAAGGCCACTAGTTGGCATTATTTTATTTGGACATCTCTGTTAAAGGAGTTTCTGGAAGGAGAGTGATCCTCTTAAGTAGAGTCCAAAAAAATTTAATCATGTGACTAGTATATTGTTGCTATAATAGAGAGAACCTATGTAGTTAACTGGGGGTAATTTGGAGATCCAGAAGTCTACTTCCAATTGCATTATATCCCACTTTGGTTTTAATGTATTCACCTCTCCCCACAACTGTTTACAAGATGATTTCCTTTGGATGCCTCTCTCTGACTTCAAACTCAACCCCACTGTTGACACTGTTACAAGATTGAAAACCAAGATCAAAGTCTACCCTCTTCTTTGTTGCCATCCTTCTTTGAAGAAGGGGGATGCTGGCTGTCCCTGCTGCTTATTACCTCACCACTGGATTCTTACATCAGCTTGCAGCTGTCATCCTGGCCTTTGTCATTTCCCCTTCAACCAGGTAGTTTTAGCTCCTTCTTGGTATCATGTCTGTCTGATCAGATGTTCTAGAGTAGTGTCAAATGTCACAGGGTTCAAGGTTCTTACCTCTCTGTTCTCCAACACCATCCTTCCTCTTTAGAAGGACAGGGTCTTACCAGTCTTGGAAGTGTGAATGCTCCCTTTCCACTCCCAACAGTGCCCCCCATGCCTGAGATGTCCTTTCTCTACCTACCCAACTTCACTATTCTGTAAGGTCCAACTCAAGCCCTCCTTTTCTAGGAATCTCCTTTAGCATCTCAGAGTGACAATCATCTTCACTCCTCCACCACCCACTCCTGCACTGTTTTCCTGTGACCCTTACTCTCTCTATTGCCACTTTGACCTTTAATTCCGCCCTGCTCTACCCTGTTCCTTAACTGTTTTGTAAGTGCATGGCTTGTTTCCCCGGGTGGATGACCTCCTGGAGGGCGTGGATGATATATTGCACTTTAATGCCCAACACAGTTCTGGGAACATAAGAAATATCTGTTTGAGTGACTGAAATAACCAAAGGACTTGCAGAATTCACCATGACATTTTCTCCTCATTCCAATAGGACAGTTGCAAAGCACATATAGGAAGTAAAATTAATGTATTAATTAGGTGATCATCATGAATCAAACTAGATGTCCCTCCAGGAAAAGCTACATAGAAAAGAATGCCCAATTAATTAGGTGTGTTTCTGCCATAGGATAAAATGAACTTTAAATTCGCATACAGGCAAAAGGTTGCAATAGACTCAGACTACACAGGCTTTTATTCTTTTTCATTCTGATAAAGAAAAGAAGAATCATATTTCCAAACTAAAGAGAATTCACCTTATGCCTCAAGACAGTAATGCTTTTTCTTAGAATAAAGGAAAAAGCATATCTTGAGATGCAGACTGGGAACTGGACTGGCCTGAAAGTGATAATTAACAGAGCAGTTATCTATAGCTGCTGAAGAAACTTCCTCCATCAACTGAAATGTAATTTGAAACATGAGTTCATAAGACAGGAAAAAGGACATAATGAAATATTTTTAACAGTTTAACATTATAGTAGGTGATGTCATCTGGTCTAAGTTAATATTCTTCTTAGCTATGTCTTTCCTGTATATTACAGAATCCCAATTCAGAGAGGAATATTATCTATAAACCACAAAGAAAATAGTATGATGTGTATCTGTGCACATTTCTCTTATTAACTACCCTGATTTTTGCTTGGTTAACCATACCTACCCCACGCAGGGCATGGATTTTATGGGGATGATAACTGCACTTTTAGTTATAACTAGTAGGATTATTGCATCCCCTGGCAACAGTTCATGGCTTGGCACGTGATCCATTTTAGAATAGTGGGATTAGAGAGTAATCTTTTTTCAGAAGCTTCTGAGAAAGAAGTCCTTTCATTCCTTCCGAATGGAGTGCTACATTGCACAATGTAGCATACTGTATAACAATATGTGTTGTGTAATATAACACACCATACAAGAACCCAGCCTCACAGTAGAGCTGACACCACAAAGACACAGAGCAGTGACGAGAAAAGACATATTCCTGACGACATCATTAAACCCCTGAATCAAACCAACCCTGAAGCCAGGAATACCACTGGATTTTCCTGTTAAATAAGCCAATAAATCTCCTTCATTCCTTAAGCCAGTTTTTGTTTGTTATTTGTAATATCAGTTATGACCTGTGTTGCAAGTAGTGGAAACCCAACTCAAATCAGCTTAGTAGTTTTTCTTCAGAACACAGAAGAGAGTGTTAAGAGTGGTCTGCAGAGGAAGTTTTACAACAGGAGGTTTCACAAGTTCCAGGGCACCAGTGTTCCAAAGACTTCACATCCTCCACTAAAATTTTACTTAAACTTTTCAATATTTAAATATTGCAGAGTACCTAGATGTGAACTCTAGTAACTGGTTTTAACCATAGTAAGAAATATCCTTGGAGGAGCTCTCACCATCTTTTGCTGCCAACAGTAATACTTCTTTGAATGACTAATGCCTTAGAATTGCTCTACTCTGAAACTTTGAAATTCTGAGTACGAACTACTGTCCCATAACTGCTGCCATTCCCTGACACCCATGAAACTTGTGATAACATTGGAGACTCCAGTATTCTGATGCCTGCTGTCCATTTCCCCAGGCTTCCTGCCACTTTCTCCCTTTGACGTTTTCCTCACCCCTCTAAGATCAGTTTAATGAACTGCCAGGCCCCTGAATGCTTTCACTCCCTGACCATTTTTGTCACACTCACCTGAATACTCCTCAAACTTGGCCCAACTTAACCATGTGTTTTTTCCCCATTGCTGAGGGGTATTGGGAAAAATCTTGGGCCTGTTTTGATCCCACTCTACTATAAATTTATGATTACCTATGTCTGTAGGATTTTTAATGCGCTCACTTCTAACCAGTTCCTGTTTCTGTTTCTTATACTTTCTTTCTTTTTTTTTTTGAGACAGAGTCTCGCTCTGTCACCTGGGCTAGAGTGCTGTGGCATCAATCTAGCTCACAGCAACCTCAAACTCCTGGACTCAAGTAATCTTCCTGCCTCAGCCTCCCAAGTAGCTGGGACTACAGGCATATGCCACCATGCCTGGCTAATTTATTTTTCTATATATATTTTTAGCTGTCCATATAATTTCTTTCTATTTTTAGTAGAGACGGAGTCTCGCTCTTGCTCAGGCTGGTCTCGAACTCCTGAGCTCAAACAATCCGCCCGCCTCGGCCTCCCAGATTGCTAGGATTACAGGCGTGAGCCACCGCGCCTGGCCCATTTCTTATACTTGTTTGCTTCTCTCTTCCGGATGCTCGGCCCATCCCACCCTCCTGATTTCTTTGTTGACTTTGCCTCCATTTTCCAAAAACAAACAAAGGCAAAACAAAACTTCCCCAGTTTCAGTTTCTTTCCCTCTAGTTCTACGTGTTTTTTCACTTCAAATTCCGACCTCAATTTCAAATATGAGACAATATTCAATTGTCCCGTATTTGCCAAATCCAATATCTTTGTAATTCCAATCTTTTCTTTAAAAATATTTTTTAAGACTAGTCAAGTGTGTAATTCTAATCTTATATTATCTCTTTATAGTATTTCCTTCATGCCAAAAACTTTCTTTTTACCTGTTCCAGAGACTTAGTTCTCTTTTTTGCCCGCCCTTATATCTTTCTGTCTCTTTTTCAGTCTTTTATGTTGCTTTCTTTTCCTCCTTTAATGTAGATGGCCTCAAGTTCTGTTCTTCCCCCTTTCTCCTAGGGCCATACTTTTACCTTGGATAATCTCATCTGCTATGGTCTGCAATCCTACAAGCCTTGTGGGAGAGTTCAAGGGCCTGATTGACATATTCACCTGGACATCCCGTGGGTACCTAAACTCAATACAGTTGTCCCTCCATATCCATGGCTGATTGTTCTGGGATCTCCCTTGGATGCCAAAATCTAAGGATGCTCAAGTCCTTGATATAAAATGAGGTAGTATTTGCATATAGCCTGTGCATATCCTCCTGTATACTTTAAATCATCTATATATTACTTATAATATCTAATATAATATAAATACTGTATAAATAGTTGTTATACTGTATTATTTAGGAAATAATGACAAGAAAAAAGTCTGTACATGTTCAGTGCAGATATAATTTTTTAAAAATTATTTTTAATCCATGGTTGGTTGAGTCCATGATGCAGAACCCATGGATACAGAGGCCCAGCTGTATGTCCCCAAGTAAAGTTATTAACCATATTTATTCTTCCTCTTTGTTATTGGTATCACTCTTTACCATACTACCCAATCTATGTATTTTAGAGTATTCTTCCCTTTCCTCCACTTTCCCCATTCATTTCATTGATCACTAAGTCTTATAGATTTTCTGCAGAACTCCACATTCACATAATTTTTTGACTGTTTTTGCAATACCCTCTTAATGCTTTTGTTACTCTAATTACTAATTACTCTAATTATTCCCTCCTACTCAGTCTGCTCTGCCTGCAGATAGATCTAAAATAAGACTCTCTGGTTATGTTACCTCCCTATGCTGGCTTGAAAAATTTTTATGGCTTTCTGTGGCCCCTTGGATGGAATCCAAAGTCTTTAGTATGTCTTTAATAATTTCTCTTCAACCCACCGTTCTGCTCTCATTTATCACCTTCTATTTGTGGCCCTCTCTCTCTAGAATGCTTTTCTATCTTTTCTTTCCTAGTGAAATGCTACCAGTCTTTCAAAGAAGGAACATCTCTGTTTTCCTGGCTGCACTTCTTCATACTATTATACTAGTTTAGTATGTAGTTGCATACATGATCTTATGCCAATAGGATGAGGACTATAATTACTCAACTTCTCATCCTTAGGCCTTGTAGTTTCTGGCATGTAATGGGCACTCATTCACTACTTGTGGAATTGAAGTTAATTCTGTGGAAGTTGGCAAATAGTTACTCTCCATGCAGACAATAAAAAAAGTATACTTTTCTTTCTTTTTTCTTAGGATTCACTACTCCCCTGTTTAAAAAAATATAATTTAAGATATAGCATGAAGGATTTTGGTTAGAGATTAGGAAGGATTTGGGCAGCAACAAATACCTGTTGAATGATTGAGTCAAAGCTTACTCCTTTGAATACCAAAAGTGATTGAGTGCTGAGGCTATTGGAGTGTTGAAGGGTTGTTTTCCTTTCCATTTTTCTTGCTCTCTTTTGTTCCAAGCAGGTGATAATTCTTATACTCTCAGGCGATAGGTGGGAATGGTAACATAGAACTTGAACTTAGTAGGCGCTCACCAAAAGTTATAGACTGACTAAATGAATTTGTTTTCTAAAAAAATATTAGGCCACCAATGTAAAGCCCAAATTCCTTGGAGTTGCTCCAAGACCCCAACTATATTTGTCCTTGTGTATTGATGTGGGTGTTTGCAAAATTTAAGCTTTGATGAGAAGTGGGGAAAAAAATAAGGCATTCAAACAATAAACATGAGACTTTCTTGAGTGGTTGGGATTTTCCATCTCACTTGTGGATGCAGATGTTCTTAGATGATCCCCTGCTAAGAACTCTTCTGGCTATTCCACTTTGAGAGTAAATAGAGTTCATCAGAGAAAGACAGTCTGACTTATTTATTGTCATATACGTTCTCACATGTGGAAGCCAGATGCTTGGTCCTAGAGTGAGCTGGGAAAATAAATCATATTTTTAACATTGATTAGATAGAAGCTATCTTGGGATTTTGACTTGGTAGGGGCACATCTTGTTCACACAACTTTTGTCATCACATAAGGAGCTGATGATCCCATTTGCAGATTCTGTCATCTGATTATGAGACTATTTATTAGGCTTCAATTAGAGAGAGGGAAGGAGAAGAAGCAAAAATGCAAACCAGTTCAATTTGCTGATTTCTGGGCATTCTGGTGAAAGGGCTGGTGAAAAAGGCGATTGAAACCACCAAAGCAAGGCCCCTGGATTTTCCATAAATTAATCAGTGCATGCTCACTTCTATCATCATCAGTCATGGAGAGCAGACCTTGTTTTTTCATTCTAGGATCTTTGTTTGAGATGTCGTAAGGAAAGGACCCTCTTTAAAAAAAAAATTGGTTCAAATCGACAATTAGTCTATCTTAGTGCAGTTTATGCCCCTGCTATTACTATGAAAGGCATCCAATCATAGGAGGAAAAAATGAAACAAACTTAGGGAGTAAGGGTTTGTTTGATTTTACCTTGAAATAAATACTTTTTAGTCGTTGTCAATAAATTATCTCTGTATATTAAAGTCATTGAGACCAGACTTAAGTTTCCCTTTTCATTTAAGTTATCTTGAAACTATAGGCAAATTTATTGCCAAATTGTTGCAAGGATACTCAACTCAAGTCTCTGAAAGTATCTGTTCTTGTTCCTTTGAATGACCCTGAAGAAATCCTTCAGAGAACTGAGCTGGAGGCTTGGTGATAAACGAGCACTGGTCCCTTACATGGTCTAGAAGTTACCATTACTGTGCTAAGCACAAAGGACCCATTTTGAGCAAAGACTGTCAGGAGACACCAGGCTGGAGGAAATTGGATGCCCTGACTTTCCAGGTCTCCCCAGTGCCTCTAGAGAGATGTGCTTGGGAGGGTGGTGATGGTAATTAGCTTGCCCAGGGGTAGGTCCTAAAGGTAGGGGGAAGCCCAAAGTAAGGGATTTACAAATCTCTTTTACCCCCAAATACAAAGCCTTAAACCTCCAGCTTATGTCTGCAATCCTAGCACTTTGGGAGGCCGAGGTGGGAGGATCACTCTAGGTCATGAGTTTGAGACCAGCCTGAGCAAGAGCGAGACCCCATCTCTACTAAAAATAGAAAGAAGTGATCTGGACAGCTAAAAATATATACAGAAAAAAAATTAGCCGGGCATGATGGTGCATGCCTGTAGTCCCAGCTACTCAGGAGGCTGAGGCAGAAGGATTGCTTGAGCCCAGGAGTCTGAGGTTGCCGTGAGCTAGGCTGAGGCCACGGCACTCTAGCCCGGGGAACAGAGTGAGACTCTGTCTCAAAAAAAAAAAAAAACAAACAAAACAAAAAAACAAAACAAAACAACAACAAAAACCTACAGCTTAATTGCTTTACATGGTTATAAAAACTGCCTTTAGATGTGTCTAACATCCTGACATATTTTCTAATTTTACAACCTTTGCTCCATCGTGCAAAGATTATATAATGATGATTGGCACTGTCAAGTTCCAGTCACATGGAATGAACTGTGTAACTGTGTGAACAGACACAATCAGTTCTGGGAAGGACCAGCTACATAGTTTGTGCAGCCCAGTACAAAATGAAAATGAAATTTTTCAAAAATTATTAAGAATTTCCAGACAGCCATGGCAGAGTATTAAACTAAGTGTGTGTCTGATCTGAGCAGGGGTCCAGTTCACACACTCATGGAGGTGGCTCTGGGTCCAGACCAAGGGGTGCTGGGCATAGCAGGTCTGGCCCAGGCCTGCACCAGAACCTGCCTACACCAGAACCCTGTCTTTATTTATTCTTAAATACTCTATCCTCATTGTATGTGTATGTTATTTTTCTGACATGCACATAATTTTACTGTTAATTCAGTTTGCCTTTTAGAATGTAGTGGAGGAGAATTGGGTTTTTTAAATAAAATTGTGGTGAAAGATGCATAACATGAGATTTACCCTTTTAACAAGTTTTTAAGTGTTTTGGACAGTATTGTTCATGATAAGCACAATGTTGTACAGCAGATCTCTAGAGCTTTTTCATTTTGCCTAACTGAAACTTTATACCTTAGGAACATTTCTCCACTTCCCCCTTTCCCAACCCCTGGCAACAACCATCTACTTTCTGCTTTGGTGAATTTGACTACTTCAGATACCTCATATAAGTATGCTATTTGTCCTTTTGTAACTGGCTTATTTCACTTAGCATAATGTCTTCAAGGCTCATCCATGTTGTAGCATCTGATTTCCTTCTTTTTATGGCTGAATAATATTCCATTGTATGTATATACCACACGCTGTTTTATCCGTTGACCTGTCGATGGGTATATTCACAGAAGGTTGTTCCCATATTTTAGCTATTGTGAATAGTGCTGCAGTGAACATGGGAGAGCAGATATCTCTTATCCTCACTGTGTTTTAATAGGTCTAAATATCACAAATAATGGACTTTTTTTGGAACTAGAATACAATTATTAAATGAATATAATCAAATAATTTTGCTGGTTTTGCAGGCTAGTCTCTATTGAAATGTCCACCTTAGGTTACCTAGCTGGAAATGTGGAAATCAAACCAACATTCCATTGAACCAAACTCTTTCCGGGAATATGTGAGATGTCCCAGGCCCTGTGCTGGATGCTCTGTGGAGACTAGTGGCACATGGTGCTACCTCACTGTCCTCCACAGGGCTGTATTTCAGTAGCAGAGCAAAGAAAAATATCACTCTGGAAGGGATGTTTTGACACTGAGTAAATATTTGCCAACGGGGCCTCAGCCCCTCTAGGCAGAGAGGCCTGGGGCGTTCAGCTCTGAACACCTCTCTATTAAGAGCGAAGGCTTCAGTTTGAGCACTAGCAATGCCTCTAGCACCACCAGCAAGCTCTTTGATGATTCTTGAGTCTGTTCTCTTGTTTGCCTACATCTTAGTTGCTGGGGTTTACTTCTCATTCTTGATTAGACATTTCTGGGGCTTTTATTTACACAATCATGTTTTGCTTCAGGGAGAAAAAAGGAAAAGTCCAGGTTGCAGCAGTTTCCCTTTATGAGGCATGGCTTGGTTTTATATGCATGTGGAAAGCAAAAACAAGAGAGAAAACTGGCTAAGTGCTGACTCTGCCGTGATAAATTTTCTAGCAAGCTCCAGGTACTTCTGGCTTTCTCTTGGTCTCTTAGCTGATCAAACCTGTGAGCTGGTGAATGAGAGCAATGCTTACCTTTATATAGACAGACCTAAGTGTATACATCACCTACAAATGTCCTTAGGCTATTTGTACCTATGGAAGTTCCATTGGCACATGTGTATATGCAAATATACATATATATGTATATATATTGGGAATTTCTTCTTTCTTGTTGTGGTGCTGGATTTTTATTTTTTTGTCTGCAACAAGCCAACCTTATTTATTTATTTTATTTTATTTATTTATTTTTTACTATTATTTCAGCATATTGTGGGGGTACAAAAGTTTAGGTTACGTATATTGCCCTCCACCCCCCGCCCCCGCCCCGAGTCAGAGCTTCAAGCGTGTCCATCCCCTAGACGGTGTGCATCGCACTCATTATGCATGTATACACCCATCCCGTCCCCCTCTCCACATCTGCCCGACACCCAATTAGTGTTTTTCCTGAATGTGCTCTTAGGTGATGATCAGTGAAACCAATTTGCTGGTGAGTACATGTGGTGCTTATTTTTCCATTCTTGGGATACTTCACTTAGTAGAATGGGTGTGGTGCTGGATTGAATGTTCCTTTTGTTCTAAACTTCTGTGACTTTCTGGTCATCTGTGATAATAATAAGTGGCTGCTCTTATCGTATTTTAAACTTGTGAACTCCTTTTCTCCAGCGGTGCCGTTCAGGAAGGGTCAGTGCAGGGTTGTGTGCAGGAGCATCCAGCATAGCCCAGAGAGATGCGCCAGGGAAGTGGGCAGCAAATGGAGCGAATGAATCAGCAAGTTGGGCTGTTACATATGAGTGATATTTTGGCATGAACATGACCCTGGCTTTTATTGAGTGATCTTTTTTCAGGAGCTAGGAAACCAGCCTTTTATTGGTCTGTTCCTCAGAGTATTGTATTCGGGGTACTGTGTTGTGGTCTCCACATCTTAAGGTGAATGTGGTAAAATTGGAAAGGGACCAGAGCTGAGCAATGGAATTGATTAAAGGCATGAAAAATGGAACTTATGCCTTAGGAGATGTCCAAGGAGTTGTGGCTGTTTTAGTAGAGAGGAAAAAAGAAACCTGAAGGGATTCTTAGTAGGCTTTAAAATATTAAATATATTATTTAAATGTCACTGATGATCTCTTCTTGAGCAGACCTAAGAAAGCTTATGGAAAACATTTAAATTAGACACAGAAGAACACTTTTTTAATAGGAAAGATGATTGAATATGGGAATGGGTTTCCGAAGGAAATTGAAGAATGCCTCTTTTTCACTATTTATGGACAGACTAGACAACACATGAATTGGATATTTGAGGTGTGGGCCTGCCTCGAGGCAGGATGCACCCTTGAGACCTTTCCCAGAACTTATTTTCTGTGGCTCAAATCTTCCTTTGATCCACAGGAAGATGTTAGTAACATACTCTGTTTGTCCAGGGGGTTGGAGTACCTTCCTTACCTGTCTTAATATTTGGCTTCCTGTTTGGTTTCTCCTTTACCATTTGCTCCGTGTTCCAGGGTCCGCCAGCTCTCTTGACATGAGCAGCCTGGTGGACTATTGCTAGGTCACTCAGGTCAGTTCTGGCCACAGTAAGTAGAAACCTAGGAGAGGAGTATAACTATGATCTGTGTATATTGGAAGGGACAGAATCACTTGGCGCAGCCACTGCTTGGCCTGACACACAGAGGCAGAAAAATGTGTTAATAGTAAAAAGACTTGCTGGATTTTGAAGACCATGGTTTCAGCCCAGTTCTGCCATTTACTAGCTGAGTGACTCTGGGTGAGCCACTCGATTTTTCTTTTCTTTTCTTTTTTTTTTTTTTTTGAGACAGAGTCTCGCTCTGTTGCCCGGGCTAGAGTGCCGTGGCGTCAGCCTAGGTCACAGCAACCTCAAACTCCTGGGCTTAAGTGATCCTTCTGCCTCAGCCTCCTGAGTAGCTGGGACTACAGGCATGTGTCACCATGCCCGACTAATTTTTTCTATATATATTTTTGGTTGGTCAAATAATTTATTTCTATTTTTGTAGTAGAGACGGGGGTCTCACTCTTGCTCAGGCTGGTCTCGAACTCCTGACCTCGAGCGATCCACCCGCCTCGGCCTCCCAGAGTGCTAGGATTACAGGCGTGAGCCACCGCGCCGGGCCCACTGGATTTTTCTGAATCTCACATTCACCCCTTATATCAATGAGAATAAAAATAACAATACTAGAGTCACTGGTATTTTATGAGATTCTAATGAGATGACAAAGTTCTCTGTGAGCTGTAAATTCCCATGCAGCGGTCAGGTTTGAACCGCAGCCAGAGCTACACTTTTGCTCACACCTCCCTGGCTTCTGGTCCCTGTAACTTGCTTGCTAGTCCCTGGGTCAGGCTGCCGGACTGTCGAGGTGCCTGCCCTCCTCCTGTCAAGCAAGACTCAGGCTTTGTCCAGCCTGACTGTACAGAGCCTTCCTTTTCGTCATTCTTTCAGGATCCTGACCTCAAAGAGGTGACAGTAAGTGGGCAATAGTAGGTTGATCAGAGAAACGAACATTTCCAGTCACTCAGATTTTAAATGGGCAACCTCTTCCAGATGACATGGTGTCCCCATCCAGGTAAAGCGCACATGCTCATTAAGAAGGCTTTTAAAGAACCACGGTAATGCTGGCGATGACTGGAAACTCAGGCTTCTCTGGGAAGCCTGTGGAGGAGTATTTCTGGTCAACAGACCCCATTACTCCCAAGTTATACCAGGGAGCTTCTGCCTGAATGAAGCCAGGGGCTGGGGGAGAGCAGGTCTTCCTATCTCCCCCCAACACACACGCGCACACACACACACACACACACACACACACGCACACACACACATGCACACACGCACATGCACACACACACACGCACACGTTCATCACCGTTTCTCTGAGGAGAACAGTCGATCCATACAGGATAGACTAGGGGCAAGCCAGAGAGCTAAATTCTGACCATTTGTCAGTAAAATAATGCTGCCTCTTAAAATAGCTCAAGGATGTTTCTGGGCAAGGTGCTTTCTGCGGATATTTGCATTTATATATACATATATATATAAAACCTATGTCAATGCAGAAGTTATATCTTTAGCTGCAGTATGTATATAAACACGTATTCAAGCACATGCCCAAATATAAGTCATGAAACAAAAATGATTGAAGTCACATAAGTTACAATATTTATGTCCTGAGGATGGCTAAACTTAGCTACAACATCTAATTTGCAGTGACGTCTTTCTTTAACAAGTTTTATAAGAGGGATGATTTAAGTCAAGGAAGAGCAGTGACTCATTCACATGCTGGGCCAGTGGCTGAGCTAAGTTTAGAATGGAAGGGATGTGAGGATCTTCTGGGGCTGAGATTTTTACCGTTAAGTCATTTTGCTCCTCCTCACTGTTTTTTATCATTCACTTAGGTAAAACCAGGAACTTGTAATGCAATAGTAAAATTCTTATTTTCCTTATTTAATTAGTTCATTTTATATAACTCTCTGTTTTAGGTTCTATTCTGGGACTCCATTCAAATAGTTTGGGTTTATTTGGGTTGTTTTGCAATTTATTATATGATAGGGGATTTTACCAAATTTGTTTTTACCTTTCAATTATAATAAAGGTAAAAGCCCTTGGCAATTAGATAATGGAAATGGAGAGATAATAGGGAAAAGTAAGAAATTCTTTTGCCCAGGAGGAAGGAGGCAATGATCTGGGTTAATATGTTGCTCAACATTCATTCAAAGAACATTCATTTAATTCCCGAGCTAGGTACTCGGGCTGCCAGGAAGAGAGAGATTACCCTCAAGGAGCTCACATTTTTCTGGGAGGAAGATGGAAATGCAAACAGGTAGTTATGAGGCAGAGAGAGAAATGCAATATTAAAGCATAGTTATAAAAATTACTGTGGGAACCAGGAGGAGGGACTCAGCAAGGTAACGAGCTGAAGAGGCTGGATTGCAACAGCATCAGAGAGGAGCAGATTGGGGTTTTCTGGAAGTCAGGGGAGGGGAGGCCATTCCAGGCAGTCACCAATATGTGCAAAGGCTTGGAAATGAGTCGTGTGTGGAGCAGCCAGGGCTAAATGAGTCTTCCTTGGATTTTAATAGCTGGGGCTGTTAAAATGCAGAAAGGTTGTCTCCAGCTGGAGTTGCTCCAAGGCAGACTGGATGAATGTAGCAGAAGGAGGGAGAGTAGAGTTCAGAACCATTTAAGATTCTTCAAATTCCTCTCTGATTCTTATCATTTTCCAAAGTATAGGATTCAGATACTCCTGCTTCTGGTAAGGTGAAGGGTAGGTCAAGACTTGGGATGTGCACCCCTTTTTACACGTCTGATGTACCATGGTGGGGCAGTGGTTTGCAATCTTTTTTTTGGAGACAGAGTCTTGCTCTGTTGCCCAGGCTAGAGTGCTGTGGTGTCAGCTTAGCTCACAGCAACCTCAAACTCCTGGGCTTAAACAATCCTCCTGCCTCAGCCTCTCGAGTAGCTGGGACTACAGGCATGTGCCACCATGCCCGGCTAAATTTTTTTTCTATATATTTTTAGTTGTCCAGCTAATTTCTTTCTATTTTTAGTAGAGACGGGGGTCTCGCTCTTGCTCAGGCTGGTCTCGAACTCCTGCCCTTGAGCGTTCCTCCCGCCTCGGCCTCCAGTGGTTTGCAATCTTGACTGCACTTTGGAATTACTTGAGGGAAATTTAAAAAGTCTTAGCAGCCAGACTGTACTGTAGGCTAATTAACCAGAATATCAGGGTGAGAGGGGACCCAGAGATCAGCATTTTTAAAGCTTTTCAGGTGATTTCAATGTACAGCCAAAATTGGGCCTCAAGGGCACAGGGGAGAGCGATTGTCAAAGTGTGGTCCCTGGACCAGTGACCTCAGCATCAGCTGGAAAGTTGTTAGAAATGCAGATTTCTTGTTCTCCTCTGAGATTTATTGACTCAGAAATTCTGGAGGTGGGGCCCATCCACTTGTAACAAACTCTCTAGGTGAGGGTGCCAAAAATTGAAAATTTTTGGTCTGAGGAGACCATTTGTTCCAGGAACTTCATTTTTCTAATTGTCTCAGAAACTCCATGCTTCACTGATTTTTTTTTTTTTTTTTTTTTTCTGAGACTACCGCTACTACAACCTCACCTGGCCACAAAACAGCTCTTTTCTTTGTGGCTCCTGGGTCTGGGTAAGAATAAAAAATTCCTCACTTGTTCCATCTGGTCAGATTGGAATTTTCAAAAGGAACTTTACTGAGGAAAAGCACAAAGGGAACAAATTATATTCAAGAATAAGCATAGAAACCATTGATTATTTATTAAACAGATAACTCTAAGTTGACTACATTTCTTTTACTTATTAATTCATTTATCAAATGTTCATTGAACAGCAGAGACGCAAAGATAAATCAGAGACATCTCTAACATGAAGGGGCTCAGGGTTTTAGGCATAGACAGATATAAATAAACGTGTGTAATAAAACATGAGAGGTGCTAGTATAGAAATCTGTTCTTCTTCATAGAACTCATCAGCAGAGGCCGGGCCAGGTTTTGTGGGACCCAAAGCTTGTTCAATTTGGAAGGGGCTCTTTTAAAGACAAGAATACAGGCTGGGTGCGGTGGCTCAGGCCTGTAATCCTAGCACTCTGGGAGGCCGAGGCGGGCGGATTGTTTGAGCTCAGGAGTTCGAGACCAGCCTGAACAAGAGCAAGAACCCGTCTCTACTAAAAATAGAAAGAAATTATCTGGACAGCTAAAATATATATAGAAAAATTAGCCGGGCATGGTGTCGCATGCTTGTAGTCCCAGCTACTGGGGAGGCTGAGGCAGTAGGATTGCTTGAGCCCAGGAGTTTGAGGTTGCTGTGAGCTAGGCTGATGCCACGGCACTCACTCTAGTCCGGGCAACAGCGTGAGACTCTGTCTCAAAAAAAAAAAAAAAAAAAAAAATAAATAAATAAAGACAAGAATATAAAATTATTTAAAAAATTAGATGCAGGCCTTGAAATGGGGCCTGAGCCTGCAGCTTCATTAGCCTGCTGGTAAATGGGCCTCTGTGATCCCAGTTTAAGTGGCAGCTTCTCCAGGGCAGGGCCCTGTTAGTCTTTCTCATCACCGTATCTCCTGCATTAGCACAGTGCCTGGCACTTAGCAGTGCCTCAGTAACCATCTGTTGAAAGAAAGAATGAATCTATATACACTAAGGAGGACACATGAACTAGTTCTGTTGTTATCCAGCCTGAGAAACCCCCACTTGCAATAACTTTGGTTTGACGTTGGTCCCACGGAAGGTCTGGAGAGCTCTGTCTTCTAGAGCCCACTCTTCTCTTTGAGGCAGTGCCCGTGAGACCTGGACTGTCTGTACTGATATTATTATCTGGTTCTCTCTTTCCCCTCTGAAGCCCAGACCATTGGTTGAGAAAGTTCCAGCCCATCCTAACGTCAAGAGCCCTACTCTGAATATTAGGTTTGTTTGTTGGAATGCCCCTGATATGTCTTTTAACCATCTAGAAGCTTCTCTGCTTTGGCCTCTGAAACTCTTTCTCTTGTTTTTGATCATGTCTAATTTAGGTATGTTTATTCAATAAACCAGATGGTAATCGCTGGGTACACCAATTGGTTAAACTTGGCTTTCTCATATTGTCTGTGGCCATAATCTGGCATGATGTTCATGTTCACTTTGTGACTCAAAATGGTGGATTCCATCTTTCCTCAGCATAGAGGATTTATGTTTCTATTTTTCATCCTCAGTCAGACTGCCACCCATATCTTCTTCTGTCCTCTGTGATTGCATGCTCACTTTCAGCATTTGGTTTGGGGAGCATATCAATTTAGATCTCATTTACATAACTGTGATGCATGACATGATCCATGATGCATGACTGAGCCCAATTTATACTTAGTGCCTTTGCTGCTATGATTCTCCCAAGTGTTCCTCCTAAAGGCTACTTGGTACACTTTCCCATGGCCTCGACCACACTTCCAGTAATACATTTCTTCAATGAGGGACATTGTTCTCTTGCAAGTTGGTGACTGTGTTCCACAGGGATTTCCATATTTGCCGCTTTGTCTCACTGCCTTTGGGATTTCCAGATGGCTTTGCTTAAATTGCTTACAATTTGCTCAATTTGTCCCACTTAAAGTTTTTCTCTGTTGTAGGACATTAATTTGTTTCCACTTTAAAAAGCCAATACATTCTGGGGTGCTCATGTTATAATACTCTGCTTCTGTATTTGGGTGATGGGTACATGAGTAGGTTCAGTCTGTGGAAATTTACTGAACTATACACTTGTGAAATGTGCTTTTCTCTATAAGTATATTATACTTTAATAAAAAGTAGAAAACCTATTATTCAGTGTTATCAAAATGTGCATATTTGTACACAAAGCTTTTAAAAAATTTTAGTTTTATTGGCATGGAACTACTGAATTATAAACTTTATAAAGGCTTTTGCTAAATTGCTTTCAAAGGAGTATATCAGTTTATATACCCACCATCAGCATTAAATCTTATTACTTAAAAAAATACTTTGATAATATATAAGCAAAATCATTTCATTATACTAATTTAAATATCTTTAAGTATCCATGCAGTTGAACATGGCCCAATTTAGAAATTTTATATTATAAAAGTAATGTCTCTTTGCATATTCATAGATACACACATAAATCAGGTATAATTATGCATATACACCTGTGTATGTATATGTAAATATGTATGTTATCTATATCTATGTACCCATTGTGGAAAAACTGGACATCTAGAAAACTAGAAAGAAAAAATTGGGCTCGATTATCTTTAAGCTCTGAATGCTATGATCATAATGTCAGAAATTTCATATCTAAGGCCATATGGCCAAAGTCATGGTGAAGGAGGCTAGGCTGGAAATCATCTCTAATTAGAACTATGTTAATTTTTCTTCTTAAATAAAAACCTAGGTATATTTTAAGCTAATTGAAAGCCACCCTGAAAGAGTGGACGCTATTGTTGTGTGTCTACAGGTTGTACCTACAAACAATTACAGCTCTAAGGACAAAGAAATTCTCTTAGATAGAATTCCACTAAACATTCAGATGATGAATATTTCACTCATACTCTTAATTGTATTTCACTTAAAAGGTTACAATTTCATTGTTATTTTGAGCATCTCGGAAAGCCTTGCCTGTTCTTGCACATTCTGAATTCTGCTCAGGAAACATTCCGTTTGGGTACAAGCAACAATGGAAAGTCTGATGACTCTGATTCAGGAGTGATTGCTGCCCAGAAGGTGCATCTTGTCCCAAAATGTATCACCATGTTTACACTTCTCAATTCTAATAGTGCTCCATCTTTCATACTGAAGGACAAAATGCCTATTTGCTCTCTCTCAAATTCTCAGAGAATACTAAAGCTGTGTGTGTCAAGCCTTGCTAACACTGAAACGTTTCTCACCCAAGTGTTTATTTCTAACCATGTTTTAAAGCAAGTACTTGGACCAATTAAGGCTACCCTATCTTAGGTTGTTTCCCCAGAAGCACACCCTGGGAAGAGGATTCTTGTGAAAGCGATTTATTTATTAGGAAGTGTCCCCTTGTAAGGTATTGAGAAGTGTGACTTGGAAGGAGATGAGGACAAGCAAGGATGTAGCATGAAGCGAAGCCCTGCAAAGAGGGACAGCTGGCGTTGTCTCCATCAGGTTGCAGAGAAACTGCAGTTTTGTGCTCTGCACCTGCAGAAAGCTGGAGGGCAGGCTACCACAAAGAGACACGAATGCTTGCAGTTGGGAATGAAAGTGCACTGGGAGCCAGTGAGCATAAAAATGGCAAAGGGATTTGAGGACAGGTGAGTGAGTCACTGACAGCCTTTGCTGCATCAGCCTGTAGAGACGTGAGAGGCCAAGGAGCTGGGAAGTGGATGTTTCCATTCAGTTGCGCCGACTCTCCATGACTTTAGTTCTATAATCTCCAGAGCCCGCCCTTTCCCATTGCCCCACAGGCAACATCTGGGAGGACTCTCAGCTGTGGGAGGGAAGTAATGACAAGGAGAATATATTTGAAATTCATATTTGTGTTATACGCCAGGTTTGGCTAAGTGCTCTGCACATATTTCTTCATTTGCTGAAGCCCATAGAGTTTTAAGTAGGTTGTTCCAGGTCATTCAATTAGGTAGTAGCAGTGCTGGGTCTTCAGGTCTGAAACAGTTGCATGAGAGGAAGTTCGTGTTCTTAGTCACCAAGCAAAGCTGGTCTCAAGCACATCCTCTCAGGTCTGTGAATCAAGGCTCTGCCTTTGTCTTGCAAGGGGGAGGACTCCAGAGGACAGAATTTTTAATAAGGATGAGGACACCATTCTTTCTTAGGGTACTGTTTCCTTAACAACACTCAGCACGACCTGTAATTATCTGTATTTTTGTTTCTTGTCTGTGGCCTGAATTGTCTCAGTGTGCCAGCTACACGGGAGCAGAGACCAAGCTGCTGGTTCACTGATGACCAGTGTGGTGTGAGTCAGTGTGTGGGCTACTCGTCATCTTCCGCCCACTTGAAGACTGTGGTGGACCTTAGGGACAGGCTCCTCTTTTTACCTGCGTGAATTTGAAGATTCGATTTTCCATGTGATGGCTTGCGAACCTGGACACATTATTTAACCTGTTTGAGCATCAGTGTTCCTGGTGAAAAGTGGGGATAATTGCACCTACTATTGTGATACTGATACTTCCATAGAGGGTCTGTTAGGCAGATAGTTAGGATCTCCAGCTCTTCTTGGGACAAGGGTTCCCTGTTTTTGTACTGTTTCGAGCAATTGCTCCACCTGGGAGGAAGGATAAGGGTGGGCATTCCATTGTGGTATTAACCCTTAACCCTATCCTGAGCAACTGCTACACCTGGGGAAAAAGGGAATGCTTTATCAATCTAGGAATTCCCCAGCCCAGGCATAATAAGATTTAGAAAATGACATAGGGTAACCTAAGGGTAATTAATATGCCATTAGCTTGAATCTGCATTGCGGTTCAACCCCCAACCCCATGGGCTTTCTTAGAGGGAGCTCATGTATGCAGATGGAATTTTGAGGGCACCTGTTGATCATTTGATAACATCCTACACCTCCCGAGAGCCCTTCTCCAGACTGGGCTAATAAAAAGAAATAAGTTGGGAAGTCAGGAAGTGAGTGGGTCAGTCGGTGAGTGAGTTGGTCTGTCTCTCTCCACTCGTGGAGACAGACCTGTTTTATTCTACAATAAAGAGCTGCTCTTGAGAAAATGCTCCCTGACTGAGGTTACTTTGTTGTATTGGCCTTGCTGGTGATTTTTTCAAGAAAGGAGTCAGAGGACTGGATTATAGTCTGGACTTGACACTTTGGTGTGTCTGGTCATTCTTTGGCCAGGAGCATACCAAGAACCGAGGGCAGACTACCGCCCTGACATCTTTGGTGCTGAAACCTGGGATTCTGACAGGTCTAGCACATAACAGGACTCAAAACACATTGAATGGGATCAGGTATGAAAACACAATTGTTAGGGTGGCTGGGAGAGGGGCTTTGCTATTTTCCCTTTGAATTAGAGCCAGAGATTCAGCCTCTACAAAGGGTTCTTGGCTTCGACTCCCACAAGGCCTTTTGGGCCGCGCCTAAGTTGGCCGTGCTCATGCAGAGATGCAGGGCTCAGGTGCCCTAGCTGCACTGAGTTGACAGAGGGGTCCCTGCGAGCCCCACCTGCTGCCATCCGTCAGGTAGAAGAGTTGCATGGAGTATGCCATTGTTAGCTGCATGGCTTAGATCCTGGAGAGAACCAGGTTCCTGAAGGCACTTCCATTAACCACTTAATACGCTTAGGATCCAGTAACACTGGAAGCATGGGGTTATTAATGAGAAAGTATTTCTCAAATAGGTTGAAACATATTTGTTTCCCTACTCTTCCTGCCCATTCAGAGCAGATGCCTGTTGTCATAGTAACAGAAACAAGAGCAAGTAAGAGTTTTTGAGTGCCCTAGATGCTTTTGTACAACAAGAAGGGTGAGGTTGAGCTGAAATATGGACTTAAAATGAAATATAATTTTCATCTCTCTCTCTCTATAGAGGGCAGATGTCATGATTGTGCTTGAATCTATTCCCCAAAAGTAAGCATATGCATTTGAAGATTAAAGGAAAGAGAGGAAGGGAGATGGAGAGAAAAGAGTCTCTCCTCTTTCCTTCTTCCTTTTCCCCAAACTATTTTGTCTGGAGATATGCTTCTGGGCACATCTTGCCTCTCTCTTGGGCTCAGGAATTCTAACCAACACACATACCAGTTTTGAGAAAATTCATAACCTTTTCCTCCTTTGGTCTCTATATTTTAAAAATATGTAGGTTAGGTTCTATTTTTTTTTTTTTAAACATGTATCTGACTTAACTAAACAATCAGACAAGAAAGATTGGATTTGGTTTGGAGTTTAATGAAGAGGAGTGAATTTTGCTTACTGGTTCTGACCCACACTGTGCTCCCCATCCCGGGAGGGCTCTCCTTCGCTTTGGACCCCTTTGCCCCTGCCTCAGCGATGAGGCTCACATCCGTGCGCTTTCTCAGTTCTGTCCTTTTGTTTCAAGGTGCACAGATGCACCAGACAGTCGCTCCGCAGCACACTCCTGGCATGGGGTGCTCCTCCCAGGCCTGACACTGTGCTTAGCTCCTCTTCCTCTGTTTTCTCCAGGACGCAGCCCCCCTCTGGGGCATAGACTCCCTGACTCCAAGTCACTCCCTAACTCCAGAGTACCCGTCCTTTCCTCTCCTGTGTATGTGTGTGTGCTGAAAGTCATCCGTCCCTAGAGTCGTCTCGATGGCCAAGAGAATAAGCAAGGACCACTAGACACCTGAGGCTGGAGCCCTGAGGCCCGGTTGGGGCTGGGTGAAGGTAAGGACGAGAGGGACTCAGGCAGAGAGGAGGCCCAACTGGAGAGAGGCCTGGGACGTGGAGGCTGGAGAGAAAAGTGGCAGAGGGCAGGCTGCCGAGCCCGGCTGGTGCCCAGGATGTTGTCCTTTCTTGCTGAGGAAACGTTGATAATTTATCAAACTTCTTTGAGCCTCAGTTTCCTCACCTGTAAGATAAAATAATATTGGTAGGTACCTTACAGTTATTTTGAGTATTGGATGAAAATAATGCATGCAATTACTCGGTGCTCTGCCTGGCCCATGCTAAATATGCAATGAACATCATTATTTGTTAATATTACCACCATAGACCAACTTTGTTGATGTGCACAGGCTGCAACTCAAGAGAAATTATTCATTTGGACCAAGTACCTCTGTTGGTAAAGTTTGAGAACATAAGAAATCTCAAAGGTTTAAATAGGCAGGTTCTCACTTGTGATGCTTTGTCAAGCATATTCATATATTTGAAAATTTGAAGTTCAAGAAAAAAATTTTAAGAAAACAATGCCGAATATTTGCAAATGCAGGGCCAGGAGTATAAATAGAGATCCACAAACCATAAGTCTAAATCCTGAAAAGTTATACATCAAGCTGCCAAACTGTAACTCTGTTGTAACTTCCCATATTGACACATACATCTTCATGACAACCTGGAAGGCAGCTTTGAATTTAGAATTTTTGGACTCCTCTGTGGTGTGTGCTAGAATGTGGTGGCACAGTGAGGTCAAGCCCTGGTCCTCGGCCTGAGGCCAGCTTCTTCCTGTCCCTGGCTCTATCCTGCATGCACACCTGTGGGCATCCCTTACTACTGGGCATGCCACTCTGCAGGCCTGGGGGGAACACTCTAGCTGTGTGCTCCACCTTCTGGAGGAGGGACCCCGGAAAGTGGTGTCACATAGGTCCTAGAAGCAGGCTTGGGGTTGTTTGACGTGGGAACTTTGGGGTCCTAGATACGCAGAGCATGGTCTAGGAGAGAGTGTGGGCTTCAGGCGTGTGCACCCTTTAGCCCTGCAGCCTCCCCTGTGGGCAGGGCTGTAGCTGAACAGACCCCAGAATGGGGATCCGGGACAAGACCCCTCTTGCCTGGACCTAAGGGAGGCACTTCTCTACTACTGCTACTGAGGAAAGAGAAATCTGGTGACTTCAACAATTAAAAATTCCTGCACAAACTTAACGAAGGGCCAATTAATCCACATTAATAGCCTGCATTTAACAAACAAGTCTAGTCATGCATTACTATAATTATATCCTGGTGGCAGAATTGCTTTTGCGGTATCAGTATCTCAGTGCTTGCTTATTGTTTAATAAAGCACATTTAGAATCAATACCATATGTTGCTGGATTAATTAAAAACACCATTTGTATTCCTAGTGTCTAAAATATGAGTCATTGATTTTAACGGTTCATTCATTCATACAACAAACATTTATTAAGTGCCTGTTCAATAGCTACTAGCTGGGCACTGTGCTAGGCACTGTGGACGCTATTCATAATAAAATAGAGAATGACTGGATCTGTGTTTTGTAAACAATTGATACAAGGCATTAAACTGAAGATTTAGGCTCAGGGAAAAATCTAGGAGTTTTCTGGAGAGGAGGATGAGGGTGAATATCTGGTTAGAAAATGTTTCTTGGTTCATAATATGTTCTTGTTTTCCAACAATA
>CM052443.1:39450351-39471366 GCA_028533085.1 Varecia variegata
GATCCAGCAATGCCATTATTGGGTATCTACCCAAAAGAACAAAAGACATTCTATAAAAAAGACATCTGCACTCGAATGTTTATAGCAGCACAATTCACAATTGCAAAGATGTGGAAACAATCCAAGTGCCCATCAATACATGAGTGGATTAATAAAATGTGGTATATGTATACCATGGAGTATTACTCAGCCATAAGAAATAATGGGAATATATCACCTCTTATATTATCCTGGGTAGAGCTGGAGCCCATTGTACTATGTGAAGTATCCCAAGAATGGAAAAATAAGCACCACATGTACTCACCATCAAATTGGTTTCACTGTTGATGATCTAAGAGCACATTCAGGAATAACATTAATCGGGTTTCAGGCAGATGTGGGGGCGGGGAGGGGATGCGTGTATACATACATAGTGAGTGCGATGCAGACCGTCTAGGGGATGAACACGCTTGAAGCTCTGACTCAGGTGGTGGCAACAAGGGCAATATATGTAACCTAAACTTTTGTACCCCCATAATAAGCTGAAATAAAAAAACCAGAAAAACATTAAGAAAAAAATAGGAGCCTGTTCTTAAGCTAAAAAAAAAAAAAAAAAAAAAAAAAATCCCAGTGTTCTCTCCTAGATGCTGTAATTTGAGGTGTGACTATCCACTGGCTATTTTGGTTCTTCTTTGTGGAGGTGAGTGCTGGATGCCTCCAAGTCAGCCGTCTTGAAGCCCCTCTGGTTTATTATTTTCTTTAGGTTTCAGTGTCTTCAACTAGACATTGAGGAGAACGCTACCATAGTAAAAATTGCTGTGGGAATGTGATGGCACGATGCGTGGAAGGCACTTGGCACAAACCCTGATGTTTGGTAAACACTCAGTAAATGGTTGCTATTGTTATGATTCTGGGAATTTTATAAGATGCAACTTTTGGGTATAAGCCTGATTCCCACTGGGAGTACAGGAGAGTTCAGCAGCAGTTTTTGGCAACAGAGGATGAAAAAGAGCTGTGCTTCACTCCTCACTGCTGAGGTATTTATAAACATGCCCCTCACTTCTCCTAGGCTTCCCTTTCCTCTGGCAGAAGGGCGCAGACTTGGGATCGCTAATTGGAAAATCCAGCAACAGGAACAAGGGCTGGCTGTCACTGTGCCTGGGTCCAGAGACGGGAGAAGCTACTCAGGGAGCTCTTGATCTTTTGCTCAGGGGGAAATATACCCGGGAAATTACAAGAGGGTTGCTCATTTATGTTTAGGTTCATGATGTAATGCTTAGGGATTTCTTGAAATACTTTCTCTGCAGATACATCCTCCCCTCAGTTCGTAATCACCTTTCTGGAATCTTGATTGTATTCAGCATAAACATAACCCTTTGCACTCCACAAATATTAACTCATTAATCCACTTCATAAAACAAGAGTTTTTTGGCTCAGTCTTGGCAGCCCAACTCTCCAATCTCCATAACAGTTAGTCACAGAGCCAAGGGACCCACTTGATTAACTTTATTAACACACTTTTTTAAGGCTGGATTTCCAGATGTAGGAAGAAAGAGCTGTCAAACCCAGCCCACTTCAACTGACCACCCATTGGGGGCTTCCTGCCTTTGCTCTTGTAATGGTATCTGCAGACCTCTTCATCTGCTAACTCTGCACGAGAGGGTATCCTGGTGTGATGTAGAACATCCTGGACTTGGATTCCACAGACCAGTAGATTTTAGAAAGAAAAAAAAGTTTTCTATGTGAGGGCATAGAAAAGTCCCTACTATCTTTTGTCACCATCATTTCATAAAAAGGAAGGAAATTTTAACTGAAGAAAATGAAAATAGTCTTGGGGTAAAGGACATCTTTTAAAATGGAGTACATTCAGCTTCATAGAAACCTACGTGGTATTTTTCACTATCTGCCTCCAGAAAGTGCAAACCTCCTCATGGACTGGGCCTGAGACGTGGGCCAGGAGTGGCTTGTCAGGGGAGGCCCAGCCCTGTTACTCAGCCCCAGAAAGGCAGGATGGTTTTATTTATCCCTATACCCTGTGCTTACTGTAATGTTTAACGCATATTAGGAACTCAATAAATGTTTGTTGAGTACAGTAATGAATATGATTATTTGGTTATGACAATGTTTGGCTAAGTCACAGCATCGCTGGGGCTCAGGTCTGTACAGTTAGACCCATGCAATCCGGTCTCTACAATTGGAAATTCACATTAATGTCTTCCAAGTTTCCTGGCATTTAATCAAACAAACAAACAAACAAAAAACAAAAGCTAGGACTGGAAAGGAATAGTAGAGTGTTTTTGGTTCCTTTTCTTTTATTATTATTATTTTATTTCAAAATATTAAGGGGGTACACATGTTTTTGTTAAATGGATACTTTTTATAATGCTTAAGTCGGGGCCTTACTGTGCCCATCACCCGAACAGTGTTCATGGTACCCAACTCCTCCCCTCCTCTCCCTCCCCCTTCTTGATTTCCTATGACCTTTACTTCTCTTTGTTGAATTATTATTTTTAAGACTCAGTGTTGGGGGATAAGGGAAGCTTGCTATAATTTTTATTTAGAGGCCTAGAAATCAACCTTAAACAATAATGTTCTTTGGTTTTTTCTTTTCCTGGAGAGCATTTAAAAAAAAAGATCCATTTTACACATTTTGTTATTATTGTTATTTTAAAGCATCCCACGGTCACTATGTGTAATTGGGTTTAAAGGTTTGATAAATCTTTGATGAATAATACAACAGTCACCCCAGCTTATACATATTTCAAAGCCAGTTAAATCCCAGGAGCAGCGCAGGCAGAGGGTTGAATACACATTCTGTGTCTCTTTCCACTTTCCTACTCCATCCACTTCCTTCAGGGAAAAGCTTCTTTTTGTCATGATCAGCCAGAGGTGAGGCGTGAAGGCGAGATGGATTTTTCATTAAGAATAGAGGCTTTATATGGAATTTCTTCATCTGTCTGAACATCAGATAGGAACAGGGCTTTGAGAATGATCTTGGATAGGATTGTATATGCATTTTGATTTTGAATAATGCTGAGTTATGTGAACATCTTCTTGAGTTATGGCAAATGTTTAACTGAAAAAGAATTCTTCAGACGACGTTAATCTGGATTGTCTACTTCCTAAAACAATAACCATGGTCTGCATCCTGTGTGTTTCTGTGGGAATATAGAGAATTCATTTTTCAACTAGGAAATTTCATATGAATTACAGAATTTTTTAAAATTAAAATTTAATGACATTGTTTCTAGCTCAAACATGGCTAAAACATAAACATAATGTGATCAGGATATCTTCAGCCTGTTGTTTTAAGTGGAGGTGGTGTTCATTCAGACACTGACAAATCGAGAGTATTTTAAACAATGTGATCTGTCATTTTTGGTGTTATTTATTTAAAATGGAATGAGGCTGTCTGTCTGCTGAGAATGCCCAGCCTATCCTGGAGAGATAGGCTCCCAAGAGAAGTCTGGCTCTACTCTTGGTGGCTCTCACTTGGCTTGGTGCTAAAAGACTTGGGGACACATTTTTTCCCAAGCTGGGATGAACCTTTACTGCTGTCACCATGGACTCTGATCTGTGAGGGTGTTTGTGAATGGAGTTAGAAAGTCACCACTGGGATTTCTTTTTCTCTGCTCTGCCTACCTCCCACCCAGACCCTTCCCTCTATTGTTGGGGGTTTGTGAGATGGTTTGTGAAGGTGAGTGTGAAGACTGGGTGCTCACTGTTGCTGGAGGGGCCATTGTGGGTAACAGAGGAGCTCTTTGATTCAGTTTCCAGAGTTGGCTGTACTATTTGTTAGTTATGTGACCTCCAAGGAATTACTTTGCTACTTTCAACCTCAGTTTTATCATCTATAAATTGGGGATAAACATATTTATTTCCTAGGATAAAGATTAGCCTATCTTAATCAGAACGAGAATCACCTGTGTTTTCATTGCCCTGAGAAATTTCTTTTCCCACATGTTTAAGCTGATCTTCAGTTGAAGGTTGACATGAAAAATGTGATTTGCAGCCTTTTTGAAGCCCTGCCCCTGTGGACTGCATGCTAGAATTAAGACAACACAGCAGGAGGGTGGAGTTTTAAAAATGCCCATGTCTAAGTTGCCCTAATTTTGTTTATATCTTCTCGAGCAATCTGGGGCTTGGAGAAACCTCCTCTTCACTAAAGATTCCTACATTCAACCCACCGTAAAGCAGCTGATCCTCTAGATGGGTATCAGTCATCTGTGACATTAAGGGCATCTTGCTTTGAGTTAGGTAGGAGATTGTAGACTTGCAGCAGTAAGTGGTTGAAAAGCAAGAAAGCATTTTTCAGGCAGGTTGCTGAAGGCATGGGTATTCTACTACATTTTTCTGTATTTCAAGTGGATCTTTCTTAGCGTCAAACAATGACTTTAAAATGTCCTCTACTGAGAGTTCAATCAAGTCCATCTGTAGTTCTTTAGGTGCCTTGCTGATATTAACAGGTGAGGCTGAAATGCTAATTTGAGTGTGATGTCATGATTCTCAAAGTCAGTGAACCTTTCTTTGTTCTCCAATTAATAGGTCTATAACAGCTGCATGTTCTTCAAATGATTTGCATATATCATCCTACTCATCGATGACCTTTGCTAACTGGGGAAAATGTTCATCCAAAATTCCCTTTTGAAGAAGAAGTGTTTTGAAAAAAGCTAGCTTTTTTTGAAATGCTTGGATTTTTTTGCCACATACCATATATAGACTTAGTTTTACCTTGCAAAGAAATATTCAAGTCATTTTGATTTGACATGATATCACACAGAAATGCTGCATTCCTATAGAAATCTTCTTTCAATAATTCACATGGCTGATACTCTTCTTCATAAAATTTAGCCATCTGTTCTCACAGAGATAAAATTTTGGCTAACACCTGTCCCTGAGGTAGCCGATGCACTTTAGAATGATACGGCAAATTCACACTGAATACCTCATCATTCAACTTTAGCATGTTATAAAACTAACAATGCCGTGTTGCATTTGCAAGAATATAGTTAGCGATACTTATAACTTGTTGCAAAGTGTCACTTAAAATAGTATCTTTAGCTCAGAGATTTTGCTGATAAAAGATACAATGAAAAGAAATGAGAGCATCTGGGTCTGTTAATACTTTTATTTTTATCTGTCCAATAAACCTTTTTTTTCTTGTCATGGAAGGTGTACTGTCTGTACTCACTAAAGTACCAAATTCAGTCCAACTTCATGACATTTTTCTTGAAGGTTGTTGAAGATATCTATTCCTTGTGTTCTGTTCGTGAGAGTGCCCAAAGTGAGTAACACTCTGTAGCAAAGAAAATCTTCTGTTCTGACCTGAATAAAGTATAAAACCTGCACCAAGTCAGTAGTATGTCGATTCATCTAAAGCAATTGAATAATATATATTTTCTTTTTGAAGTATTGCATGAAGTTGTTCTGTTAAGTTGAAAGCTAATTCATGCTGCTGATCACTTATGGTTCTCCTTGAAAGAGGCAGTTGTTGGTAGTTTGAAATGTTGTTGGGGTCTAAGCATCTACAACTTCAACAATGCATTCTTTCACAATTTCCACATCACTGAATGGCTTCCCTTTTTCCCCAAGTATATAAGCTACTTTATAAGTTGCTTCAGTGGCATTATTTCCAGGTCTTGTTGCTGCTTGAAAGAATTATCTTTCTTCGCTTTTGCTTTTGCTTTTCATCTTTTAATTTCTGTAATACAAACTTTTATGCCTCTCCCTCTAATGTAAAATATTTGTGGTCCTTATGAGTGTTATAATGCTGATGAACATTGAATTTTTTAATGTTGATATTGCAGTATCACAGAGCAAGCAAATCGTCTTATCTTTAGCAGAAACAAGATAATATTGCAATTCCTGATCCTCATTAAAAAATCTGTTTTCTTCCTTGAGTGTTCTCTTGGTCTTCTTTGACATGACGGGCTGTTAAACAGACAACTAAAAAATAGTGCTGAGCCTCACGTAGTCGTGGTGTCAGTCAGGTGGGGGAAGTTAGAACTAAATCATGAGCGTAGCAGCCGTCAATTAGCCCTTATGGCTGACTAGTGTTCTAATTGTGCTGGTCAGTCTGGGAGGGTTATTTCGTTGAAACTTATTTTATTCTTTGGTATTTTAAATATATTCACTTTAAAAATAAAATGAAAATATAAAAGATGAACAAAAATGTATTGATAAAAATGAAAGGATTTGTTCTGTAGAATTTGGATTCAGTCAAAAGGCTGCACTTAAGAACCTCGAGGCTCCACCTTTAGTCCCTGGTCGAAAAAGAAAAGAAAAAAAAAAAAAAGAAAAAAAAGGCCACAGGTTCCCCACCCCCGGAATAGACCACAGGAAATGCAGTCAGGAAAGTGCCATTCTTATCACTGCGTAGGCACAGTTAGGTCACTGGCTTCCCGTGGCCTCCCTGCCTGCTCCCTCACTACAGGTTGCAGCCTCCTCTCCCTCCTCTGCCACGTGTTCCTGCTGAGCACCAGGAAAGTCCTGAAAGGCTGAAGCGGGGACATAGGGGAAATAACTTTTTATTTTTATGTAAAAAAAACCCCTAGCTCTAGGTGAATTATTAAGGCTGTGAAATAATTAATTGAGAGCTCTTTGGAATTCCTTTTGGTATTTTATGAAAAAATGATTAAAAGGCAAAATTTCCTTCTCATATGACAACTGACATACAGTATTTGTGTTTGTTTTTGAACCCACACTGGCCATTACTACACAGAACAAAATATCATGGGATTAACCCGACTTCTCTAAACCTACACCCACTCCTTGGGTGGCTCCGGCTGGAGCTCCAGGCCTCTTCGGATTGTTTGGGTAGATACAGTGTTCTGAGTTCTTAGGAGATTAATAGGCTGGATGGTTTCAGTGAGAGAAAACAGGTGTTTGGGCTTTATGGTGTACCGGGTGTTATCTTCTGAGACAGAGTTATTTAGACAGCAGTATATTTTTGCATGTAATAAGCAGCAATAATAATAATTACCAATTTCAATGGCAAATATAGTAATAGGTGAAAGTGAGTACTTTGTGCCAGGCACTGGTGCTAAGTGCTGTGTAATTCATTTCTAATAATTCATTAGACTAATTCATTTCTCCTAGTAACTCTACTTTTATGCCCATTTCACAGACTAGGAATCCTAGGTTTGGAGAGGCTGAGGTATGGAGCTGTGATCACATAGCCAACAGGGGTCACAGATTTGAGCCCCAGCGGTGTGGTGTTGCACCTGCGTTCTTTAACTACTACTTAGGTTTCCAGCCATTGGATGTAAGCGGTGCCTTGAATTCATTTTCCCTAAAGTTGTTTGAATGACTTTCAGACATGCAGCTAAATTTTGCTGCATATTCCAATGCAGTATTTTTCCAATGTTCAACCTCTTCCATACTCTAAAATGTTATCGTTGTGTGTAAAAGAATAGATCAATACTGATTCAGTCATTCCATTATATCTGCAACTTCCAAAAAATTTTCATCTTGATCTATAGTAAGAATTACATTTTTACATTATGATCCAGTACACACATACATGGATATGTAATTAAAACATGAAAATATGTTACCCTTACTAAATGGGACATAGTCTGATATTGTTCTATTCTATTCTGTTCTATTCTTATTCTATTTTACTAAAAACAGGTCTCTTGAGATCAACCAAATTTCATTTCTCTCTAATAGGTCAGAGCCCACATTTTTGAAAAATGCTCCTTTAGATGGATAACTTTTGCCACTCTTTAGAATTTCTCTGCACAGGGCTACACATTTCAGCATCCCTCTACAGGATTTTTCAAATCGTGAGGAATAGCCAAGGTGAAGCAGTGCTAAGGACCCTGAAGAAGGTGGCGTTCTCTCCCTAAAAGAAGTCAAGACTATAAATCCGGCTTGCTTTGGAGCACTGAGAACTTCAGCCTTAGAATTGGGGTCCCAGCAGAATAATAACTACCACAGAACAAAGTCCAACGAGTCAGTGAATAAAAGCTTGACCCGCTTGGGGCAAGAGTTCTTGAAGAGTATTCAAGGATAAAAGTAATCCTGGATTTTTAGTAGTTCCTCAAGCAGAAACTCACCTCTCACCCTTCAGCAGCATATTGAGGAGAACTCAAGTGGCTCATGAAACTTGCCAGGGTGGATTCAACTGATGCGAAAGGCTGCAGTTGTCGACTTGCTCATTGTCATGGTTTCATGGGCCAGCTGCCACTAGCAAACAGGATGAAAGAGAAAGTTTGGGGAAAAATACAACAGACAGGCACAGTCTGCCTCTTTTGACTTCCTTAGGCACAAGTTATTTTATTTTGTTTCTTATTCTTCTGTTGGGGTGTAACTAATGAAAGAGGGCTTAATATCAACAGTTACCATTAACATTTCCCTAGTGTCAAGTACAGCCTCGTGCTTGCTCAGTGCCTTAGGTGGATCATCTCATTTAGTCTTCACAAAAACCTAATGAGGCCAGTGATTAACTCCCTCACTTTACCAACGTGAACATTGAGGTTTAGAAAGGCCAAGTAATTTTCCAAAGATGATACAGCTGGTAAGTGACGGACATGGGGTGGAACCAAGGCAGACTGAATCGACAGTTCGGGCTGTGGACCACCGCACTTCCATCTGATGATTCAGCTTCTCTTCATTGGTGACTTGGGGGTGAGTTTCACAGGGAGGGAGCCGAGGGCAGTGTGAGAGGTGTCTATCTGTAGTGACAGGCACTCAGACCCTCCTTCTGCACGCATGTACATCTTCTCTAAACATGGTGCTGTGGGTATCTACTGTCCTGCTTGTGAAACTTCCAGTCTTTGGCTCTTCCAGTGCCTTTGGAGCAGTTGAACATTTCTGGATGCTTATACTCAAATGCTTAGAACTTAGTAGTACTTTGATGGACTGCCCAGGTGGCCAAGATGGGGACTGGAGAACAGACATGGCTTGGGGGAGGCCAGGTCTTTGAGTAGCCTGTAGTACCTGGAGGCCGGCAATGGGAAGTGATCTGGGTGGTCCGGCAAAGCCCAGGGACAGAGCGGTGGGTGACAGATGATGGAAACATGTTGGAAACCATGAAGACAGTGAGTGGCATCTGGGAGAGCTGAGCAGTCATGAGCAGAGGAACGCAGCCCTTTGCTGAGATCCTGGGACTAGACTTGAGTTCTCAGGAGGCCTTGCCATGGCAGGAGGGCACCCGTGATGGAGGAACTGAGCATTATTCCGGCATCAAACCTTAGGCTATGGATCTGTAAATTCTCTTTGAATAGTAATGGAATTGGCCAAGAATTAGTCTAAGCTTAGAGCTGAGGGCTAAGTGGTTCTAGGCGTGGAGATGGAAACTTCAGGGATAGCAGGCTGGGTTGTCATGTTAGGAATGGAGACACAACTGGCTTTGTCCAAAGAAGCATTTCTGCTGGGCAAGATGCACCAGGAGGCAAGGTTCAACACTGAAAACCAAAATGTAACAAAAAATCCAATAGTTTCTGTTTTTGATTTTTCTTTTTTCCTGGCAGGGACTAGAAAATAAGTGTGTGTGTGTATGTGTGTGTGTGTGTGTGTGTGTGCAGGAGGATGTAAGGAGCTGGGAAAGCTGTTAGGAAGCTTTTCCTTAAATGACAGCCCCCAAACCGTTTGAAAGTGAGAATAGCAATAATAATTATGATTTAGTAATCATTAACTCTTTTAAGCATGTTCAATAAATGCAGAAGATTCAATTATTTTAAGAGATTTAAAATAATTTCAACTTATTTGGCTGTTTTGTATTTTATTTTGTGGCCTAGGGCAAATGACTATGCAAACCCTAGTGATAGTTCTTTGAAAAGGAAGTAGGTAGTTGCAAATTGATGACTGATGCTAAGGTCTTTGTCTCACCGTTAGAATTGTGTCACCAAGAGCTCTCTCTTCCTGTCTCACCGTTAGAATTGTGTCACCAAGAGCTCTCTCTTCCTGGCAGGAGGAGGTTGCTCCCTTAGCTTGTTATTCAGAGTCCTTGTGTGAAAGATCCTTGATCAAACGTTTCTATTGTAGGGAAGATTCCATCAATAGTACTTTTCACTTGTTCTTTATTTTATTTTACTTTTTCCTGAGAAAATGGCCACATACAGAGAGAATCATACTTTTAATTTGTGCAGGAACACTGCCATCTGGATGAAAGATTACATTCTGAAGGTTCAAAAAGTGAGTTTTATTTCCAGCTTTGCTTGTGACTCACTCTCTGTAAGATGCCTTTTCTACATCTGTAAAATGGAACAATTAATCTCCACCTGTGTCACAGTAGTGTTATAAAAATGTGTTACAAAATGCCCGCAGTATACTTCAAGCTTCCTTTGGAGAAATATAAACTATTACCATTGTGTGGAATTGATAAAGCTTAGTATATGAATGTGCATTTTTATAGCACTAGAGCATGATATATGGAAATGAAATTGACGAACTTGGATTATAATGTATACTGATACAGATTCTCTGGATAATAAAATAGTCTCCAAAAATAAGGAAACTTCAAAAATCAAGAAGAAAATAAAAATAAATATTTACATATAGCATTTAAAAATTCTTAAATCTTCTTGGTACTAACTAAAACACTAGGCCAGTGTTTTCCAAACTGCGTTTATAATGTTATTTTTATTGTTTATTATGATACATTTCATGAGAAATGAAAAGGTAGTCAATGAAGAATTTGTTTAGTGCTCAAATTAATTTCAATAAATTAAGAAATGCCAGGCTGAAGAAACAAAATGAAACGCTCTCTTTCTGTGCATTGTGCTTCTGCAAAAGAGGAAAATGGTTTTGTAGCATTTCTAAACTTCTTTCACCAGGGAATACAGTTGGGAAAAAGTTATTATGGACCAGAAATAAATTGAAATAATCTTATGTTTAAAATGGATGCTCAGTTTTTGGTTCCTTATGTGTCCTTGGTAATTAGTAATTCTGAGATTAAATTATTTTGCTACGAATGCATACTTGCCAAGTTAAGAGAATTTAAAAATAATATATTACTATCTGTGGGATTTTAACAGCCTGCCTATTACATCATATGTAAGAATACTGACTAAGTAATACAGGATTCTATTCTTATGTGCATGAATATTCTATTCATATACATATGGATATATATGCACATATATGAATAGAGTATACTCCTTCTATTGAGTTGTTTTCTGGGCCTTCTTTCTTCCCAAATTAGAATTAATCTTTCCTTTTCTATGTGTTTATAAACTGTAAAGAAATGGGAAATAGATGATTTTAGGAGAAGAAGTAATAAATATTTACTAATGGATGCCTCATAAGTATGCAAGTTATGTGAATTTCTTAGCTTTGAGTTGTTAAAAAATGGCTTTTTGCTCCTTGAAATTAAAAGAAAACTTTGTAAAAAGCCATGATATTCAAGGTTTTTCCAAAAAGCAATGATAGATTTGTCAAGGAATATATATATATAATTTTTAATATGTCATTTTTCTTTCTATTCTTTTTATTTTTTCCCTTAATATGGAAAGATTTCATCATGAGTGTCAAGGAATATTAAGGTCCCAAAATATTCTGTCATTAAGTGTTGTCTATATTTGGCAAAAATTATGAAAGTTCTGGCTGGAGAAATATGTTTTTGACTTGGCTCCTCGGAGACTTGCTGGTAGAAGTAGCTACGAAATTTAACAACGCCCCCTGGAGGCTAGTGTTTGAACTGTTGTTGGCTTGACTTTTTATTGTTTTTAACTTTTCAGGTAAAGAAAGCAAGTGTTCCGTGACACAGTCCCCTGTTATCTGCTGCTATTTGAGGGTCCTGTCATCTCATCCTTCTATTGTGTCTTCTCAGGCCACCAGAGACGCCACCAGAATGGTTCCATTTGATGACTGTGTTGCTCCAGTCTCTTGGGTTGAGTAGGGATTGTTTTGAATAGGATGACAAAATTCTTCCTTTCAAATGAACACTTTTCTCTAATGAGAAAGTGATCAACATTTACAATCTCTCCTGGGGAAGGAACAGGGAAGAAAACATTTTCCTCAGGAGTTTTGTGACTTATCTGTCGGGAAGATGTGATGATATGAAGTGTAGGGGACACTCAGACATTCTACTTCGTTTCTGGAGGCCTTATTTTGGAAAAACATTTTCTACCTGTCAGTTTTGTGCTGCTTCTGTCTTTTCATTTCAAAGTATGAAATGAAAAATGGTTTGCATAAGACCCACTGCCATTCACCCTCTCTCCCCCAATAGAGCTTTCAATGAAAATGAATCATTTTTAGAAGCATTTTGGACTGTTTATTCAAAGGAGATAAATATTAAATGATTTTTTCTCCACATGTAATATGTATTCATTAAAGCCAAAGATCATAGATCCCCAAAAGAATATGAAGGAAAAAGTAATCAAGGTTTTAAACTTAAATGATTTTTATTATCGGTTTGGGGCTTAGATCTTTATAATGGTTACCTTCTTGGAGCATTATAGGCAAGATGCATGGAGTCCTTGTTGGGCTCTCTCACTTTCAGCCTGATAACCTTGAGCAAGCTGTTTGTGCTCTCTGTTAACTGTAACACGAGAATAAAAGTATCTGTCCAGCTTAAAATTTAGAATTCCTATATTGTTAAAAAAATTAGGTAATTTTTTTTATCATATATGTACAACTTTATGTGCATAAATCATATGTACTCAGAACAGGGTTAAGGACCAAACCACTGTGAGGCTGTTATTTTTCTAATGCTTTGTGTAGTGTGGAAACTGTCTCTGGCAACAGCAATAAGTAGAACAGTGAAAAAGGAGAATTTATGCTGTTGGAGAGGAGCATGCTAGCAGTTTGGAGCTGTGGCCCAGAGTGAATTGTGTTTGCTGATGAAGGAAGAATTTGCCCCTGGCAAGAGAAAGTTACAGGGGGACTATTTTAAAGATCCTTCAGAACACATTACTGGAGGGTATCACCCAGTTTGAGATGTACAGATGAACAGTTAAAATTCACACTTGAGTTATTGCTGGCAGAGTACCATACAGGCATTTATTTTAAAATGAGTTCAGCGTGGAATGGAGTGGGGCTGGTGGCCTTGGGGGTGTCAGAGAGCCCTGGGGGGCAGCAGGTTGACAGCAAGTCAGAAAGCATCCCCTATGAGAGGTATCCTGATAGAACCAGGCTCTCCTTTTGTCTTCCAAATACAATGCTGCAAGTGACCAGACACCGGCTATATTTAAACAGTTGTCTTTTCCATGGTACAAAGCCATCTTTGGACTTACAGGAGATCTAAAAAATAGCAACAAGTACCAGATTTCATTGTCTACACTGTTTGGTGATGTTGCTTAAGTGAGACACCGTTTTTAGCTGTTGGCTAAGCAGGGATTTAATTCAATTTGATAAGAAATAGGCAGTTATTGTAGCTGATTTCTTCCTTGTCTGGCAACTGATCCGTATTTGCCCACATTTTACAAAAGAATTTTGTGCTACTGGAAGTGTGAGGAGCTTGGTGCAGCCCTTAGTACATATTAAGCACTCAATCCATGCTAATTACCAATATGATTATTGTAAGTATTCATCGTCATCATCAGTGCATGTAATCCCAGTGGAAGGGCAGGGGGAGCCGGCTTTAGGGACATCCCTCTCATTTCTGCCTCTCTGCCTAGCAGTTTCTTTCTCTTACCAGCTGCTTCTCTGCTCAGCTGGGGACATGGTGGCAGGCAGTGCTCTCCTCTCACCTTTGTAGCTTATGACCAGACAAAGACATGCTTTTCCACCACTCAAATTAAAAAATCCGCAGGCAGGGAAGGACCTTGATTAGTTTGGTGCAACTCGTGTGCACACAGTTTGGACCAATTATCAGTCAGTTTTCATTAAATGAGCTTATTGATATAAAACATTTTGTAAATTGTAAAGACATATGGAAACACGTGGTATTATAATTATAAACCTAATTATTGCTTTTTATAATTTTCGCCATCTCTTCTTTATCTGGCTCACTGCTATGAAATACTTGTTCTTCAAATTTTGGTATAGATGTGGCCTCGCCAAGAGACTTCCTTTGATTCCCTCGGGACAGGTTGGATGTCCCTTCTTTGTGTTCCATAATACTCTGGGGTTTCCCTTGTCCTTGTTCTTATGGTGCTAGATTCACCCCAGACTCTGAACTCGTTGAGAGAGGAAGCTATATCTTAGGTCTCTATCTTCTAGCACATTATGGGTATTTAATAAATATTTATTGGCTAAATTATTATTCTATAGATAAAAATGCATTAAACTAAGTGCATACTGAACCGAGGATATCCCTTAGAAGTTTTTATTTCAAATAAATCCACAAATAGGGTCTGTTGCCCTGTGATTTGTCTCTGTCAATCTTATGACTACATACTAACTGCATTGAAGCAAAATTATCTGAAGATAGTAAGTAGCAAGAGTTAACGTTTCTTGAACACTTAATACATGTCAGGCTTTATCCTAAGTGCTCTATGTGTTTTAACTCACACAATCTTCACAAGAGTGGGTTGGCCCTATTATTGTTGCCACTTTACAGATAAGGCAATGAGGCCCAGAGAAATCAAGTAATATGCTTAGGGTAACACAGTGAACTCATAAATGGTGGGAATGGATTTCAAATGTCGTTAGTCTGGCTCTGGAGGTTATACCTTGAATTATAGGTCCCTAGTGTGTAGCGTTTCCTTAAATGAGTTTTAGTCACATCATGCATCCACACAAGCATGACTTTTTGTTGGTCCTGGGGGGACACATGCTCTCTAGTTCTCGCTTCTCTACTCAGTGCCAATCTCCATCACTCTCCCACACCGGCATCACCACCACCCATATAGGAACAAAAGGCCGACTGAGCTGGCCCTTTACGTGCAGGATACGGTGCCAGGTGCAGGAACAAGAGGTTCGTGACGTCGCTTTTGCCTTGAAATCCTGGTAGAAATATGCCCCATATGCTTAGGAAGATAAACATCATCCCAGAGAGTCTGTGCTAAGTGCCAAATGAATAATATAGACAATGAATGTTTTGGAGTAGAAATAGTATTTTCAAAAGTAGCAGGAAAAAATCTGGATTTGAAACCCATGAGGTGAGACACACCCCAGTAGACTGTCAGTTCCTGAAGGATCTTAGCAATGTCTTAGTCATCCTGGGCCAAAGGCAGCGCTTGCTGAAGACGGTGGTCTGTGTTGTGAAGAGCTGGATCCCAGCAATTCACTCTGGCAAGCCGGCTGCCCTAGCTGTGCCACAGTTGATGCATCTTCCTATCCTTTCTGTGTTACGAGATCATCTCTTGAAAGTTGATAGCAGAGTTCTCAGCACCCAACTTTGGGTGCCCTCGCTAAGTGTCCAGTACAAATCCGGGAGTTCAGGCAGGGAAGATAGCAGTGGGCTGAGTCCACTGGCTTTGTGAAGTAATCCCGTGGGCACTTAGAGAGGAGCACACTATCGAAGGCTTTTCTTTGGAAGCTGCAATAGGGTTTAATTGAGTGTGATGCCTCCAGTGACAAACTTCTCCACGGGGAGGCTGGCGATTGCAGCTGCTGACTCAGCTGGGTATGGGGGGGGGGTCCCTGGAGGTGTAAGCTGCTGGGACGAACCCAGACTTCAACTCAAAACAAGCCAGCTGCCAGTTCTTCACACTTCTCCAGACTGAGCAAAGCCTTTCACTGAAAAGTTGGCCCACAAAAAATTTCTGATGAATTCCAACTGGTTCATATGTGACTGAAACCAAGAACATTTTATGTCCTCTTACATTCTGTTCTCCCAGGCTCCTGCTGATCTGTTTTTCTTTTTCTCACGTTGTTGAAGCTATGACACCCACTTCTTTTGACTGCCTGAGATTCTCTCTTCCCGGGTGTCCGTGGGCCTCTGGAGTCATGATTTGCGGCAGAAAACAGACTCACCACGTCTTTTGCTTTCCTGTCACTTGGTGGGAAGGTGTGGCAGGAAGGAGGAGTGCTTTCTCTTTGTGGGCTGGAGCCCACCAGGTGGTAATTTTAGACCATGGACCTCAGCTTCCCACCATGTTTCATGATCAAGTTCACTAAGAGTCTGGAGAAGATGAAGCAACCCAACGGTTCTTAACCCTCATGTTTCTGCTGAAGCTCGCAACCTTATTTCTGATATTTCTCTTCTGTGCTTGGCGGACTTGCTGCCTTTTCTGTCCCCTGTGGTGTCTGGGTTGCAGATGAGAGATGAGAATGGAGAAGAATAAGAGTCAGTTTCGAGTCTTGGCAAACAGGGCTGCTACTGCCACGTTGTGTCTAAACATTTCAGGTTTTATCCTCTGGGACGCACTGCTGCAGAATGGTCAAATGCCAGCGCCATGAAGTCTGAGAATTGTCCACTTATTAGCAGTACCTTTGTGCCTCAGTTTCCTTATATACAAGATGGGGACAGTAATCTGGTAAAACCTTCATAAGAATGATATGAGATAGGCATTTAAAGAATCTGGAAAAGTGCCTGGCACATAAGAAGCATTGGTGTTATTACCTGGTGACAGCACTGAGCCAATGAAGTTTAGCAGTTGGAGAATGGATCACAGTGTTCTTGTATCTCCCGTAGGAGGATCTGGCTGAAGATGTTGGAGAAGAATCGAGAACAAAGCCTGCTGGAAAGTCATCACGTGGTCTTCTTGCTCCAGCCATTCCCTTTGACCTCAGTTGGTCTCTGTCTTTGGCCTGGACCACCCTCTTACCTGCATCCTTCTTGAAGGACACACCTGAGGCCTCACCAGCACAACAGGCTTCCCTTCGGGAAGTGATCAGATGTGGGGAATTACTGACAACCTCCATAGTACTGCAAAGGCGGCTGCCTCTTTCCCCTTGAAATCATGAGGTATTATATTAAAAAGGAAAAAGAGGCATTTCGGTGACATTTTAAAGAAAAGCTGATGTGAGTCTGTAGATTGCAGTCTGCTTTCGGGTGGAGATTGGGCCTTGGGGCCCTAGGGCTGCCCTATTTGTGGGGTCATCGGCATGTTATGGAGGCGCACAGCATGGTGACGATGGATGAAATCGGAGCCCTCGCTGTGTCCAGGCCCTTTCCCCTCATCACGCCTGGACCTCACCGCCTCTGATGAGTGGGCAGAGAGCTTCATTCTCCCACTTTCATTCTGGGATTGACATCAGTCAGAGAGCTCCCCCTAGGTTGGCTGACTGTGCCACCAATCACAGTCATGGGATTTTGGTAGCTTCTAGCACCTATTAGTTGAACAAGGAATGAAAATTGACTAAGTGGAATATGTAAATATTGGAATCACAGTCATTTTCCTGAGAAGTGGAGACTTTCTGTGGGTCTTCTGCAGAGAGGGACTAGCCCACATGTGGCAATGTTCTGACTCAACACTTGTAAACTGAATCTGGCCAGACGGAAATCTCAGACTTCACAAACTGCCAGTTTTAGGTACATGACATCATCTCAGACCGAGCAGCTCTGGCTTGAGTGGTGGGCTCTTATTTTAGCCCTTCCAGGTTTCTTTATCTTTAATACCTAGATGTTTCAAGATTGAAAATTGGGGAGAGTGGGAGAGAAGCTCATAGTAAAGGAGAACCAGTTTTCCTCTGTCCTTGCATCCTGGGAAGATGAGAAGACTAAACCCTTGGAACTGGAGCATTCCATGCCAGTGTGAAGTTGCTTCACTGTCTTCAGGCCTGAGGTTTCCCTTAAAACCCAGACCATCCTTGAGAGGCCAGATTGTCTGCTTTGTCACTTTACTATTACGTAAGATAAAGTGGCCACATTTCTGACTCATTCCTGAGAGGCAGGAAAATGAGAATAAGAGATTCCACTTCATCCCTTCTCTCTGGTCCTCATCTCAGCAAGTGAGAGAAGGTCAGTTCACTGGTTTAGTCTGGATGTTTTCCTTGTTCCAGTTCAAAAAATATCTGTTTTTTTTTGAGACAGAGTCTGTTGCCCCAGCTAGAGTGCCATGGAGTCAGCCTAGCTCACAGCAACCTCAAACTCCTGACCTCAAGCGATCCTCCTGCTTTGGCCTCCCAGAGTGCTAGGATCACAGGTGTGAGCCACCGCACCCGGCCAACAAATATCTGTTGAGCAGCTACTATGTGTCAGGCACTATGTTAGACTCAGGGTAGACAAAGACGAATGTGATGCAGCTTTCAGGAGTCAGTACTGTATGTAGGAAGAGAGTGATGGGCAGGAGAAGGGTGGAGGGGAGGGAACACACCCAGTTCTTTCCTCAGGGACACAGAATGATATGATCATCTTCATCTGAATGTGGCAGTCACTTTCACTACTCCATTGTTAGTCCAAGGAATAATGGCTACTCCCAGATCTCTCTGGATATAAAAGATGCATCACATCCTGTCAGTATAACAAGCCCTCAAGAACATTTCAATTACTATAATTTTTCCTTCAGGTTGTGGCTTCAGCTCTGCCATTTACTAGACATGCAACTAATGCAAGTTACTTTATCTCTGTTCAAGCTTCAGTTTCCTCATCTGTAAAATGGGAATAATAACGGTTTTTGTAAAGTCACATATAAAACGTTCTTGGCACAAGGTTGGCGCTCAAAAATTTGTGGTTATTATTATCATTATTGTACTTCTTGAGGCGCTCTTGAGTAGAGGTTATTTTCCCACATTTGATTTGTCTAAGGGTTGGACAGTGGGGTAGGTGTCTTCCCTCCTCCCTCATGACACTTGTAGATGTAACTGCTCTTTCCTGTAATAAAAATTTCGGTCCTTTGAGGTTCTACCCATCCCAGTGTCCCCTTGCTCCCACTCTTCATTGTAATTTTCTTACTGTTTGGTAAGTAAATCTCCGTGGTACTTTCTCTTTCTCACTAAAGACTTCAGAACCTGGCTCTCAATCTTCCTGTCCACTTCAACATCTGTCCTTATCCTAGCTGGCTTGACTATCAGCAGCTAAATCTATTCGACATTGCAACTTTTCAGTTTTTGAGCACTTCATCTACAAGGAACTCCTCCCCTACTCTTAGGTCGAGCAGCCCTCTCCCGTGGCTCTGACGGCCTCACCCTGGAGGCTCCCACGTCTGCGGCATCTCTGGACGGCACACCTCCTGACAGCCGCCTGCCATGCTTCCTGCCCCCCTACTCACACCCCACCTCCGTGTCCAATGTGCCTGCCCCTCTGCTTTCCCTCCCTGTCAGCCCCTCTTGCGTTCACCCTCCCTTTGTCCAGCTTAGACTTCGCTGTTCATCACGTCCGTTGCTCTGTTGCAAACACCCTCATGTTTCCTTGCCTTTCTGTCCTGCCCACCTGACAAAACCGCAGTTCTGGATGAACCCAGACACCAGCCTTCTCCAGGTCTGCTCCTGAATGGCTTGGCGTGGTTGGAGAATATCACACAGCCTGGCAGATGGTAACACTGTGCGTTCACGGTAACCAAACCTGATCGGTTTCTCCCCATGGCATGACAAACACAGTATAGTAATCTCCATCTTACTTTCCTCAAGGACTATTGCATACCTTTTTCATTCTCCTTAAAACTCCTCACTTTCCCTTGATCTCAGAACATGACCTTGCCTCAAAAGCGGAGGTAGAAGCTGTCAGATGGAAATGCCCCCATGTTCCCTTCACAGGAGCTACGCAGAGCCTGAGTCTACACTCTCTTTTCACAACGGTTACGATGGGGACGTGCCCCTCCTCTTCTCCAAGGCCAGTTGCTCCATGCGTGTTTGGAATCCCATTTCCTCTAGCCTTTTCCATCTACCTGGGTCTGTCTGGTCAACAGTAAAATATGTTGTAGTCTCTCCCACCAAGAATAATCACAATGACAGCAACAACATAGATCACCATGACAAATGACAACCAGGGCCGCCCTCCTCCTTTGAGCCTGGTCTTTCTCCCGTGACTGTGTTTCCACAGCCACACTTCACCAAAGCCTGGTCTGCTCACACCCTGGGTTCTTCCTTCCCTCTGTCTTTTCGACCCTCTCCAGCCTGGCTTCTGTCCTCGCAACTCCGTTACATCAGTACTTACTAACGTTACTTGGGTGTTAAATCTAACGGGCTCATTTCAGCTCCCATTTTACTTCATTTACAGCAACCTCCAACGTGCCTCTGTTGAAACAATTTCTCCTCTCGACTTCCTGGGCACCAAGCACTCTCAGCTTTCCTCCCATTCCATGGCTTCGACCCCAAGTCTCCTTGACCTCCCTGGGAATGCTGAGCCCTCTTCTCTTCCTGCTCTACACTTTCCCTGGGCAATGTCAGCCCCTCCGGTGGGTTTGCTGACTGTGTGTATATGCCTGCGACTTCCCAGGTTGTAATTTTAGCTCTGACTTCTCTTTTGAGCTCTAGACATTTATCTATGACTACATTCTAGTTGCATCCACTTTGGTGGTTGCAGACATTTTAAACTTGAATTGTCCCAAATTAAAATCTTGATCTTTTCCTGTTGCCCTCTCCTCCACTCCCTAGCCCATTCAGTAGGTAGTACCACTGTCTACTCTGTTGTGTTGCCCGGGCCACAGACATTTAAATTTCAAGTTTGTCAATTCTTCTTCAAAAATACATATTAAATCCATCTCCACACCCTAGGGTAAGCCAATATCGCCTCTTGTTGGGGTTGCTGCAATAGCTTCTTAATAGTCTCCCCACATCTACTTTTATACATTTTTGTTTTATTTAGTGCACTGTGGTCAGAATGATTTCTTTTAAAAGCAAAAATGTGATCAAGTTATTGTTTCCCATTGCATTTAGAGTAAAATACAAAGTAAATAACACAGCCAATTAGACTCTGCCAGATTTGGTTCTTGACAACTCTAGCCAACCTTTTCTTTGCATACACTGTTCCAGCCACTGCGACAGCCTTCCAGTTCTGAGAATCTGCTGTTCCCTCTGCCTGACACTGTTTCCCTGGCTGACTTCTGCACATACCTCAGTTCTCAGAAAGTAGTCTCCCATGGTGCAAATACTCTCACAGCATTCTCTGCCTTTCCTCATAGCACCTATCATGATTCATACTTTTATTTATGTGAAGATCATTTGCATCTCTGTCTCCCTGCTAGACGGTGAGCCCTGGGAAGGAAGGACAGTGTCCGCCTTCCCACCTCTCTTCAGCAGTGCCTAGCACAGTCTGGGACACAGTATGGGCTTAATCATATATTCTGAATCCATAAATCATTCATTAAAATACCCTGGACC
>CM052443.1:39471866-39521280 GCA_028533085.1 Varecia variegata
AAAATACCCTGGACCATCTGGAGGTGGTTATATAGGGATATGTTTGTTCATTTGTTCATTCATTCACTCATTCATTCAATACATATCTAAGTATTTTTGAATTCAAGTCAAGAAAAAATTGTTCTCTTTGAGTTCCTTCAACGCTTTCCTATCTTAATACTCCCTAGCAAGTTTTATCTGGCTGCTCAGGGCATCAGGTCTTGGCGGTGGCCATACCTGCCCTATCTGTCCGGCTCGCTGCATAGACCAGGTTCTAGGGAAGCATTCTCTCTTCCCTGTGTCCTGCATTCCTGTATCGCTGTGTTCCGGATTGCTCTTACTGTCCTTAATCCTGTCACAAGTACTAATAATATGAATTCATCTGCCAAAGGGAAGATCAGGTAGGCCTAGAGGGTCATTTGTATCATCTATGTGTGTTTTCTTAAACAAATATTTATTAGACAACAACTCTGTGCTAGGCTTTTATAGACTTTTCCTCATTGAATTCTCATGACAACCTCTTAACGCTGGGTTTTACTATTTCTACTTTGGAGGTAAGAAAATTGAGGCTTGGGGAATTAAGTTGCTCCAAATCACAGAGACAAAACTGCTTTTTTTTTTTTTTTTGTTCTGGTGTGATGTTTGCATTTTTCAAAATCATGAATTCATGTTTAAAAATGAGCACAGCCAAGTATTGAATTATGCCTGATAGTTCTTTCAGAGGACTTAAGCACACATTTTATGGGATTTTATAAAAGTAAGATGCTAGTGACCCAGAGATCCTGCAAATTGTCCAGAATTTAGCTATGCCCTGTGCTTTGGAGGGGAGTGGATATGATTCACTCTGCACCGAGTCAGGCAGAAATATGGTACCGCCCCTCTAGACAGACATCTGTTCAAATATAAATTTCCTGTTTATTGAGGCTTCTGCTCTATTGAAGTAAAGGTCTCGATACAGCTGAACAAGTCAATCATTATAAACCTTGTTAGTGTGACAGCCCCCTGTGTATTGTTTAACTGGAAATGAAACACAAATACACCAAGCCCCTGCAGTATCTGCTTCACGGTGCATAAATCTCCTGTGCATCATGTCACTTGAAATTTGATGGCAATCTACCAAATGGCAGAAAAGCCTTCATCCTCAGAGGGCTATGCAAATGAGTCCAGGCTCTGAACAATAAGGTGAGAGGACACAGCCTGTCCTCTGCTCTTCCCTCCCCCATTTCCTTCCCAGAAATCATTCCCTGGGGTAATTTCTTAGTGGCAACTGGTGAATTATCCAAATACAAATGACCAGTGTTCAGTTCCACATGCAGATCTGGCTTCAGATGTACTAAATAGGATTGAGTCGTTCTTCCTGCTTCCCTCTACCCAAGCTGTATTATTATCGCTTGAAGCAAAACCTTCTCAGACTCTTATTAAGCCGTCTTAATTGCTTTCCTCGGCTTTCTTTTCCTTTTATTCAAACCTCAGAGGTGAGGGATAATCTGCTCTTAGTTATGCTAAGATAAAGATGCTCATCTCACCCCATTCTCCCCCCGCCCCCAATTTATCACACATCCATGCCATTAAAAAGCCTGCATTTTCATTTTGGAAAGGTCTACGCCAGCCCACTAGTCTGCTGATAATAGGTCTGGACTGATGTTAAATTATGTTACCACCGGCCATCTTTTCTTGGTTTAGGTTTTAAGTGGATAGGGCATTTCTCCATCCAGCTCTCCTGGGAAGATTTATTCATAAATTGTTAGAATCAGAACTGGAAGCCTCAAGGTATCATCCATGCCAGTTGTCTCGAGCTGATGAAATCATTCAGAACAAAGCAGGTGGCCATCTGCAGCAGCCTTTCTGGGTCATGGCCCAACCTTGTCAGGGCTGCCCCTGAAGGCAGGGCCCAGGTGTGGGGAGGCTGGGACAAGCCACTGCAGGTCCATTAGCCATTCAAGGGAGGAGGAAGCCGGCTGAAGTCTGGGAAGCGTGGGCCCTGTGAGCGTGTACACGGGCCTGCCGATCGAGCAAGCAGAGCTGCGGAGGGCGGTGAATGGAGCAAGCGTTAGGAACGTGGCCAGGTTCTGGAGGGTCTACTTCCAACAAAGCCATTGTCTGCCTCACCAATTCTTTAAGGAGCATCTGAGGGGAGCTCTGAATCTCTTAACAGGCTGAATGTGTGTGACCATCTCTTCTACGTTCAATGACTTTCTTGGAAGCATTTAATGATCTCTTTTTCCCTTGTCAAATATAACCTCCCGTTTACCATTAAATACCTCATTTTTGAGACAAAGAGGAATTTATTAAATTTTATAACACAGATTTATTCCTATTCTTTCTTAAGAAGACATCTGTGTCACTTTTGAGGGTGATAAAACATGGAATAACATATTCCATACAACTCTTTGATTATATTTTGAAATATATTCTTATAAGCTTTTGAAATATCCGAACAATGTATGAAAACAGTCTTGAACAATTTTTGCGTAGGCATACCTTATGAGTTAAACGTAGCAGGTTCTAGCTCTTGCTGGTGAAGAGAGAAAATAGCGTCTCTTTGGAAGGCAAACAATTTTTGTCCTGGAGAACATTTGGTTTCGTAGGAAGGCTGTTGATTTCTCAGAAGAAACAGTTTATTTTCTCATCTCAGGATGAGGAAATTGCTCGAAAAATAGTTTATATGATTCAGGAGTGGGGTAAATCTCTGTAGATTTCAAAACTGTAGTATTCTATAGGAACATACACATGCGATGTGAGTTTATACAATGGCAAGGCATTCTATAAATTTAATAATCTTTTCATTGCTTCTGGGGCCGGAGAATGTGTCGCTCCAAGTTTAGGTTGGTTTTCATTAAGGAGGGGAAGAGCAGAGCTTTCAGCTTTCTGTTTTGAGAATGCAGCAAGATGCCACAATCATGCGAATCATTAGTTCACAAGTCTTGCTTCTAATGTCACCCCATTAATTCTTTCTGAGCAGCTTTATAATCTGTAATTCTCGATGATGTAATTTTCTGGGATTTTCTTTATAGATGGTCTTAAACACTGGAGTAGGACAAAAAGGCAGCCATCATTGTAGGCAGCCACAAGCAGCTGGAGGTTACAAAAGAGAAAGAAGACATGGTTTCTGCCCTCACGAATATTTGCCTCTGGCTGGGAAGGCAGAGTATATGCTCATGAAAGACATTGAAAGATTGATCTACTAGGATATGTTTATCAGCATTTACATATTAACATATAATAAAAATAGCTACCATTTTCAAGTGATTACTATGCTCAGTACTGGAAACTGTATAGAACGTGGCACAGGACATAGCACCATCTCTGTTTTACAGATGACGAGGCTGAGACTCAGCGAGGTCACGCGACCTCTCCAGCAACACCCAGTCTAGAAATGACAGAATCGAGATTGAGAAGGGACTCTGGCCGGGTCTGACCTCAAGCCTGGTCTCTTGTGCATGGCTGTGTCTCCAAAGGCAGCAGCTGTGTCTGTCTCATCCACTACCTTATGTCCACACCTTGTACAACATTTGGCACAGAGTAGGTACTCAAGGATGATCTCACAGATTGACTAAGCTCTGCTGAAGCACACAACAGAATTTTCTTGTCCTAAAGCTACTTATTGAATTACATTTGTTTTCTCTGAAATAGCCTTTATGTGGTTGGGTGCAAGACTTTTTTTCTCCCTAGGGCATATGGTTCTGCATTCTCTGTTTAGCGTCTTGCTCTACACCTGCCTTTAGCAGACAGCGAGGTTGATTTTTGTGTAGGGAGGGTATTATTTCAGTGGCACTGGCTGGAGTACTCTCGGCTCTGTAGACCCACAATACCTGGCTCTGCAGCCAGGAGCTTGGGTGCAGTGAGGCTAGGAGTGCCATTCTCTGGCTGGCTGGCCGCCTCCTAGCATGGAAGGAGAGAGAGGGTGGGCTTTTGTCTCTGAGCCAGAGAGTTGTACTGCTTGTGCCTTCCTAAGCACACGCTGGGAAATGAAACTTATTATTCCTCATTAGAAGATCATTGTAATTTACAGGCCTTAGAATGAAGTTATGTGCATGCTGCACTTTTGAACTCATTACAGAGTCTATTAAATCATATCAAAATGCTGCTCCTGCAGCAGGTGTACTGGTGACTCGGCGCTCAGACAGGGCCTTGGGTATGAAATGTCAGTCTGGCAACATTATTCCCTCTTCTTCTGTTGTCAGATTCCTCCCCAATTTGGAACATCTGTTCATATTTGTTTATTGAGCTCTGGGGGCTCACTTATCCAAAATCATGCTTAACTTCATGGAACTGCCATTGTAAGGACAGTTTTCTGCCACTCTGCTAAAGATGAATGACGTATCATGAACAAGAATGGGGGTGGGCGGAATCGTGGCATTCCAGCCCTTTTCATTTGCCACAGATGATTAGAGGACACAGACTGCACTCACGGAGAGAACATGAGCTTGCACGCTTGTGGGTTTGGGCGCTCCCTGCTGACTGGCTGGACTTCCAATGGAGTTTTAAACTTAGCCTCTGGTAAGAGGAAGTCAAGACCAGAAAATGACAATGACAGCAAGGGTGGGCAAGGGTGGAGAGTGCTGCTGCTTCTGCTGTGTCGGGGGCATAGGGTGCACCAGCCTGCTACGACGGCTGTAGCAAAGTACTATATACGGGGTGGTTTCAACAACAGAAGTTTATCATCTCTGGTTCCGGAAGCCAGAAGTCAGAGAGCAAGGAGTCAGCAGGGTTGGTTCCTTCTGGGGCTGTGAGGGAGCATTTGTTCCAGGCCCTCTCCTAGCTTCTGGTGGTCTGCTGGCAGGGAACATCTTTGGTGTTCCTGGGCTTGTAGTTGCCACATCTCAATCTCTACTTTTATCTTCACATGGCATTCTCCCTGTGCATGTGTCCAAGTCCAAATTTCCTCTTATGAGGACACCAGTCATATTGGATTAGTACCTATGCTAATTACCTCGTTTTAACTTGATCATCAGCAAAGACCTTTCTCAAAATAATGTCATCTTCTGCGGTACTTGGGATAGGAAGAATACATTCAACACATAACATAGGGGCAGGGAATGTAAAAATAAAAAAAAAAGAACTTTTTTTTAAGAGAAAAAATATAATGAGTGCCTACTCTCTGCCCAGCACTGAGCTAGGTACTATAAGTATTGGAATGAAAGTGCCCTTTGCAGACTTTGTTGATGTTATTCTGATGTCTGCAGAATGCTGTTCTTCTGATAATGTCTCCTGTTCACACATGATTTGAAAAGGAACACAGACCTCCCTCCGCCTCCTCCCCTGGGGCTGCAGGTCCTCTTCCAGCAGCCTCTGTCAGCCAGCAGGGTGACATGAGGCCACTGGTGCTCCTCTGTGAGCAGCGGTGGCCACAGTGTTTATATTCACTCAGCTGGGCAGTTGGAATTTATCAGCCACTATTGGTTTTCTTCTAAATAACTTCTCTAACAGCTGATAAAACTCAATGCAGAATATGTGGGGTTCACTTTGCCACCTCCCAGGGACAAACTGGCTACCACCCACAGTAAGCTTTCAGTGAAAAGGTTGGCATTTGCTGATTAGCTCAGCCTTGTGTGCAAAGATAGGCTTAATAAATGCTTTGCAAAGATTTGTTTGCTAACTTATCCACCAGGGATTTGTTGACATTTATTTATTTATTAATAGAGTGTCTGCTTTGCATAGGGCAAGATGCCTAACATGAAATGGAATTTATAAGATGGTCTCATCTCAAGTGCAGCACAAGAATTCCTTCTGTAGCACCTCTGCTGAATCTATCTTGAATAGTCCCTAAAATAGGCAGCTCACCACCTGCATAAGGAATTTATTTTCATAGGTGGGCATGTCTATTTCTAAAAGTAGAAAGGACTTTTTAAAAATTGATCCACTTGTGAATTGATGGGCACTTAGATTGATTCCACATCTTTGCAATTGTGAATTGTGCTGCCATAAACATTTGAGTGCAGGTGTCTTTTTGATAAAATGAATTCTTTTCCTTTGAGTAGATACCCAGTAGTGGGATTGCTGGATTGAATGGTAGGTCTAGTTTTAGTTCTTTGAGGAATCTCCACACTGTTTTCCATAGGGGTTGTACTAATTTGCAGTCCCACCAACAGTGTATAAGTGTTCTTTTCTCTCTACATCCGTGCTAGCGTCTATTGGCTTTTGACTTTTTAGTAATGGCCATTCTGATGGGGTAAGGTGGTATCTCATTATAGTTTTAATTTGCATTTCCCTGATGATTAGTGATGTTGAGTATTTTTTCACATTTGTCGGCCATTTGTCTATCTTCTTTTGGAAAACTTCTGTTCATGTCTTTTGCTCACTTTTTGATGGGTTTATTTATTTTTTTCTTGCTGATTTGTTTGAGTTCTTTGTAGATTCTGGATATTAGTCCTTTGCTGGATGCATAGTTTGGAAATATTTTCTCCCATTCTGTAGGTTGTCTATTCACTCTGTTGATTATTTCCTTTGCTGTGCAGAAACTTTTTAATTCATGAATGGATAAAGAAAATGTGATATATGTATACCATGGAGTACTACTTAGCCATAAAAACGAATATTTCATTATCTTTTGCAGAAACTTGGCTAGAACTGGAGACCATTATCCTAAGTGAAGTTTCTCAAGAATGGAAAATCAAGCACCATATGTTCTTACTAATAAGTGGGAGCTAACTGATGGGTACACATGGGCACAAAGAGGTATAATGGATATTGTAAACCAAGAAGAGGGTAGAATGGAGGGGGTGAGGGATAAAAACTTGCCTAGTGGGTACAATGAACACTATTTTGGTGGTGGGCACACCAAAAACTCTGACTTAGGCATTTTACAAGGTATCCATGTAATAAAAACATTTTTACCCCCTTAATATTTTGGAAAAAAAATAAAACAATAACATCTACAAAAAAATTGAACCAAGATCTACTTTGTAATTTATAATTTATGATGATATAATGTCTGCCCAGTTGTCTTAAATTTTTTGGGGGGGCATTTAAAAATTGAGGTCTAATTCACATACCACAAATTCACCTTTTAAAAATACAATCTAGTGGTTTTTAGTATATTCACAGAGTTATGCAGCTATCACTTCTAATTTTTTACCCCCAAAAAGAAACTCTACACTTATTAGGAGTCATTCCCCACTTTCTCCTTCTCCCAACCCCTGCAAAACCACTAATCTACTTTCTGTCTTTATGGCTTTGCCCATTCTGTACATTTCATATATATGGACTCACATAGTATATGTGCTTGTGTGTCTGGCTTCTTTTATTTAGCATGGGATTTCAAGGCTCATCCATGTTGTAGCTTGTAGCATTTAGCATGTACTCCATTTCTTTATCGTAGCATGTACTTCATGTCTTTTTATACATGGATAATTCCATTGTACGGATGTGCCACATTTTGCTTACCCATTCATCAGGTAACGAACATTTGGGTTGTTTCTACTTTTTGGCTATTATAAATAATGTTGCCACAGACTACTTGTGTACTACACAAGTGTTTGTGTGAATGTATAATTTCAATTCTCTTGGGTATGTACCTTGGAGTTGAATTGATGGGTCATATGATAACTCTATGTTTAACTTTTTGAGGAGCTACCATACTGTTTTCCATAGCAAGGGTATCATTTTACATCTCCACAAGCAATGTCTGAGGGTTCTGATTTCTCCACATCCTCTCCAGCACTTTTTATTGTTCATCTTTTTAATCATAGCTATCCTAGTGAATGTGAAAGAGTTTCTCATTATGGTTTTGATTTGCATTTCCCTAATGGGTGATGATGCTGAGCATTTTTTTATGTGCTTATTGGCTATTGGTATATCTTTTTTTGAGAAATGCAGTTATCTTAAATTTTCATTTTGAGGAACATTTCCTCATTCATTCATTTAGTAAACATTTACTGAACACACATTTATACACTAGGGACACAGAGAGGCATGGAAAAGATTTCAGACTGAAAGGAGTAGTCAGGCATCTATTAGCATGAGGGCTTCATCCTAAAGGCAGATTGTCAAGGCCCATGAAGGCTTCAGGGAGAAAGACTATTTTGAGGATGGGAGGGTGTCTAACACTCATTTGGCCTCTGGTTTAATCTTCCGTAGAGTTGATTCTCACTCAGAGGACAGACAGCAACAAATAAGGCTTAGAAGCATTTAACCAAAATTTCAGTGATGAGGCTACAGAAATACTGCCTCTGTAAAGCAAATGGCAATGAAGAGTTCAGTTATTTTTACTTTTGGAGCTCACTGGACAAAGTCCAGAACAAATGCCGAGGCTTGAGCAGAGGGCTGGGTCAGCAGGAATCTATAACTGGCCTGCTGAAGGCTGGGCATTAGCTCCCTTGGTGGACTCCAGAGGATTCTAGCAGTAATCTATGTCATAGCTTCAGTGAACAGCACTGGTCCTGTCTACAGCATCAGAAAAGGGACATATTAGCCACAGAAAGTGTTATTCCTTGAGCTGTGGCAGGATCACAGAAGAGGGAAAATGGCAGATAGCACATGGCCAAGAGGACTAGCTGAGTGACCCTAGGGGACTCCTGAGTTAGAAGGAATTTGAAGGGATTTGGAGGATCTCTAAGGAGTGTCTAAGGACAGAGGCAGAGAAATACTAGCTTTGACTGTTAATTTCATCCTACTTTTACTCTAGGCTGGGGTGGCTTGGGGAATTATGGGTTACAGGTAAATAATACATGATCTCTTCCCTAGACAAGCTTGTAGAACAGAGGGGGAAACAAAGAGTAGTACATAATTTCAATACAATGAGATAATTACCAAGAGAGGTATAAATGAAGTATCCATTAGTTGGTGCCTTGAATAGCTCCCACTGTATGCATGTCCAAGTTAATAGTCACCCACCCCTGCAAATTGGCTCTGCTATTTATTCAGAGTCTGCTCCCACTGTCCATTTCAGATGTTGATTCTCTCCTGGTTTCTCCTATTTGCATCTTGTTGATTTTTACCCAAATTTTATCTATCTGCCTGGTTCCAGGAGAATGAAGTCCCATTTACAGTGTTTATCTGACTTTTTGACCTGGTTTCTCCAGTCTCTGGGGTGGTCCTCTTTGCTACAGCCCATGTCCTCCCTGTTCTCCTGCCTGTCCAAGGGTTTTGGGAATAATTTATATATTTATCAGTATGCTGGGGTCCTGGGTCTTTCTGTCTAAGAGAGGAGAGCTTTAGGGCTCCAAAGATGGAGGAGAATTTTGAGCAGAGTTTTGAAGGAAGTGTTGGGGTTTTTCTCATGGATATGGAATGAGAACATAAACACAGTTTGGAATGTTTTAAAGAGACTGCAAACAGTTTGGTATAAGCATACAGTACTTGTGGGAAAGTAATGAGATGAGGGTGTAAAAAATGGATGTGGGCCAAATTATGAAAGGTTAAGAATATTGAATTTCACTCTGAATGCAAGCAGAGGACACTGAAAGAGTTTTAGTAGAGGAGCAATTTGGTCAAATTTGTTTTTTTAGAGAGCTCATTTGGAAGGTGTTGTGGAAGCTGTCCTGGGTTGGAGGGGGGACTATTGCAGTAGTTCAGATGAGAAATGATGGTGGCCAAAGATGTGACGTTAGAAATGAAGGGAAATATGGGGATTGAAAAACCCTAATAAAATAGAGCCAAAAACCTTTGCAATTTATTAGATGTGGGGTTTTGGTGAGGGGAGAGACTAGCAAAAAAAAAGACTCAGTTTTCTGACATCATGGCAATTGGGTGAATGGTATAACTATAAAGATCGAGAATGCAGGAGGAGGAATTTTGTGGCAAAGTGGCAGAACATTTTGTTCTCTTATCTATACTGCATTAAAAACCTTCAGATATTTGAATTAGCCATCATAATTCTTTTTGTCTTTTATTACACAGCCTAAAAGTAATTCATCCGTTCCCTTCAGATATATCCATGTTTATGTTCCTCATCATTTTAGTTACTACCTATACTTGACTTTTCCCTGTGCTTCCTAAAATAGAATTCCCTTGCCTGAAGAAAGCCTACTATTAATAAATAGGGTTGGACTGAGAGACAGCAGAGTGGGACTACTGTTTTCTATGGTACCCCAATGGTACATTAATTATGTGATATATAAAGACATAAAAAAAATCTTGTAGTGCAAGACTTTTTCCTCCTGTTTTAGAAGACTCACTAAACTTTTCTGGCCTACTGAAAACCCTTAGGTCATTTTGTCCTTCCTTGAGTGTTGACAAGTATAGCAGCCGGGATGTCCTCAGCTGATAGTGACTCGAGCCATAAGGACATTTATTGTCTATTTCATAAGAAGCCTGGAGAAATGCAATCTCAGACTTGTTTGGTGAATAAATGATGTCATTAAGGATCCAGGTTCTTTTCTTTTTTCCACTCTGTTATCCTCAGAGGATTAGTTTCATCTTCATATCTGTGGCTTCCTAGTTTCAAGATGGCTGCCACAACTCCAAGCACAGGTTCTCCCAGAAAAATTGTCTGCAGCAGGAATGAAAGGAGTAGGGGCAAAAAAACCTTTTTCCTTGCGTGTTTATCTTCTTTCAGGGAGAAAATATTTCCCAGAAGTGCCCAGAATACTTTTCTTTATATATCTCATTGGCCAATCACTGGGCCAAATGGATTAGGATTGTTATGGTTGGCCTTGACCAATCAAGATGCATTGCCTGGAAAATGAAATATTACTGCCTGAACAAAATCATTGTTTTGTTACCGAGGAAAAGAGGTTATGTGACTGTGTAGTAGGCAACTAACAGTGTCTGTCCACAGGAGACCAAAGAAATGTCTGATTAAATATATGAACAGAATGGATTGGTTTGAGTTTGGAGTGGTCTTAGATCTCCCTATGTATCTGTATCCATCTAATTATTGAATCATCTATCAATTGATCTGCTTTCTAGTTCCACTAGCTTAAATCCATATAAATGTATTATCCTCAAACTTCTATTTTATCATGTTATCCAGAAACATTATGGGAGAATTTGTCAAATACTTTATTATAAAAGAAAATGAGAATAATTTTCCATAATATTATTACTGACCTAGCAATGGTTTTGGAGATCACCACGTTATTTTCTGTATATTCATGAATCTATTGTTTAATAAACTTGTCTAAAATTTTTCTGGTGTTTTTGGGATTGCTCTTTTCCCCCTTTTTGGTAAATTGGGGCAGTGATCACTTTAAAAAAATTATTCCTCAGAAGATAGCTTCAGTGGTTCAGAGATAAAATCTGGACATTCTTTCACCCTCTTGGGGTAAAATTTGTTTGATTCTTAAGGCTTGAGCTCATTTAAAATGATCTGCTAGACTCTCTCTCTTCTCTCTCTCTCTCTCTTCCAGAATTGTATGCAATCATTTTTTTTTTCACCAGCATCCTCATCTATAGTGTGTGATAGTTCTTTATTTTACCTGTTAATATTCACCATTCCTTTCTAAGTTATGGACCTATCTTCATCTTGTTCCTCTGGCTTCAGAACATTTTGTTTAGCCCCTGTCTCTGGTGCACTCTCTACGAATATACCTTCCTCCCTCGATCATTGTTATTATCTATGTTACATGGAGGAAGGGTCAAAAGGGTTAAAAGGATATATTTGCTTACTAGGGGATAGTAGCATATGAATCAAAAGACATTCTGACCTTGCTAGGTAAAATTCCTTGTTTGCAGACTGGCTGGAAATATTTCCTTTGATTTCCATATCAAATCACTGTTAAGCCTGTGTAATTTCAACTAATAAATGCAATCATATTCTAAAGTTTTCACTGACTTCAAGATTGTTCTTTTTTAAGCACCAAAGGAGGCAAGAAAAGCTTCATCTTTCTCTGCTGCACTCCTTTTAATAAAAGGATTCGTTCTGTAAAACTTGGATTCAGTCAAAAGGCTGCAGTCAAGGATCCAGAAGGCCACATGTGGCCCCTAGGCTGCAGGTTCCCCACTCCTGTCAGCTGTAAGGCAAACCTCTACTCATGCCAAGTTAAAGAAATGACATGGTCATGCTTATTTTTTATTTCAAAACACCTGATGTTTTCCCTTAACATGGTTACTTTACAGACAGCAGATTCAGGATAGTGCTTACCTCGGGGTGAGGGTGGGGGTGAGGGAGAGGGTACAAGGAACTTTCCAGCTATATTGATAATGTTTTGCTTCTTAAGAAGGAAAATATTCATTGTGTTAGTCTTTATAACCTTTTTGTGTATTTAATATTGCATAATTAAACATGATTACTTCTAAACACAGAAAAACATTAAAAAATAACAGGAATAAATTGACTGAGCAATCTTAGTATATTAGAAAAAGTTTTAGCCAGCAAATCCTGACAGATTCTTGCATTTTTTAATTCACGTATTCATTCAACAAACACTTACTGTACTATGTAATGGAGCTTTAAAGACCAATAATGTGGTTCCAGGCTCCAGTGATACAACAGAGTTATATATATTTAAAAAAGGGCTATGATAGTTCGAGGTGTATGAGACTTACATGTGTAACTAACTAAGTAGGTTAGGGCAGTCATACATAGATGGCTTCACAAAAAGGGACTCTAAGCCATTCTTTTCCTTAATTATTTCAAAAGCATGCTCCTGGGAGCCTCACTCTGTACTGGAAGCTTATAGGAACTATTTATCCTGAGGACTCAAGGTTGATGGGAGAGGAGATATTAAATAGCGCAGGTGGTTGGCCTTGTTTTCATGTGCCCGACCCGCATGCCTCTGAGGCATCTTTTTTGATGCATCCTTTTGCAAATTTCTGCCTAGTCTAGGGTGGATGGATGCTTTACCTTAAGGAGGAGGCCTTTATTCAAGTCACACTGGAAGCTGCTGACCTGGGTCATGTGAAGAGGGAATATGGGCATCAGTGATTGATTCCTGTCCTGTCCCATTTCTGTGTTTTCTCCTTTAGTTCAGAGATACAGGGAAGTGGTAGAGGCAGGAGGGAAGGGAAATCAATTCAGGGATTCAGTTAAACTTATCATGTAATTTGGACAAGCCTTGCCTCTGAAACATTGTCTGTCTGAGCATTTTCACTGAAGGAGGTAACACTTGGGGGTTTTATAAATTGAATCTGGTGCTGATGAAAGACCGGGCTTGGAATCTTGGTGTTAGGTTTGTTCCCTAGAGGCAGAACTGGACGAAGGGGAGCAGTGGAAGGATAAGTTAAATGGGAACAGTCCCTGGGCCTAAGGTCCTGAAGACTTAATGCATGTCTTATGCATCTTCATAGTTGGGGATGCATTACAAGGTTCACTTGCAAAAAGATAGGGATAGGGAGGTCAGCTGATCAGAGGCTGAATCCCAGAAAATATTCACTCCTACTCCCCCAACAGTGTTCATGTGATTTCTTTGGTTTTCATTAGACTGCTGTACTTGTCTGGCTCACTGTAACCAGAACCATTCCTCATTCCCTTTCCAGCAGTCTCCAGATTAGAGAGTGGTTTGGGGACCTCATTAAAGGTCTAAGATTTAAGTATTTGAGACACTTGGCTAGAATAGTTTTGGAAAAGTAAAGCTGATGGTAATTCAAAACTTTTCCACTGCGTAATACTCTGGGCTGATATCTCATTCCTGGAGAGTATTCCAAACATTTCTCAGCTTCTGTTTTTCTTGACCCACTAATAATTTTCCCAGAAGGCCTATCAAGACTGTTAATTTTACTTGACGTTGTATAACTGTCAGAGAAATAACAAGTGCTCATTCTTAACAATTTGATTTGATAAGTAGATACCCTTTATCCTTTAAAATTTGAGAAGCAGTTCCAAATTATACCTTCACAATCAAAGGGGAGTAAACTTAAGAGGCAAATATGTAGGCATTTAAGCAACAGCAATAATGAGAAAAATGCTGCATTACTTTTTCCTATTTCTATTCATCCATTCATTTGTTCATCCATTAAAGAAATATTTATGGAAAACCTATTATGTGCTAAGCACTAAGCAAGGTGTCACGGATAAAATGATAAACAAACAGAAGTCATAGCCCTATAAAACTTATCTGGTGAGAAAGATATTAAATAAACAACCACCCACATTCATCATTACAAAGTGTAATGAGGAAAGTGTATGAGGTGCTATGAGAAATTATCATAGAAAGACTTGAGGTAGGGTCAGGGAAGGATTCCCTGAGAAAGTGGTTTTTGAGCTGAGACTTGAAGAAAAAGTAGGAGCTAACCAGGCAAAGAAAATGGAATGAAACACTCTGCAGCTGTGGAATGATATGTGCAATGGTCCTGAGGTTGGAGGGAGCACGTGCATTTAAAGAACTTAGGCCAGTGTGGCTGGAGCTCCAAGAGAGGCTGCATTATGAAGCTGATGAGATGGGCAGGGGCCAGACCACGCAGGACCTTATAAGAGTTAGGATTTTGTGATTATGTTGAGAATAGGGAAATCATTTGAGAGTCTTCAACAGGAAGTGGCATGATCATTTATGTATTTTGAGACAGCACTAATTGTAGTATGGAGAATGGATATGGGGCAAGAAAGGGTGTTTGGGGGAAAGTGCAAAGTCTATTGTCCAGTGCAGGTGGGAAGTCAGGGTAGTTTGGATTAGGTGGTGGAGGTAGAGATGGAGACCAGTGGATGGTTTGAGTTATTAAGTGATGAAATTGATAGATTGGACATAGAAGATGAAGAAGGTGGGAGGGGTCAAGCCTTACTCAAGTTACCTGGTTTGTTGTACTTATTAGGTGATGATGTTTGTCACTGGAAGAGAATCAGATTTGGGGTGAAAGTCCTGAAACTTGCTCTGGAGCATTTGAAGTGCTTTGAGACACCCAAATGTATATATTGAATAGACAATTGTGTACAAGTCTGGAGCTCAGAGGGGTCTGGTTGAAAGATGTCAAGTTGGAAGTTCTTGGTGGTTATTGAAGCCATATTTTGGGGACATATGGGCGAGGGTTGAGGAACTAGCTAAAGCAATTTAGCTCAACATGACCACATGGAAGTTCATACAACTTTAGTATTGGATGGAAACTTAGAAATTACATTTAAAGATTTTTTCAAATAGTAAAACAATGTTTATTGTTTCTACTATAAAGTAACACATGCTTATCATTGAAGTTTTGGGAAAGGTTAGACCTCTCCTGCACTTCCCTGTTTTTGTAAACAGATAAGGAAAAGGAGACCTCAGAGAATGAAAGTGACTTGTCTTTAGAAGCATAGCTGGGCCAAGAACCCTAAAGTCCTTAATTACAGTTATTTTATATCATGGTCATAAATTGTATTTTTTTTTTTTTTTTAATTTTTAGAGATAGTGTCTCACTCTTGCTGAGGCTGGTCTCAAACTCCTGACCTCAAGTGATCCTCCCACCTCAGCCTCCCAGAGTGCTAGGATTACAGGTGTGAGCCACTGCACCCGGCCCTATCAATTGTTTTTAATATAGGAATTTCTTTGATATGGGGCAATAAAATCTTGGGAAACAGAGAAGCCTTCAATTACTATTATTTTAAATATGAACAGGGCCTTTTCTTAATAAGGGATCTTTAACAGCAGGACATTTGTAGGCCCTGAGCGACATAAGTAGTATAGAGCACGCAAAGTCATCCTTTTGTCTTCCTTTCTCTTCTCCCCTAAGGTTACTCAGTTACCTAATTTCCCTAACACCATTTTGACATAGAAAGACCAGGTCATCCTTGGAACATTCTGTTATTTTGGACAAACTTATAGTTTTATATCTAGTTGAATTACTTATATAAATTCATATAATTCTACAGTAGAAAAACTCAGCAATATTTTCTATCTCAGTGCCATGCCAGGGAAACAGGAATTAAATCATTTTCTAGTTAGATAGAATGAACAATATTTATTTGTGTTTTTTTTTTTTTTTTTTTTTTTTTTTTTTAGACAGAGTCTTGCTCTGTTGCCCTGGCTAGAGTGCCGTGGTGTCAGCCTGGTTCACAGCAACCTCAAACTCCTGGGCTCAAGCGATCCTTCTGCCTCAGCCTCCCAAGTAGCTGGGGCTACAGGCATGTGCCACCATGCCCGGCTAATTTTTCTATATATATTTTAGCTGTCCATATAATTTCTTTCTATTTTTAGTAGAGACAGGGTCTTGCTCTTGCTCAGGCTGGTCTCGAACTCCTGAGCTCAAACAATCCGCTCGCCTCGGCCTCCCAGAGTGCTAGGATTACAGGTGTGAGCCACCGCGCCCGGCCAGAATGAACAATATTTGATAGCACAACAAAATGACTATAATCAATAATAAGTTAGGGTATACTTTAAAATAACTAAAAGAGTAGAATTAGAATGTTCCTAACTCAAAGAAATGTTAAATGCCTGAGGTGATGGATACCCCAATTGCCTTGATTTGATTAATTCATGTTGTATGCCTGTATCAAAACATCACATGTACCCTATAAGGATATAAAACTATTATATATCCATAATAATTAAAAATGAAAAATTAAAGAAAATTATTTTCTAAAAGAAAAAAACCTAAAAAAAAAAAAAAGACAATCATTTTCTCACCCTTCCCTAGAAATTAAAGGGTTCCAGATCACGTAAGCGAGTTGCTGGCCAGCCTGAGTGGCGGGAGAGTACCTGGCAGGAAAGACTGAGCTGAGCAGGTGCAATAGACTCTCCTCTGCCTTCTGCTTTCCTGGAACAGCTGAGATGGGATCTTAGAGCAAGGATGTTCCAGCAATCACAAGTGACGATCTGACCTCAAGTGCTGCTGCTGAAATCAAGGAGCAACCTGGGCATGCAAAAAGCTAGCCTGTTGGAAGTGTAATTAATCTTTTTGGCAGTTTCTTGCTTTCAAAACAAGAATGAATCAGGGATTTTATCTGAGGTTAGTAGTGAGTCATCTTTGAAGAAAAAGTCTAATCAAACTCTGGACATCTGAGGCCACTGCAGAAGATGGGATTATGACCCCTTATAGTAAGTCATGTCTCATCAATATTTATATTTCATGAGGAGAAACTGTGATCAATTCCATTATATTTTTTGCCTGTCTATGGATAGATAATGATGCAGGCAGTTTGGATGGTAAGTGTATTGGTGTTTATCAGGTACCATTCAAGGAGAGAACTTGTCTGACAAACACACATATTTTCGGTGCCTGTATTTTGGTGCATGTCATAGGTTGGGTTTCCTGGAAGCAGGAAGCATTCAGGGTTGATTAGGGAGTGCCCTTGTGATCGACATCTGTGGGAGGAAAGAAAGCAGCAACTTGCAGTGGGTGAGGCACCTCAGCAGAGGCCTCTACCAACTCTGTGGGGAGTCCTGAAGCTGGGGTGACCCTCAGAGTTGTTCCGAGTTGGGCCAGGGACTGGGACATTCTATTCCAGTGTCCCTCAGCTGTTGCCCTCTCCTATAGCTCATTTGCTGCAATATGAATTCCTTAATCTGATACGATATTATGTGGGGAACTTTTCCAGTGGATTAAATACTCTGTAAGCTTCTGGACAGTAGTGCTGGCTGAGGCCCTATGGTAGAAAAGGCAAACCCCAAACCCAGGATATATCTCTATTTCTATGAAAATGAATAGCTGCCCCTTCTACGGAGAAAGGGGTCCCATGTAATCAACTTGCCCCCAGTAAGTGTTGGCCCCTTGGTGGATGGTGCTACACCAGGGACTGAGCACTGGCCTCTACTGTTGGAGGTTTAGACATTCAGCAGTCACAGCAGCTAGATCACCCTTGGTAAGTGAAAGGTCATTCTGTTGAACCCACGCATAGTCTCCATCCCTGCCACCACGGCCATTCTTTCCATGTGTCCATTGTGTCTGCTGTAGCTATTGACAGAGGCTGGCCTGGTCATTCTGTCTATCTGGGTGTTTAATGCCTCTTCTGTGGTGGATTATCTCTGATGGGCATGGACATGTGACGTAAAGGCCTTCATACTTTGTCCCATCCACACGTCCATCCACCTGTATTTGCTTAGAGCCTCTGGTCTTCCACTCTTTCTTCTTCTAGCTCCTGACCACTCAGCCAAGCCATTTACTATTGGCCACCATCCATGCATGGTCTGTCCTTAGGCAGCTGACCATGTCTGCTGGCTAATGCTCTGTGATGGAGGATGTCCCCTCACCACTGTGTTTCAAGGTCAATCCTGAGCAAGCTTGTAGTGCAGCCACCATCCATTTTTGCTTTTTACTCACATACTGAACTGACCCGTCTATTAATATGAATGAGGCTCAGGCTTTTCCCTCTCCCATAAGCTGGTAGAAAGGTGTATTCAAAAGGCCCGTGTGACCCCAGGTGTGTGCCGAGGGACTGGCTCTGGTTTAACAGTGGTGGATGACTTGTGGGTCTGGGCTACCTGCTTGTACCCTCTGGCCCAACCATGTTTAATTGCATAAGTACCATTTCATGTTCCAGTGAGATACTGCTGGACCTGTCCAACCTGTGACTTGGTGGTTCTGCCACATCCAGTTCATAAGGGGCAGTTCTGACTGCATGGCTGCTTGGCGTCCCATGGTCAGACACTCCTTCTCTACCATGGCTCAGTAACACACCAGCTACCATTTCCCAAAGGTGCATAATTAATTCTCTGTGAAAGGTGGCATACTCCAGAACCCTGTGGACCTGTGCTTTGATCCTCCTATTGGTACTTGCTGTAAAATGCACATGGCATCCTCTCTCACCACGGAAACATCTGTTACCATAGGGTCTGCTGGGCTATATGGCCCAATAGACAGGGTTGCTTGACCTACAGCCTAGACCTGCTGTGTAGGTTCCTGCTCTGATCCCAAGGAAAAGCTGACAACTTTTCCTGCTCTTGACCCTCACTGAAAGCTGGAAACTCGGCATATGTGCTGGAGCAATATTCCCATGTACGGAATATGTTGCCCTTAGAGCCCAAAGAATCCTACCAGGTCTTGTGCTTCCTTCTTCACGGTGGGAGATGCAAATTGTGGTATTTGTCTTTTACTTTGGACATGAAGGTCTGGCCTGCCCCAGTCCATTAGACATCTGAAATTTTTGCTGACATGTTGGGGCCCTGAATGGCCGGAGGGTTTATCTCCCACGCTCTGGAGTTCTTGTGTCTTACCGTGGCCTCCAGTGTACCCCATCGTGTTATCTGCTCCGATTAGAATAGCATCATCGGTACAGTGGGCCAGTGTGATGTTTTCTGAGATGTCCAGTCAGTCAAGGTCTCATTGGATTATATTATGACAGACGGTGGGGGACAGTTAACATAGTTCTGGGGCAAGACTGTAAATGTTTACTATTGTTCATTTCAGGTGAATGCAGACTATTTTTGATCTTCTTTTCTGGTAGGAATGAAAAAAATGCATCTGCCAGCTCACTGGCCACATGTCACGTACCTGAAGCTGCTCTAGCAAAGATTTCGCCTGTGGCACAGCAGCTACAACTGGGGCTGCTAGGATGAATTTGTGCTAATCTGTGCCATTCTCTGGGTTTTTGCAAAGACCAGAATGGTGGATTAAATGACTAGATAGTGAGATGGTGATCCTTGTCACCCTTCATCTTTTCATTTTTTTTAGGATGGCATTAATCTCTGCCATCATCCCTGGGAGGAAGTCTTATTTTGCGTTTTCTGCCTTGGTGGTGGTGGGGGTGTGAAGTTTCAGAGGGAACCCGTTGGCCTTCCACCTTGCTCCACATCTCACTCCACAGGCCAAGGAGCAAATGCAGGGGTTCTGCCAACTAGCAAGTGTGTCCATTCCAGTGACACATTTTGGGACCAGGAAAGTGACCCCCAGGTGGGTCAGGGGGCCTACTGTGCTCACTGTGACCTGGGCCTGGGTCAGGATTCCATTTATTTCTCGCTCCCCTGTGCCTCTGCTCTCACAGGGGTCATGAAGACAACTCAGTTTTCTGTGTCAACCTCATAGGATGCCACAGGAAGGAGGTGTGTGCCTTGGGTGAGTGGCTTTGCTCAGCTGAGGCAATGCCTGTAGGGACTGGAAGCTGAGGGTGTTCTCCTGGTAGCTGCCCTACTGGCCGGGGAGTATGTTCTTCATCCTGAAGGGGGACCTGGGCGGAGGTCACAGTGTTCCTACTACACCCGCTCACCCTCCAGCCCCTTGTCAGTATTCTCCTACGTTCTTCCAGAGGCTTATGGGCGGCAGCAGAGGAAGCTTAGCTTTTGGGCCCCTCATTTGCATAAACCTCTTCTAAGACCTTGAACCTAATTTTGTATTATTTTTCTTGAAAAGTGTTCCTCCCCCAAATATAGAAGCTTCAAAAACTCAATTCTTCCCTTGATTCTGCTTTATTTACTCTGAGTTTGAGAAGAGGAAGAGAAGGGAAATTGACATTTGGGTGCCTATACCGTCCCCAGCATCAGGCTTAGCGTTTTACTTGCATTATGTCATTTCAGTTTGGGAATGTTATTTGGATCTCTTCAGCATTCACAATCTTTGATTCTTCAGTGTCTTTGCGTGTGCTTTTCCTTTTACCCAGAAGATCCTTTTTCACTTTGCTTGCATTTGGAAGCCTTTCTCATTCTTTTCTACTTAACTCAAATGCTGTCTCTTCTCTGAGTCCTTTTTGATACCTGAAAAAGGACTGGTGCTTCTTCTCACAGCACCGTGTGGGCATCCGTCACTGGGCTCTGCTCTCGGATCACAATTGCTGCTTACACCTGTGTCTCCCTTGCTCCTCTCTGAGTTCTCAAGTGGCAGATTTTGTGCTGTTCACCTTTGCGTCCTCAGGGTCTAGTGAGTCTCATGTCACAGAATGGCAGTGTATTAAATATCAGTTGATTGCTTGAAATAGCATTGGTTCTCCAGGTCAGGAAAAAAAAAATCTCAAGAGCATAAAATTCTCTTTCCTTTGAGGACTGAGCTCACGAAGCAACTTCTGATAAAGAAATTTGATTTCCTAGTTTCTTGATAACAGGGTGAAGATGTTCTTAGAGCAAGGAAACAGACATTTCTAGTAGTAGGGGGTGTAATTTCATTGCAAAAGAACAAATCAACATTCTAGTTTGTCAGACTCTTGAGAATATCTTAGCCAGAGTCATTCCCTCAGATCTGGAAGGCTTCTAAGTTAACGGATAAGATTGAATTTTAGAAGCTGTAATAAAAGTTGTAGAATCTGGACTCTACATGGTGAATTACTAATCTATATTCCTCAGATACTTTTGTTATACAAACGGGATCATCCTGTATAGCCTGGTTTATAAATTCCTTATCAATCAATAAATATTTATAGCATCATTCTTGTTTTATGCACAGTATTCCATTATATGAATATTCCAGAATTTATTTGATCGATCTGCTTAATAATTTTTTTAGGTTCTTTCTAGTTGTTTGGTCATTATAAACAAAATGTCAGCGACCATCTTTATGCATGTATCTTTGCCCACATATCTAACTGTGTCCTTTAGATAATTTCTAAAAATGGAATTGTTTGTTCAAAGGGTGTAACTATTTTGAAACATACACACACATGTATGTACACATATGTATACACACATGTATGTACGTGTGCATATTTATTTTGCTTCCTTGGCTGAGACAATTTCCTTCCCTCCATCCATGTTGTAGATTTGTTGCAGAGAAGTTCCAGCTCCCCTTTCATTTCAGGGGGCTCACGTGGCTGAATCTCATCCATGGACTCTGAGCAGAAGTAATGTGTGCCACGTCCTGGCCAAGGTTGTTAGAAAGTAGGTGAGCCTTCTCCATGGCCTCCTCTTCTCTGGTCAGCTGAGTGTTGATGTCCGGGGTGACAATGGAAGCCACACTGAAGGTACTAGAGGCTGTCAGTCAGGCTCTGCCCTCCTGTCTGTCAATGGGAGGATGAGGGGCCCCTGCCACCTGTCAGGATTATACACTTCACACCCTCTAGGTAAGAAATAACTCATTGTGATCAGCCACTGATGTTACAGGGGCATCTGTTACAGCCTTATCTAATATAGCTGGCTTGTCTTCCAAAAAGGTGGTTCTTCCACCAACAGCATATAAAGGGCCTCTTCTTGTTCCTTTCAGTCTCATCAACATTTCTAGAGCGCTTAAAAAATTGCCACACTACATAGCTGGTATCACATTGTTTGATCTTGCGATTCTTTGAGTTCTAGTAAATTTGGGACATGTTTATTGACTGCTTGCATTTCTTCTTAGCCCAGACATCTGTGACTTCAAGAATTCCTGGAAGGCCAAAAAGAAAAACTCTAAGTTTTAAAAGTTCTTCTACATGTATATTTATGAACACTTGGAGATATTGTTCTGAAGCCAAAAAATCGAGGCTGAACGAACAGAAATAAGAGAGTACCTGCAATGCAGTTTATTTGGGGCTGCCGGCAGCCTCTCAGTGGGGCTGTGAGTCAATCTGATGGGGTGTGTATGGACAGAAAGAAAAAAAAACTCGACGGAAGTTATTCAGTTATTTTAATGAGTCTTGAATCCACAGGATTAAGTGAAAATTCATCTGATTTAATTGAGTGACACTAATTGGTGAAGAGAAGGCAATCAAATAGGCTGTGCAGTGTAGTTACTCAAAGTGTATATTTTTTTCTAATTTACTTCTGATGGTTTTACCCTTCTTCCTTTGTGCTCCGTGGGCAGATTCTAAAAGTAGTATTTATTGAAATACACCACAACAGATTAGGGGATTCTCTGTGTATTTGGGTTTGCTTTTATGTTTCCAAACGAAGGGTTAAGTTATTTTGTTCTTTGAGTAGCATCATGGAACACAAAAATAGCCTGTGATAAGTCATTGTGTTGATTTCTAAAAACCTAAGTGTATGAGAGGATAAGGCAGTTTGCAGAGGTAGTAGGAAGAAGGGGAGAAGGACTGTAGGAAGAGTCAGAACGGCTTGGAAGAAGCAGGAGGGAAATATGTGGTTCCACCTGATGGAAGACGATCTGATCTCCCAGCTGGGCCCTGGGGGTCTAGAAGCAGCGAGAGCTCAGGCCCATCCTCATGGTGGTCACTGGGGAGGCAGCCAGATCCCGAAGAGAACGGCTGCATGGTGCACAGGAGAGGGCTCGGCCTCAGCTTTACACACATCTCTCTACCTCTGACAGAGAATGGAAACCACAAGAATTTTCCAGATCTGAAGAGACCATGTAAATCTGGGACAGTGGGTATGTCAGCAATATATTTATGAAGACAGATGACCTCAGCATGACCCTGGAGACAGGGGCATCCCCCACCAGGCTGCAGGATGGGGACTGAGCCAGAAATTAAGTTTATTTATTAAACTTGGATTATTGTGCACACCTGAGTCAGTCGACAGAGATTAATGTCCACTCTAACTGCATTTCCTGGGGCCAAACATCTCAGATCGTTATGTGCTCATGAGGAGCCATAGTTTTATTTAATTGCATTTGTTCATTTACTATAATTTGATAATATTTCCTATGAGCACACATTTAAATAATTATTCAACTAAAACGATGTTTTCAGAGTTAGCCTGGCAAAGGGGCTTTGGAATTTGAAGACTCTAGTGATATATGATCCCTCAGCATGTGGTTTAGATCTGAATTTCATCATGACTTAGCAGAAATCAGAAGATTATGTGTATTTAACTGTGAGAAGAGTTATGTGCAGAAAATACTTTTTAAAATCATGAAAAGTAGCACAAAGTGCCAGTGATCTCTAGTCACAGGACACTGGATCCCAAATTTTAGAAGGGGACGCTGGTGTTTCCTCCCGAGTCTTTGCTTAGGAGTCTATGAAATTTCAGTCATCACATTAAGCTTCGAGTAACTTTGAAGAGGAGAAATTAGAGGGATGCTCCCGGGGATCGGAACTGTGCTTGTCCAGGTTTAGGGCCAACGGCTTGATTCTGGAAGGCTGGAATCCTTGTCCTATGAGAATGGACCTTCCCACCGAGTCACCCAGGTTTGATCTGAGATCTGGGAGCCACACTGGTGATGGATGGTTTCTCACATGGTTTCTGAGTTGCTGACCTCCTTCCTGTGTAGTTGCATTTTGATTAGTATTCGGGAATTGCTTCTAATGCAGACCACATCGATGGGCAGGACAGAACAATCCCAGATTTGTTCTCCGTTAACGGTCTGTGACATTTTCAGAGTCAGGGTTGGCATCAATGTTGTCTGAGTGAGAGTGGCTAAAAAAAATATGATTTCAGTCCATTCCAGCTTGCAGCTGCTTGTTAGCGCACCTTGACCAAGCTCCTTCTTCCTCACCTCTTGGACCACGTCTATGTGGGCACTGCTGCCACAGCTGTGTCTGTCAAGGCATAGTTATGCTGGGGTGCTTGAAGTCCTGCTTCAGTACATCTCAAGAGTATTTTCTTGCTTGTGGGGACTGTAGTTCCTTCACTTAGATGGCCACACAGCAACTGCAGGGGTGCTGTCTATCTTCCAAGCCCCCTTTGCTTGGCAGGGCTGATTGCTGCACACACCCCGGGCTGCACAGAAGGTCACCTTGTTGGTATAGTGCTGTAAGGAGGTCAACCTATCTAACCCCTATTTTCTGATTCCTGTAGAGGCTACTCCTAAGGCAGGCATGGGTCTGTCTGGGAGCTCACCTTTGTTCAGGGAAGCAGTGGGCATTCTGTCAATCGCTAATGTGAAGGAAGGGACTTAGCTGATATTGTCTTAATCTCGTATTTGCATCTGCTGTAGAATTAAGGATTTTCAACCCACCCGGGGAACTGGGTTGATTTGGAGCAGCCCTGAACCTCTGCTCTGGTCCTTGAACTATGAATTATTTTTTTTTTAGACAATCATTCTTGCTTCAGACCCTAAATCCAGAATTATAATCTTGGGACTTCACAGGGACCTCCATCTTCTCTGCATTCTCTTTTCTTCAACCTACAGATTAAAACAGGTGTTTATTTCTAATTTTTCTCAAGTATGCCTTGGTAGATAACAGCACAAGGCAGATGATACAATAATACTCAGAACACAGTTGTTTAAGAGGGTTGTGGAGGGAGCTGGCCAGTGAGAGTGAAGCCCGTGTTTCTGATGTAATAGTGTCGGCTGAATGCCTGGGTAGGCAGCGATCCCTGTCCTAAGAGTCGGGAGCAGAGAGTGGTAGGTGTGGCAGAGGAGGAGTTGAGTCAGGATAGGCTAAATTATGCTCCAGCAACAAATTAACATTGCAACCTCAATGGCTTGTTGCAGCGAGGAATTATTTCTTGATCACGCACAGTTATCCTGGTGCTCTATAGAGCAGTTCAGTCCCAAGCAGTGATTTAGGAATCCCGCCCTCTTCTTTTTAAAGTCTCTGTTATCTTGACATGTAGATTCCAGTCCACCGTGGCAGGGGAAGACAGAGCTGGAGGTTTGTGCAGGACCTTTACACGACTTTGCCTAGAAGAGACTCATGGTAACTCTACTTAGAGTTCGATGGCCAGAATTAGTCACCTACCCCTGCCTAACTGCAAAAAGGCTGGGAGGAGTAGTCACCTCCCAAGAGTGAGAGTGGACCCTGATATTTGTGACCAATGGTAATGTGTATCCAGTGGAAGGTATGTGATCAGAGGGCTAAGGCTCCTGCCACGAGGTGGGGCTGCTGAGGCTGGCATTTTCCTACAGTTTTCTCGCCACCGGGGACCATGTTGCTGGTTTAGCATCACCAACACGGGCTGTCCACCTTGCATCTGTGATCAGCTACATCTCACCCTGAGAGCTTCTGCCATGGACTCATTTCGAGAGAGTGGGAACAGTTGGTGCAACTCTTTGTCTCCTGCACCCAGGAAGATTGTTTCCTATTTCTAAGATTCCTTAAAAGTACTCATTTTGCTTCGACCATGTGGGTGAGTAAGTAGGATTTTGATAAGCTGCTGCTGATTCCTCCGGCTCATTTAGGAGCCATCTGGAAGAGGCCTTAGGGGCAAGGCGGACGTGCTGTTTCCTCAGCCTCCAAGAGCCATCCCTAGGGAGCAAATACACATACACTTAGGCTATAAATCACTTCTCTCATTGGTACTAAATTAACTTTTAAGCCTTCTAAACTTCTGAACCAGCTGATGGCAGGATCCTGGGTGGCAGGATGCTGGGCCCGCGCTCACATTGATTAAATATAAATTGCATTTGTTGCAAGATTTAATGCATGCATTAATAGAGGCAGCAGCCGTGGTTCCCAAATGCTGGTCTGTGACTGGCTGAATCAGAATCACTTGGGACACCAGGTGAATGACAGATTTCCAGGCTCCATCTCAGACCCACTGAATTAGAATCACTCAGACTGAGGCACAGGAATCTTTGAATGAGCTCATCATTGTAGATAAGTAGTCAGGTCTGGGAGTCCCTGCAGATGTGGGAAGAGCACTGGAGGGAAGTTTGAGGGTCTGCTAGCTGGGTTCCGGTCTTCGCTCTGATGCTGTGTGGTCCTTGAGAAGTCGCTTAACTTTTCTGGTCTCAGTTTTGTCATCTGCATTGTGATGAGATGAACCTGTTTCATTAAATGAAATATGACTCTGAGTTCCAATATACAAGCAGACAAAAATAGGGCAGCTCTGGTGGAAGGAGTGGTCAAGTTCTCCTTTTGTTCCCAAAATGGTCCTTAAGGGCTGCCAAGGAATCCTAGGGATTTCTGGGACACAGTCTGGAACACTTCTGGGAGAGAGATCATTAAGGTTCTTTTTAGTTCTGGAAGCCTTTGAATTGTGGCCATAGAGGGCGGGGTGTGTCTCTCTGTCTTTCTGTTTCTGTCTACCTGTCTGTCTCTCTCTGTCTTTCTCTGTGACTCTGTCTCTGTCTCTGTCTCTTTCTGCCTCTGTTTCTTTGTTTCTGTCTCTTTTTATCTGTCTCTCTCCCTGTCCTAAAACAGATGAAAGCTTAGGATATATATTTCTTATATATATAAGTTCTTAGGTAAAACATGGTAGAGATTTGAGAGGAGACTATCTGAAACCCATTTGAAGGTGCAAAGTTGTTCTTGCCTGTAGATTTCCTTTTTTTTTTAAACCTTTAATGGAATTTTCAAGTTCTGGTCATGAGTTTTTGAAGTTGAATTTATCAACTTACAGGTTTTAACATTTGTTAACATTTTTGACCCAAAGTCGTGGTAGGCAAATCAGGCACATATTTAATAAAAATGTATGATATGTGGTGTAGACTGTGTAAGCAGGATTTTGTTTAATTATTGCATCTAACTACTCAAACACCCACTGGACTCCTGATTGTTTTCATTTTGGGGATGACAGGTATTTATTATATTAGAATGATATGAGACTAGCTATGGCAGAATTCCTTTAGGAGTAAGAAGCCTTAATTAGGTTCCAGAATTGTCCTGATTTAGCATAGGATAGGATCCTACAACACCTGAATTTAGCACATTTAAGTTTTATTTTAAAAATAAAGTCACTATTTCCAACATCAACAATAATGACAAGTACCATGTGACTTCTAGGTTTCTTAATATTTTCACTCCTAAATACTTCAGTACATAGTTCCTAAGAACAAAAACATTCTGACAGTACAACCACATAACATTCTAACATATAACACTGATAAAATTTAGGAAAGTTAACATTAAGATATTATTGTTATTATTCAGTCTAGATTCAAATTTTACCAACTGCTATTTATTTTTTATAATACCAATATGAATTTTCATACTCATTTTTGAACTTGATACCCTGTAGTTGTAGGAAGAATAAAATGCTATGAGAAATCCATGTATTCATCTATTCATTTGATAGCATTAAATAAGAATACAGAAGGATGTAGGAAAGTAATTTTTAGGGTTATAGATAAAACATTCTTTATCCTGAAAATCTCAAAATCCAGAGGTGCCCATGGAGGTAGGCAGAAACTCACAAATAGCAGAACATGTTCTGGTGGAGAAAACCACAGGTTAATGTAAAATGAATGGGTATTATTAATAGAAATGAGGAGATTAGAAGGAGGTGGTTTGTGGATGCTGAATCAGAACATGTTTTGGTTGTGTACAAAGCAGGTGGAGACTGCTAGTGGGCATGTGGACCTATAGATCTGGAGAGAGATTAAGGCTAGAGCCACAGTTTGGAAAGTGTTACAGAGAGGGAAAGTGGAAATCTTAGAGGGGGTACATTTTTTAAAGGGGCAAACAAAAAATTGAGGACAGAAAATCAGAAAGAAGACGAAGAAGAAGCAGAAAGCCCCAACATAGGGTCTCGTGTAGGAACTACTTTTCTCATCAGAAATTTTTACCAGGTTATTTTTTTGTTAGAGAATTGGGTCATTGTAATTCATATTTTGCTATGCCTGAAAACTCTCTGTAATCCCTCTTCTGCCTTGGGTAAGAGGATTTGAAGAAAACAGTCCACATAGAAGTTTAAATAGAAAGTTAAAAATTCATTGTGGCCCTTTTCGGTTGAAATTATGATATGAATCACTATTATTTGGGAAGCTTTTTGCCTAAAATAGGTAACATCCTGTAGATTTGCCTCTCACTATTCTATTAATTGAACTGCTGGCATGTTTATGTTTTGAGACCTATTCTAACACTATTAGATTTGCCAGATGAAGAACACAAAGACCAGTTCAACCTAGGAGATAATCAATTTTTCATGCTCATTATCATTTAGATGAGTCTTTTATAAGGGAATGGTTTCAGCATGACGCATTTTAATGCTGAGTAACACCTCATTCCTCCAGGTAGCCAAGAGGAAGACTTATATGCTCCCAGCGAAAATGTTAAGATCCTAAATCACAGAGTACAGAGAAAATCAAAAGGAAATTTGTGAAAACGAAATGAGAGCCAGAGCACTGATAAAATTTATTGCCAGAAAACTTTTCAGTTTCATCAATATTTTTATAGTTGCTTAACCTTCCTGATTCTTTGTATGCCCTCTGACTACCCTGGAGGAAAAAGCAAAGTATTCAAAGCTTAAGTACTTTTTGAAACCTTTTCTATGTTGACACCGTTTGGAGCCATTTCAATATTTCATATTGGAAAAAAAAGGAGACATGTCTCCCTGAAAAATTAAGATCAAAACAGACCCAATTACAGCGGTTTCAGCAGTGTTGGCCAAAGGCTGAACATCTGACAGCCTCACGACACATGGCTTTATCCACGTAACCAGCGAGTGGCCTCAGAGAACTGATTATTGGAAGGGAAGACAGTGCTATGATTCTAGTGTTCTAATGAATCTCGATTTTTGTGAATTTACTAACACTTAGTAGATCCTACACTTAAAATGGGAATATTCCAAGTAATTTCTCCTTCTTTCATTCTGAAATAATTAAGAAAGGTGTTAACACTGCATGGGCCTGTCTCCTAAGGAGTATGATTTAAAAAGCTACTCCATAGTTGTGCTTTATTCTTACTCCTATTTTTTAAAATGGCTTTTGGCCTTTGGCTCTGCTACCCAGCCTGCAAGCTGAAACTCATATTGCCTCTCCTACTGTGAACTCAGCCCACCCCTTCTCCCAGGGGATTACCCAGCCAGGTGTGTATGCCTGAGGCATGTAACACACACGCTCACATCGGACATATATGCCCATACGAGGGAATATGGGCAGAAGAAATGACTTCTTAGAAATGTGAGGACTGAAAAGAGGGAACCAAGAAATACTGCTGTCTTCCCCCAATATCGAATGGCCTTTTTTTTTTAAAGTATAGAAACTATATTCTTTTCACCATCAAAGCCTCTGGCAGTGATAAGCATGATTTCCAAGACTGCACATAGCTCCAGAAGAGCTCCAACTAATGTGCCCAGCTTCAATTTCAGCGTTGCTCATTAGAACAACAATGCAAACCAGCTGTCCCCTGGTGTTTGGAAAAGAAAGATCCAATTAACTGGCTGTCATCCACCTGGTTCCAGATTTAGCCATCTCCTTATGAGTCTGTAAAAGCAGCCAGTTTGCATGAATTTTCATCATTAATGCAAGCCAGGGGGCGAGGGGTGATGGGGACAGTGGATAGGCTCTGGATTGCTGTGAAGGGTAAAAAGTGAAAGGCCCTATAGAGCTTGGACATCTGAAAAGTCAGTAATGGATTAATTAGGCAAGATTTTGACCTTAAAACTGTTCCTTATTTTGTGTATGTTGATGTGAAGGCCGGAAATACATTGTTTCTATGAATGGTGAATATAGAACCATTCTGGATATTTTTCTCCTTAGTAACAGTGACATTTAAAGTGTCAACCACCTATCTGTATTGCAATTAACCAGATTCCTATATTGGAATATTCAAATTTCACTGGAACTCATAACTAAGGCTTTCCTTTGTGGATTTGTAAAAAATATCCTGATTAACTCAGAAATAAAAGCAATGACTGGAGCTCTTAAGTCATCATTATTCTGTCTTTTGAAGGAAAACACCTAATTGATATCTGACCATTTAGGCCCTGGAATCATAAATCTAATGGTCTGCCTCCTGGAAACGTTAGAGGCCCACATCTTTCCAGGGTAATATCACATTCTCAATAGCGCCATCAATAAAACAATCATTTCTCAGCACCGAAGACTGAAAAACCTGTTGTATTACACTTTCCAGTCTCTTCAAAATCACATTTGAAAAATCTATTTTGTTGCAAGATGACCAATCTCATCTGATTTATAAGCTGTGGCCTCAGAGGAAATATGGAATGCTTGGAGTTGGAGCCGAGGAACAAATGTGCCTGGCTGGACGTAGGCACTTCCTGCATTTTGAGCAGTTCCCAGGACGTGCTTCAGAATGTGTCACTTTACAATTGTTAAGTCATGTGGCAAATAATCACTTATTTGGCAGCCTGGGTATGATGTCTATATTCCATTAAAGTCTTATGTTTCGGGTTTCCATACCTAAGCTTTCTCCCCTGCCCCACCCCACCCCCCAAATACCCCCTAGACTTTCTATCTGGTCAAGAAACCATGTAAACGGATGATCATTTTCTAGAAATCTCCTTCCTTAGCATTTCTAATTTTTTTTTTTTTCTAAGACAAAATTTCTCTCTGTTGCCCTGGCTAGAGTGCAGTGGCGTGGTCATAGCTCACTGTAACCTCAAACTCCTGGGCTCGAACGATCCTCCTGCCTCAGATTCCCGAGTAGCTGGGACCACAGGCAGGAGCCACTGCACTTGGCCTACCATTTCTAATTTTAAAAGAATTTTGTGAATTTTCACTTCTCAAACTGTCAGATGATCTTAAAATGGTCTCATTTCAGATGGGATTTTCGCCTCCATCTCTTTCCTTGCTCTTAGTAAAGTTGCAATACATTTTAGAAAAAATGTTAAGATTCCTCTGATGTCAAATTGTTGCAGCCTGTAATACATGAGAGGGAGAGAGAGAGGGGACAGGGGAGAGAGAGGGAGGGAGAGAGGCAGAGAGAAAGCGTGCTCTTCATGAAGTATGCTTAGTGGCATTTCTTAAGGTGACTTGATGGTTGTGGAATTTAATCCCTATACTTATTTAAACTATATTTTACATCCTACATGTGACCAAAAACAAATAAACAACTTGCTGATCTTGGATTTCTGTGACCTTAAAGAAAAAATTGAATAAATAAAATAAAGCTCCCCCAACTACAATCACAGTCTCAATGTTTAAAAATTATTCTTCCAGGAGAAGCTGTTTATTTGCCATTGTGAATTGATTGGCTAACACTTGATTTCAGCAGGTCTAATCGATGTCTCAAACACTTTGTGGTAATTCTCAAATGCTCTTTTCCCGTCTCATCCTTATCTCGTGAACCTCCTCATCTTGAAGATATTCTTGCCACGCTACTCAGTAACTGTAGCATCTGTCTGAAGTTGTCCTCTCCTTCCATTCCTCAGTCTTCTCCCATGGCCCTGATTTCTACAGGGCCAGCTCGTCTAAAACCACGGCTTCATATTATCTTCTTGATGTTCTTATCTCTAGTCACCTTCATGACCACTGAGCTTCTCTATAAAAAATATTCTGAAGCTTGAGCCTTAAAGTCTGAGATTTTCTTTTATTGTAATCATTTCCTTACTGTTATAACTGCCTTTGCTTTTTCTTATCGATGGAATCATTTCCGCTCACGGTGACAGTCTGATGTTTTTGTCTGCCCCTCATCACTTGCCCTTTCAGACTGAGTTTGTTTTCCTGTCGAGCCCTGATCCTGCAGTTAGCCCTGGTAACAACGTCCTCGCCAGAATCCTAAAATTCCTCAGCTTACTTTACCAACCTTGTTTTCGTCCTTGTTTTGGCTTGCTGCTTACCAAAAATTGCTCGAGAAAGTCAGGATGCTATGCCAAGTAACCTCACACTTATTCCTGGTAGGGTGGACCAAAATCCTTCATAAGGTCTGTCCTTGAGCGCTTAGTGGCTCAGTGTTCCTCTATCCTCTTAGCTTCCTGTTCTGACCACACTGGCCTTCTTTTCGTTCCTCAAACATATCACACTTCCTCTTGCTGAGGAGCTTTGCTTAAAACAATCTTTCCTTTATCTTCTCCTGGTTAACTCTTAACCAGTCATTAGATGTCAACCTAAATATCACTTCTTAGAGGGAGTGGTAGTTGAGATTAAACTTCCACTTCCTTCTCATCCCTCTGGTATATCATAGACCATGCATCTCTATCTCACTTACAATTTTACATTTTTTTGGTGTGACTATACATTGGATGTCACTTTGATGGACTTATGGACTGTAAGTGTTTCTGCTTTTCCTTGTACCCTCAACAACTTAATAATATATTTATTCAGTAAGTATATTATGTGGAGTAAGCACAGAAAATATTTTATAAGTGGCCCTTTTACTAGTAGTAACTCCTTAAGCAGATGATATTTAGACATCTTTAAATATTAGAAATATTTCTTCTTTTTTATATTGAAGAAAAAATCTCTTTTCCTACTTCTGTTCTTGAGGTCATATGCATGATTGGATTTCCAGCATATTGTCAAATACAATGTGGTGCAGTAGAAAGAGCATTGCTTTGGAGTAAAATCTATAATAGTTGCAGCTATCATAATTGGGGGCTTATTCTGTGTCTGGCACTCTGATCATCTGTAAAGAGGGAATAATAATAATTGCTTTATACAGTTCAGATTAAAAACTATTTGTTGAGCACCTATTGTGTTCCATATAGTACCTATTGTGTTCCATATAGTACCTTAATATTTGGTATAAAAGATGAATATAACACATATGCTGTACTCGAGGAGTTGACAGCCTATTGGAGAAGTCTAAGAACATATCTCAGGTGGGCTCTTTCCAAGAAATTGACTCAATTTCTCCCCTTCTCATAGCAGTAATAAACACTCAGGAGTGTGTTGGGATTCAGATGATTTTGTTATTAGCCAAAGGTGAGCAGACAGATGTTTGCCTAGAGCTTCCAGAATAGTTGTGACCCAGGAATGCATGGAGATTCTCTGAGGATGGGTAGGTGGATGGAATTCTTGGAAGAACCTCAAGTTATATCATTAGCCATTGGGAACTTCACTGGGGACTCATGGCCATAGAAACCTGCCTGCCTCTCCCTCCTCCCACCTGGAACTGCACTGTGTTCCCTGCTCTGCGTAGCCTTCTGTGTGCAGATGCTTTTTTTATTTCACATAAATAGATGAACTATTATCTTTTGGCTGTGTCTGATGGTGTCTTTCCATCCCCCCTTTATCCTTGTATCAACTACACAAGGAGATGCACGTGCACATTGATCACTTAGCTACAGGAGGTAAGTGATACGAGAGGGAACTGCAGTGGGAGGATAAATTGGCACAACCATTTTTGAAAACTGGCGTTACCGACTAAAGCTGAAGGTATGCATGCCTATGACTTTTCATTTCCACACTTAGTTATATACGCAACAGAAACGTGTCCATATGCTCACCAAAAGACGTGTGCTAGGATATATTCATAGCAGCATCGTTCCTTATAGCTCCAAAGCAGGGAACTACCCAAATGCCCATCAACTGTAGACTTGGTAAACTGTGTTGTATTCAGACACTGCAATACTGTATAGCAATGAGAATGCATAATGTGGATGACTGTCACTTGCGTAAAATACAAGACTAGGCAAAACAAAGCCAGTTGTTAGAGGGCAGGATAGTGACTACCCTTCTTGGGACTAGTTACTAGAGGAGAGCACAGGGTGGGACTCCTGGGGTGCTGATAATGATCTGTTTCTCAATTTGGGGCTCGTTTGTGAAAATTCATCAAGCTTTACATTTGTTCCTTGTGCACTTAGTTGTATGTGAGTTCGTATTTCAATATAAAGTTTAGAAAGAGTTGGTTCAATTTTTTTCTTCTTATTGCTTCTAAAAGCAGCTTGGATTACAGGAGTAAAATATGGAAAATTACCATCTAGGAAAGGAGCTGTCCTGTTACACATTTCAAATTGGCACTTGCTTTGAAAAGCAATCATCAGGCTAGTGGGGGGCGTCTTTGAACCGATGTTCCACAGATGACAATACTTGTCCCAGTAATTGCAGAACTCTTGAAATGAGCTGACTTGGAATCTTCTCTGTTTCACTCTTGTTATTTTTCTTTTAACATGGATTTGATAATAATCTTAAATATGAAATATTTCATTGTTATTATGTAAATTACTCTTAAAAAATGACAGGTTAGCCATACCAATACTGGAGAATTAGTATTCCTCCAGAAAATTGCTGGCTATCCCTTGAAAATCCTGTAAAATGTGACATTGGAGAATGAGTACACTTTTAACATAACAGCTACAATTTTAACTCTAAATTTGTTGTACTTTCACATTTTCAGGGGATGGGATATTTAAAAGGTTCATGTAAAATTAGGAAATTCCAGACATTGAAGACAGCTTTTCAAAACAAATGCAGTGACTTTTTTTTTTAATCACACATTTCCCTGGTCATTGCCCTAAACCTTGCCCCAATAACAATCACCAGCAGCCTTCCCAGGACACTGGATTAACACAGTGGTATGAACGTGGACTCCAAACCGTGGTCTTACAGGAGAAGTTCTTTGTCCTTAGACCAGTAGTCAGTTCTTGGCAAGAGAGGTCCTTGTTCTGGATCCTGTTCTGATTCAACTCTGGCCACATCCCTATCTAGAGGATAAGGAATCCATGGGCCTAAGGAACCTGCAGTTTCTTTTTCTAGAACCATGTTCCAGGTAGGAGGGACTGGGGCATTCGGGGCTGTGCTTCCTGAGCCCTCACAGCTCTCCTCAGTCCTCCTGTAGTCAGACTGTCACTGGTCTGTGCACTCCCAGGCCCCAAGGGTGGACAAGCAGCAGCTGTTCTCTGGGGTTGGCATTGTAGACCGAGCTTGGGGGTTGAGAAGTCCACAGGCCTGTGTTCATGGTCCCTGGAGGACAAAGCCAGGAGTGAGATGGGAACAGGGGAAGGCCTGGCGATGGCTTGTCTGGGGGCCAGGACCTGGCTCTCGCTATAGTAACCCTTCCTGCTGAGGAACTCCAAGGAACTGGAGCATTCTATTTTCTGATCTTGCCTTCAAAGGCATTGTGAAGCTGTGTTTGCTCAAAGTATGAGGACAGAATGTATTTTATTTGCTAGCTCAATTTGTGACATGTATATATTCTATGCATGGTCTGTGGCCTGCATTTGTACGCTTGTCCTGGACACTCTGAATGTTAGTGATGAGCCTGCCTTGGACATAAATGACTCAGGAATTAAAGGAGAAACACTTTTAATATCCATACTCAATTGTGAATTTTCACAAGAAATGTCTAACTTCTTTTGAACACTTAAAGAAATTTTAATGATTCTAAAACGTGCATCTGTATTGATCCGGTCAATTGAGGCTACAATCTTTGACTGTAGAACTTGGCACAATTAACTGACCTGCTATGCACATGTTCAGCACTGTCAACCTAATTGGGGAATTGTAAATAGGACCATTCGGCTAAACAGAACTAACTACTGAAAACAGATCTGCATTAGGATAAGATTACGTAAAGCCTCACACCAAAGCCTTTTTCAAGTTAGGGCTGGAAGAGTCTGTCACTCACTGATTTTATTCCATGCATGTAATCATGATTCAGCAACACAGGTATATGAATGCTTACTCCGTAGTAGGCACTGGAATTCCATGATGAACAGGACCTCTGCCTCAGAATGCTCCCAGTCTGATGGAGGAGGCTCTCTAGGCATCAGCATGCTGATTGCCGTGTCGAGGATAGATCCATCCACCAGGCCGGGAGCTTATGCACGGACGGCTGTGTGCTGTGTGTGCTTCAGAATGTTATGTTCTGTGCATCATTCACAAGACTGAAGACACATTATTAAAATTCTATGCCAACGACTTGTTAGAGCAGCAGTTTTATTTTAAAATCTATGTTCCGTTTCTTTGTTTGGAAGCTTCTTGTTCCACATCAATTAGGCCTTTAATTTGACTCTGACTCTCCATTTCACCAAAAGTACGTAATATTGGGTAAATGTCTCCTTTTCTACACTAATTTCATCTTGTGGTGAAGATACTTGAATGGTCAGAACAAGCAGTTTGCTTCAAAGGGATACTTTTAGCTTCCGAGTGCTCAAGTTAATTTCTTAACCCGGCATAATAATATAGCACGTCCTACCTAATACACATGTACCTTACCAAGATAAGCAAAGGAGTAATAGGTAAATTTAGAAGGTATATGAAATATACATTATATTCCCCAGATTTAGAGCTCTCAGAATGTTATATGCATGATGGTTGACACAATTTTTTCCTAATTGTTCCTATCTTTTCTGTAGAGAAGGAGCGAATGGACACAGTTTGCTTTTCATGAATCTGAGTGCTTGTAACTCTCACTAAGTCCTGATAGTTTCCCAGTGATCACTTATGTCCTCTGAATGGAGGACCGCTGATTTGAGATGAGTGCATTCTGTGTTTGAAAAGAATTGAATTGGAGGGTGGTGGATTACATCCTTTATCCACTTTGACTGGTTTGCGTATACCGAGTGTACACATCTGCTGTTCCACAGGATCCTGCAACACAGTCAGGAAGGAGGGTGGCAGAGCAACAGCCCGGCACCACCTGCCACCCTCTCCATCGCAAGAAATGATTGTCAGTAGTTATTGACTTGATCCCAAATTGTTTTCATGGTAAAGTCTAATGAAGTTCAATGATGACTTGTGCCTTGAGTTTTAGCAAAATGTATGGACTTGTGCTGGATGGTTATCCAGTCAATTTGGATGAGGAGTTCTGAATTCCCTTCCGTTGGATATGTACCCAGCAGTGGGATGGCTGGGTCATGTGGTAGTTCTATTTTCAGTTTTTGAGGAGGCTCCATACTGTTCTCCATAGTGGTTGCACTAATTTACATTCCCACCAAACTACCACCTTGATTTTAACAGTTTAGATTAGTGTCACCTATTTTTTACTTTATAGATAGAGTCACTGTATATACTCTTGGTGCCTGGCTTCTTCCACCCAATTTGTTGCTTGTGTGACCCATCCACATTGTTGAGTATATTTGTGATTGTTCATTCATTCCTATTGCCATTTTGCCTTACAATGTAAGGATGTACCATTACTTATTTATTAGTTCTATCGCTGGCAGACATTTACATGCTATTATTACTAAAGATGTCTGTACACATATTCTATTGCGTACCTCTTGGTGAACATTGCATGTGTAACGTGTATGCTCAACTTTATTGGATATTGCCAGTTTTCCACAGATGTTGCACCAACTCCCACCAATGGTTCTGATTTCTCTACATCTACAATCCTAATATATTTTTCCTTTTTAATTTTTTTGTGAGTGCTAGCTCATTCTATCATTTTAGATTCTTGATTCTTGTAAGTGTTTTCTCATTGTGATTTAAGTTTGCATTTCCTTTATGACTAATGATATTGGGAACCTTGTCATTTGCTCACAGGCCATGTTGAATACCCTCATTTGTGAAGTGGCTATTCAAGTGTTCTGCCAACTTTATCTGTTGGATTGTCTGCTTTTCATTTATTAACTTGTAATAGTTCTTTATATTATATTCTGAATATGAGTGTTATGTCATCAGTTTTATGTATTGTGAGTATCTCAGACTGTGGGTTGGTTTTTTTGTTCTTAATGGTGTTTTTTCATGAATAGAAATCCTCAATTTTTACATACTCCAATGTATAAATTTTTTCTTTTATGGTTAGTGCTTTTTGTTTCTTCTTTAAGAAGTCTTTTCCTCTAAGGTAACAATTATTTATGCTTCCTCTAAAAACTTATTTTTTTAACCTTTTGTATTTAGATCTGCTATTTTTATTCTTTTCAAATTTTTAATCAAAGTTTTGTTGACTTCATAAAAATAATTAGAAAGTGTTCCCTATTTTTCTATTCTTTGGAAGAACTTTTGCTAAATTGGTATTTTCCTCCTTAAATGGAAAAATTCATTGGTAAAACTATTTGGGTCTAGGTATTGTGTGTGAAAAGTTAAAATAATGGATTCAGTTTTGTTAATGTATATTACACTATTCAGATGTTTCTTTTTCTTCTTCTGACAACTTTGATAAATTGTATTTTTTGAGAAATTTTTCTTTCTTCCAAACTGTCAAATTTGTTGGCCTGAAGGTTTTAATATTGTCATTTATTTTGTCTTTTTCCTGTGTGTAGGATCTGTATGTTGCTACTTTTTTATTCCTTGTATCAGTAATTTGTATTTTTAGAGTTTTCTTTTTTGATTAGTCTTAGGGGCCTTTCAATATTATGAATGTTTTCAAAGAAATAACTTTTGGCTTTGACAATGTCTACCTTTCATGCCTGTTTTAAATTTTATTCAAATTAATTTCTGCTCTTCATTATTTCTTCACCTGAACTTAGGTTTGGTATACTGTAAGATTATGTATTTTTGATGCAAGTTTTACATCCCTGTGCCAACATTTACAATATATTTTATATATATTCCACATATATTTCTCTTTCCAAACTTAGTGACAGTAAATTTCTTTTATAACCCAAATGTAAATGTGGGAGATGAACAAAATGGAATATTTCCAAAAGTTGTTACTAAGCAGTCCAGCTCTCGGCCAAAAACCTCTGTTTCAGGCCCAGTGTTCAGGCCCACTGATGTTTCAGGCCCAATCTTAGACAATTACAAAGGCCTTACCTGGCAGGCCTCATGGGAGAGAGCTGCCTTCCCCACCCTAGACGTGGTGCACAGCCAGGGCATTGCAGTCTGTGAAAGGAGTCAGTAACCAAGGACTCAGGCCCCCCAGCCAACCACGCTCTTAAACATGGCTCCGTCTCTAGCCCAGGTGCTTCCATTCTGAAACCTCTTTATCTGGGGTGTTCAGCAAAGACTACCTTATTGGGGAAAGGGAGGAGGAGACCTTAAAGACAATTTCCTCCACTCTGACTCATTACTTAGTACTTTTCAACCTCTACCTCCACCCAGCCCCTGGGCTTACCCTACTGCTTGGGTCTGTAAAACTTCAGGGGCTCTTTGTTTGGGGCTCCATTGGCAGTGAAGTGATTCTTGTGTCTGTGATGATCTACTTGACCTTGGACTGGTGCTGTTCCACGGGGGAAAACGGAGCAGGGAGAGTCAACACCTTCTGTGGTTTAGCCTCTGGCTTAGACTGTCGCAATTTGTGACTTTCATTTGGACTTGTCTTGATCAGCTGCTCTGACACCTGACGACTCAGCTCTCTCCAGCCCAGGTCAGCTCCTAACAAGTACTCTGATCATCTTGGGATGTTTTAAAACTTTTCACAGCAGACAATTTTAGAGCACACTTTGCGTGCTGAAAAGTAAGGAGCTGAATAAAGCACAAGTTGGTTGAGATTGACAATATTCATCTTGTTCCTTTGGTGTAAATATCAAATTTATCTCCAGAGGATTTTCCCCTTCAAATCAAAATATCTTCAAAATCTTTTCACATCCAGGCAAAGAATTAAGAATTTTCATTAACTTCTCTCTTCCCCTAAGGAATGGAAAAGTTAAAATTTTTTTGCCTGAATATTGATTTGAAGTTTTGCTTTAAATGGAAAAATGTCTTGATTCTCAAATTGCTTAAGATTTAGGTGAAAGCAGTTTGAGGTTACACAGAGTTCTGAAGGATATCAGATACTAAAAAGAGAAATATTTGACTGCTCCTCATGGTACTAATCTCCTTTATAGTGTTTGGGCATTTACACAGTGTTTACATGTTTTGTGCAGTATAACCCAGCCATTCCCAATCTTTTTGGCATCAGGGACCAGTTTCATGGAAGACAATTTTTCCACAGACTGTGGGGTGGTGGGTGGGAGGGAGGGTTTCGGGATGATTCAAGCACATTACATTTATTGTGCAGTCAAACCTCTCTGCTAACAATAATCTGTATTTGCAGCTGCTCCCCAGCACTAGCATCACCGCCTCAGCTCCACCTCAGATCATCAGGCATTAGATTGTCATAAAGAGTGCACAACCTAGATCCCTTGCACACGCAGTTTACAGTAGGGTTTGTGCTCCTATGAGAATCTTATGCCACCGCCAATCTACAGCAGGCGGAGCTTATGCCATGATGTGAGTGATGAGGACCGGCTGTAAATACAGATGAAGCTTTGCTGGCTCGCCCACTGCTCACCTGCTTCTATGTGACCTTGTTCCTAACAGGCAAGGGACCAGTACTGGCCTGCAGCCCAGGGGTTGGGAACCACAGGTTTAACCAATTTTTTTAGATTTTCAAGATGTATATCTCTAAGCTGGCTGTTATTAATGTCATGTATACTTTTCTGACAACATTTGTTTTGTTTCTAGCTTTGTTTTTTTATCATTACAAAAATCTCAGAATGATATGCCACTAAAAATGATCTGATTTGCCTATTCAGGATTTTACATTGTATTGCTGTGATTTTTACATGAAAAATGCTGATGGGAAATGGTGTTACTCTTTATCAACTGGAGGAGGAAGGGAAGCAGTGGGGGAAATAAAAACACTCCCCACAAAGGATGAACGAGGAGCAGCACAATGGAGTGAATACCACAGGCTGGAATTGTGGTTGTGGCTGGTGTTTGTTTCTCCTTTCATCTCCTTCTTTGCCTCCTGCATTTAGTCTTTCTAAATTGGGGTTACCTTTAGCTTTGGGCTTATCTTTAGGAGGACTGTTATTCTACAAAAGTTTTCAGGTCTTAAGAGGGACTGATTGGCAGCCCTGTTGGTTTGCTTGTGACTCTCCAGTCCAGACCATCGTGTTAGAAAGAGATGTGAATTCTGGGCAGAAATGGTAGGAGTTATGATGGTGTGTATGGTTAAGTGGCTCTTTGCTTCTGAGTACAAGTTAGTACCACATGAATACTGTGGTATTGGCCACAGTAATTCATGTGTATGAATAATAATATACATGAATGAGTTATTGAAAGTAATGTGGCAAACTTGTATGACTACTTTTCGTTAGTGAGTTACTAAAATTTTTTTTAAAATTGAGATATAACATACTAAACTGCACAGATTTTAAGAGTATAGATCAATAAATTTTTATCTATCTATCTAATCTCTAGGTATCAAGAAATGGAATAAGAAAGAAATCAGGATATAGAACATTTCCAGCACTGCAGAAGCCTTTTCTTATGCTCCTTCCCAATCGGTATTTTCCTACCCTAAGGTTTCCACTATTTATTTGGCTTTCTATCCCCATAGAGTATTTCATTATTCTTGACCTTTATGTAATTGGAGTCATAAAATATGTACTCTTTTGCTGTTTGGCTTTTTCATTTATCATTATGTTTATGAGATTAATCCAAGTTGTCCTCTCTCCCTCAATATTTAATTAATGAAATTTAAAGTATATTGAGACGTTGAAAGAATTGTGCAGTGAACACTCATATGCACCAGCCACCCCGATTCCACGTTGCTATCGTTTTGCTGCATCATCTTACATTCATCAGTCTAATTTTCAATGCATTTCAAAGTAAGTTGCAGGCATCAGTACCCTTCATCCTCAACATGCATGTCTTTTCTTTAGTATATACTTGATTTCTGAAAGGTTTAGTGGATGACTGTGTTAGCAAAATCTGTGCGTATTTCTGAGAGACAAGGTCAAAGTCATTGGAACATAGTGCTTGAATTTAGTATTTCCTGTTCTAATATTTCATAGTTTGGTTTTCAACATTTTGTCTGCAGGAGGAGGAGATGAGGGAGGAAGCAGTCCTGATTTGTAGCTTGTTTCTCCTTTGGGGTTGAAAGAGTAGTGGGAATCCTGTAGGTCCCACAGGGAAGTGGGAAGGTTTCAGAATTCAGACTGAAGGAGAATGAGATGTCACAATGCAGGGAAAGAGGAATTTTCTAATTTCAAAAAGGAAATGTAGGGAGCTGCTTCTTCCATTTAACCTTTATATTTTTTTAAAAAAATTTCAATAGATTGAGGGGGTACAAGTGTTTTTTTGTTACATGGATGAACTGTATAATGGTGAAGTCTGGGCTTTTTGTGTACCTGTCACCCAAGTAGCATACATTGTGCCTGATAGGTAATTTTTCATCTCTCACTGCCCTTCCACGCTTCCCCTTCTGAGTCTCCAATGTCCATCAAGTCACTCTGTGTGACCATGCACACCCATCGCTTAGCTCCCACTTGTAAGTGAGAACATGTGGTATTTGGCTTTCCATTCCTGTGTTACTTCACTTAGGATTGTGGCCTTCAGTTCCATCTAAATTGCTGCAAAAGACATTATTTCATTCCTTTTTATGGCTGGGTAGTACTCTACAGTGTGTGTGTGTGTGTGTGTGTGTGTGTGTGTATCTATATATATCACATTTTCTTTATCCACTCATTGGTTGATGGGCACTTAGCTTGATTTCTAGTTTGCTCTGGCTAAGTGCATTTTGTTTAGTGGAAACTGTGGAAAATAGCAGTTGTTTAGTCAAAGCGTAACAAATGTATATATAGAAGGTTATTGAGAGTAGAATAATTTTTCTTGATTTTTAACTTTTTTCCTATTTTTTTATTTAAATAGATTTAGGGGGTACAAGTGTGTATTTTTTTGTTACATAGATGAATTGCATAGTGGAGAAATCTAGGCTTTTAATATACTCGTCACCTGAATAGTGTACATTGTACCCAACAGGTAATTTTTCATTCCATACCCTTCCCCTTCCTTTCCCCTTTGGAGTCTCCAATGTCCATTAAGTCACACTGTATGACCATGCATACCAATTGCTTAGCTCCCACTTATAAGTGAGAATATGTGGTATTTGGTTTTTTGTTCTTGGATTACTTTACTTAGAATAATGGCCTGCACTTCCAACCAAGTTGCTGCAAAGGACATTATTTCATTTTTTTTTAAATGGTTGAGTAGTATTCCATTGTATATGTGTACCAAATTTCTTTTATTCACTCATATGTTGGTGGGTGCTTAGGTTGGTTCCATATCTTTACAATTGTGAATTAGGCTGAGATAAAAATGTGGATGCAAGTGTCTTTTTGATAAAATGACTTCTTTTCCTTTGGATAGATCTCCAGTAGTGGGATTGTTGGATTGAATAGTAGATCTACTTTTAGTTCTTTGAGAAATCTACATACTATTTTCCGTAGAGATTATAGTAGTTTACATTCCCACCAACAGTGTATAAGAATTCCCATTTCACTACATCCACACCAATATCTATTGTTTTTTGACTCTTTAATAATGGCCATTCTGACAAAGGGTATCTCATTGTGGTTTTAATTTGCATTTCCCTGATGATTAGTGATATTAAACATTTTTTTCATATGTTTGCTGGTCATTTGTATATCTTCTTTTGCAAAATTTCTGTTCATGTCTTCTGCCTATTTTTTAAAAAATTTCAAAATATTAGAGTGTTCAATTTTTTTTTTGTTACATGGATAACAAATAATGTTGAAGTCAGGGCTTTTGGTGTGCCTGTCAGCAGAATAGTGTTCACTGTACCCTGTTGGTATGTTTTTATTCCTCCCCCAACCCTCCCCCCTTCTTGGTTTCCCATGTCCTTTATATCTCTTTGTGCCTGTGTGCCCATTGTTTAGCTCCTGCTTATTAGTGAGAACATGCGGTGTTTGTTTCTACATTCCTGAGATACTTCACGTAGGATAATGGTCTCCAGTTCTATCTGAGTTGCTGCAAAAGACATTATTTCATTTCTTTTTATGACTGAGTAGTACTCCATGGTGTGTGTGTGTGTGTGTGTGTGTGTGTATATATATACACACACACACACACACGCCCCCCACATTTTCTTTTGTTTCCTTTTTATTTATTTATTTTATTTTAAAATTTTTATTATTCTTTTAAATTTCATAATATTATGGGGGTACAACTGTTTTGGTTACATGTATAGCTTTTGTACACTTTGAATCAATGTATAAGTGTTCCCTTCACTCAGATAGTGTACATTGTACCCATTAGTATATACCAGATTTTCTTTATCTATTCATGAATTAATAGGTACTTCAGTTGATTCCGTATCTTTGCAATTGTGAATTGTGCTGTAATAAACATTTGGGTGCAGCTGTCTTTTTGATAAAATGACTTGCTTTTTTGTGGGTAGATACCCAGTAGTGGGATTGCTGGATTAAACGGAAGGTCTACTTTTATTTCTTTGAGGAATCTCCATATTGTTTTCCATAGAGGTTGTACTAATTTGTAGTCCCACCAAAGGTGTATCAGCATTCCTTTTTCTCTGCATCCACACCAGCATCTATTGTTTTTTGACTTTTTAATAATGGTCATTCTGAGAGGGGTAAAGTAGTATCTCATTGTGGTTTTAATTTGCATTTTCCTGATGATTAGTGATGTTGAACTTTTTTTCATATATTTATTGGCCATTTGTCTATCTTCTTTTGAAAAAATTCTGTTCATGTGTTTTGCACACTTTTTGATGGAGTTGTTTTTTTTCTTGCTGATTTGTTTGAGTTCTTTGTAGATTCTGAATATTAGCTTTTTGTTGGATGTATAGCATGCAATATTTTCTCCCACTCTGTAGGCTATTTGCTCTATTGATTTTTTCCTTGGCTGTGCAGAAACTTTTTAATTTAATCAGGTCCCATTTATTTATTTTTGTTGTTGCTGTGATTGCCTTTGGGGTATTCTTCATAAATTCTTTGCCTAGCCCTATGGCTAGAAGAGTTTTTCCTAGAATTTTTATGTGTTCATGCCTTACTTTTAAGTCTTTAATCCATCTTGAATTAATTTTTGTATATGGTGAGACATGGGGGTCTTATTTCATTCTTCTGCATGTGGCTATCCAATTTTTTCAGCACCATTTATTGAACAGGGGATCCTTTCCTTAGTGTATGTTTTTGTCTGCTTTGTTGAAGCTCATTTGGTTGTAAGTGTATGGTTTTATTTCTTGGTTCACTAACCTGTTGATTGATCTATGTGTTTACCTTTATGCCAGTATCATGCTGTTTTGGTTACTATAGCCTTGTAGTATAATTTGAAGTCAGGTAATATGAGGCCTCTAGATTTGTTTTTTTTTTTTTTTTTTTTGCTTAGGACTGCTTTGGCTATTCAGGCTTTTTTTTTTTAATTCCATATGAAATTTAGGATTTTTTTTAATTCTGTGAAAAATGATATTGATATTTTGATGGGGATTGCATTGAATCTGTAAATCACTTTGGGCAGTATGAACATTTTTACAATATTGGTTCTTCCATTCCATGACTGTGGGATGTTTTTCCATTTGTTGGTGTCATCACTGATTTCTTTCATCAGTGTTTTTCAGTTCTCCTTGTAGAGATCTTTCATCTCCTTGGTTAAGTATATTTCTAGGTATTTTATTTTTTCTGCAGCTATTGGAAATGGTGTTGAGTTCTTGATTTGAGTCTCAGCTTGGCTGTTACTAGTGTGTAGAAATACTACTGATTTCTGTACATTAATTTTATAACCTGAGACTTTACTAAATTTATCAATTCTATGAGTCTTGTGGAGTATGATTTTTACTTTTTTGAGACAGGATCTTGCTCTGTTGCCCAGGCTAGAGGGCAGTGGTGTCAACATAGCTCGCTGCAACCTCAAACATCTTGGGGTCACGTGATTTGTCTGCCTTAGCCTCCTGAGCGGGTGGGACTACAGGTGTGTGCCACCATGCTCTGGTAATTTATATATATATATATGTGTGTGTGTGTATATATATATTTAATAGAGTCAGGGTCTTGCTATGTTGCTTAGGCTCGTCTTGAGCTCAAGCGATCCTTCCACCTCAGCCTTCTAAAGTGCTAGGATTATGGGAGTAAGCTGCTGTGCTTGGCTGATGTTTACTTTTAAGGTGGGTGGTCAAGGGTATGAACAACATCTCCAGAGGAGGGGAATCTGTAATATATTTCTAAAATAAAGGAAAGACTGAAAGGGAATTTAGAGACTATCTAGTCCCAACTCAAATTAGAACCACTTGGGGAGTGTATAAAACCCCCCACTGAGATTCTCATGATTGAACCGGAGTGGGGCCTGGGTATCATTGTTTTTTAACAATGTTTTTTAACAATAGCCCCAGGGGATTCTAAGGTGAAGCCAATTTGAGAACTGATATAGTTCAAACTTTGCTGATATTTCTAAAGTTCAAATGTAGGAAGATAAAGTGACATTTGATATTAATACATATTTCTTGGCTAAGTGATGCACAGTTAAGGTTGAAGCACAAAGTTAAAATGTTAGTCACAAATTATCGCCTGAAGAGGAAACTGAGTATTCTGTACTCAGAGGAATTCTTTCTATAAACGGCTTGTCTTTCTGATGTCAGCAAACAGACACAATTTGGAACTTCGTTTCCACATGAACTGAAATGATTGTATATAGACTCCATGAGGGTGGATTATACAGAATCCAATAATAGCTGAAGAGGTCCATGTTCTTCCATTTGTATGAGCTGCCATCTGTGATGGCGTTAGATGCTGACATTGTGATACTGTGGTATTAGACAAAATCAACTCTGTGGAGGGGACAGTTGATAGACATTGAGTACCTGCTTTGAGAGCTTTTAGGTCGAGAGAAGCTTTTATACAGTCAGTCACATGGATCATTTTAGAGCCCTTGTGAATCTACTCTATTCAGGGTAGCAAGGTGATATTTAACAAATATGCTTTTATTTATTTATTTATTTTTAGAGACAGTGTCTTGCTCTGTGACTGAGGCTGCAGTGCGGTGCTGAGATCATAGCTCACTGCACCTGCAAACTCCTGGGCTTGAGCAATCCTCCTGCCACAGCCTCCCGAGTAGCTGGGACTACAGGTTTGTGCCACCATACCCAGCTAATTTTTCTTTTTCTTCTTCTTCTTCTTCTTTTTTTTTTTTTTTGTAAAGATGGGATTTCACTATGTTGCCCAGACTGGTCTCAAATTCCTGGCCTCAGTGATCCTTCTATCTTGGCCTCCCAAATTGCTGGGATTGGAGGTGTGAGCCTCTATGCCTGGCCCAAACATGCTTTTAAATGTTTGCATTTAAATTTCCAAAGCAGTTGTAAATTTATATTATGAACTGAGTTGGCTTAGACATCTATTTATATGAAAAAGATCTGAGTTGACTGTAGCTAATAGAAGCTAGCTGTATAGTGATCCCTCTAGGTTTATCCTCACTAAATAGGAATGCCTGGGAGCAAGAAAAAAAAATGTCGTATGAAGAAAGATAATAAAATGAAACGATTCCAAAGGGCTTCATTTTCATATGAAAATTATCCTGTGTTTTCCCAGAAAGCCAAACTAAGGTGAATGAGTGGGTACCAGTTAGAGGGAAGCTAATTTTGACTCTTTGTAATCATGACAGCTAGTATTTATTGGCACTTGCTAGTGCCAGCCCTGTGCTAGACATTTTATGTAGTTTATTTCCTTAAGTTTTAACAATAACTATATGAAATAGATACTCTAATATACTTTATAGATAAGTGGGGAGGATTGAGGCTTTCAGAGAAACCTGCTTAAGATCACACACTGATAGAGCCGAGACTCAAACTTAGGCAGTCTGATTCCAGAACTTGAGCTCTTTACTGCTGCCTCCCAGAGAAAATCCTTCCGCCATATTTTGTTGGCTGCCTCAAGATTTAGCAGCCTCTCTGCCCTGTACTAGGAGCTTGTACTACAAGTAGGTGGGAGCTGGCACTACTAAAACTTTAAGAACCCTTAGAACTGTAAGATCCAAAGCTACGCCAGAATGGGACTCTGGTAGGTCAAGTTGATAGTGCAGCCTCACGTGGGAAAGAGTATGGATTCTGGAGTTAGCAGACTTGGGTTCAACTCCCAGCTCTCTCACCCCTGGCATTCTATCTTTGAAAAACTTAGTACCTTTTCAGGTTTCTTTGCCGCCATTTATAAAATAGAGATAAAGTGACCTTTCATCATTATTGTGGACGTTACAGAAAAGTCATATAAAGTGCTTGCCGTTCAATAAATAGTTGCCACTATTATTCAACCTAATTTGGCATGGTATGCATCGTGTGGTCAGGGATGACCATCACAGCCTGACCTTTGTGATTTGGTGGAGGGTGAGTAAGGAAGAAAGAATCTGACTTTTAATTAGGCTTTTGACCAAACTGAGCTATGTGTGAAGTTTTGTTAGGTTCTCTTACTCCTAAATGAATAGGAAGGGTTGTTTTGGATTGGGAAAACTGATAAAAAAATTAATCTAGTTACTTTGAAAGATGCCCTTATTTTTATCAAGGAGACAGTATACTTATCATTATCTGTAACTAGAGGTCTTATCCTCTCAGAAAGGAAGCCCATTAATCTGCAGATTTCATGCCTTAAAATTACCCTTTGAGTCAGGAAGCTTGTTTATAAATGCACATTATTTTGGCCACTTTAGGAAAAATAGAAATCTAATGTATCTCTTAGACTAGATTCTAAACATCTGATAACTTCTTTAAAGTCTTCTGTGCATGGACAGGGGGCAGGCCTCCTACTTTGTAGTTGTAAATGAGGAGCTTCCTGATTATCCCAGGGAAAAGAAGTTTTTAAAAGGATAATTGGTACAGTTTAAACCATGGTATTTTTTAACTTTTAAAATGAATTTTTAATAATAAGATTAGATAAATTAGATAACTTTTCTTGGATACCTTATGCCTATACAAAATAACAGTGGAATTGCTGGCACTTCTGCTAAGGTTGATACATTTCTTTAAAAATTTTAATTGATATATAATAATATACATAATAATTATACATTTATGGGGTACAGTGTGATGTTTTGATATGTATATACACTGTGTAATGATCAAAACAGGGTAAATAGCATATTCATCACTCAAACATCATTTCTTTTTAGTGAGAACAAAGTCCTCTCTTTTAGCTATTTTGAAATATACGTTAATTTTAACTAGTCACTCTATTGTGCACTAGGATACAAGAACATTTTCCTTCTATTTAACTATAACTTTGACCAATATCTCCCTGTTCTCCCCTTCTTCCTACCCTCCCCAGCCTCTGGGAACCAGAGATCATACAGTATTTGTCTTTCTGTGCCTGGCTTATTTCACCTAACATAATGTCTTCCAGGTTCACCCATGTTCTTGCAAATAATTGATTTCATTCTTTTTTATAGTTGAATAGTATTCCATTGTGTGTGTGTGTGTTTGTGTGTGTGTGTGTGTGTGTGTGTGTGTACATGTTGATTCCATATCTTGGCTATTGTGACTATTGCTGCAATAAAAATGGGAGTGCAGGTATCTCTTTGACATACTGATTTCATTTCCTTTGGAGATTTTATACACACACACACACACACACACACACACACACACGACACTCCAGTAGTGGGATTGCTGGGTCATATAGTAGTTCAATTTTTAATTTTTTGAGGAACTATTATACTGTTTTCGATAATGGCTGTACTAATTTACATTCCTGCCAACAGTGTGTAAGGGCCCCTTTTCTGCACATCCTTGCTAGCACTTGTT
>CM052443.1:39521380-39540759 GCA_028533085.1 Varecia variegata
TAACTGTAGTGAGATGATATATCATTACGGTTTTGATTTGCATTTCTCTGATGATTAGTGATGTTGAACATTTTTTCATATACCTGTTGGCCATTGGTGTGTCCTTTTTTAGAGAAATGTCTATTAAGGTCTTTTGCCCATTTTTAATTGAATTCTTTGTTTTGTTTGCTATCAAGTTGTTTGAGTTTTTATATATTCTGAATATTAGCCTAAGGGATATGTTTCTTTTGAAGAATTTTTTTTTCATAGAGTACTCTTGATTCTTGGGGAAAAAAATCAATTGATAAGCTTTTAGACAAAAAAAGCAATTTATCAGATTTTCAAAAACAGACAAAATGTTCAATTCACTTGCTTTAAAAAACAGGAAAAAAAGCTTTATTAGCAAAAATAAATATATAAGTACTTATCTCTGATATTCTGGTGAATGAGAAGAAATAAATGAAAATTGAGTAGGAAGAATGAATCACAAAGTAGAGACAGCAGCAGAAGACAGAGATGGAGAAGAGAGTGTCCCTCAAGAAGAAGAGACCAGAACACAGAAAGTGAAGAAAGAAAGAGACAAATAAATGGAAGGAACTTGTCAGGCTTGCAGGTAGGCGTATGTATGATTTGGTAACTGTTGAGTTTTGTCACTGGTGAGCATTTCAGTCTGTGGAGCTATTATCCTTACAGCTGGAAGAATCAAATTTTATTCCCAGGGACAGGAGGTGATAAATACTTCCAAACCTGTAATTTAGGGCTTTAGCATCTGAGTTAGCACCACTGATGAATTCATTAGTCATCAAAAGGACTAAATATAAACTCAGCCCCAAAGGATGAACTCTGAACACGCCTCCATTGCCTACACCCTGTTCATCCTTTCCCAGTGGATGGCCCCATTGGAGTTGGGAAGGGATGTTGCCTGAATAAAGTCAGGCTTCCACTTGGATGGAGGAAGAAGATGCTGGACATGGGTGGGCAGCAAACAGTGTCCACTGCAGGCAACTACTATGGGCAAAGGACTGGGTATGACATCAAGAGGAAAAGACAAAATGTTTTCGGTAAGTTTGGGGAGAGAAACAAGAAAATAAACAAGTGCAGCAAAAAGTCATGGATGTCAAATAGAAGTGCACACCATGAGGAGCCCTTTCCTTTTGGGGCATGGGGTTTGGAGGGGTAGGGGAGTTAGTCTGGCTGATTGTCTTGTAGAGTTGCTTGCTGTGGCTTATACTCCTGCTGCCCAATGACCCTTAGAGAGGAGGCCAATTAGATGACCCCAGTGAGGGTCTTTAACCTTCCTCATCCTGGATGCTGCACGCCCTTGAGGGCTGTTCCCTAACTCTTCCTTCCCCCTTTTATTTTCTCTTTAACTTCTTCCCTGTAGGTGTCCTCAGTGCCCTTTTGTTGTCCTGGCTCTATCTTGGAATGTTCCATGTGTCACCCTTCAGTCCTCTCATATATATGAGTCTCATTCCACATGTTATCTCCCAGTGTTTTGTTGATTTCACTGCCTGCACTGCCAATGGGTGCTGGACCCCGTGTCTTCGGCTCAGCTCTGTTGGCCTTGCAGAGGGGAGGGGTGAGGACAATCCCATGAATGGGGCCAGCCCTGGGGGAGGGAGAGAAATCATAAGGGGTTTCTACTCTTTGCCAACTGGCTTTCTCCATTGCCTGATTATTAGTGTTTCTTTATCAGAAATTTGATTATTTTCCTCCACATTTAAATGAAAAAAAATTAATATTTTAATATTAATTATTATTTTAATATACATTACAATATTTAAAATATTTCCTCCTAATATTTCTCAGGAATGACTTGGCTTTATTATGCTAAAGCAGCCTTTACCTGTCTTTCTTCTCTGGCTTGTACTATGATATAAGGTATCTTCCTCTAAGCCCTTACTGAACAGCATCACACTCAAATTACTTCTCCTGAATCCCTAGCTTTAGGCCATGACCAGTGAAGGGAAGGACGGAGTGGGAACTAGAGTGACCTGTAATCTGGTGACAGGACGCTTCCAGGAAGGAGGTGGCCTTTGGACTGGGCTTTAAAGAATGAGACGTATGATTAATGACACTGGGGGTGAGAATGGGGGGTCCTGGGGCTGAGGGAACAGCTGGCTATAAAACATGGAGGCATAAAAGTATATATCCTGTGCAGATAAAGTTATCCTTGAAGACTGAAATTACACTTTGATAATTTGGTGATAGTATCCTTCAATCTTTTCTTCTTTATCCTAGTGTAAGATAATTCCTAGTGAAAATATGTTTAAGTCTCTAGTAGGGCAGGGATCCCCCAATCTTATTTTTAATTCTTGACGTGACTCTGTAGGTAGGAGTGACAGGTGAAATTGGGTTTGATTAAGGCATTCTTTCAGTTTGAAAATAAAGGCAAGTGGTGACATCGTGTTGTGAATCAACACCGTGTGGAGATGGGGGTTGGCTGGCAGGAGTGGGAGCACAAGGTAATTTTTCCTGAGGATAATTATGGCTAATAAAAGATATTTTATTTTAGTTGTGTCTTAATTCTTCATGTGCCAAATTAAAGTTCTAGGCTAAGAAATTAATTTCATATCCTGATGATTTCCCCACAGTATCAATCATTATATGGTAATTCTCTTAAAGCCTAGCAATATAAAACTACAAGTCATCCAAATTCCACATATTAAAACCGGATTGTGTTTCTTTGCTGTCTCTTATTGCTTCTCATCCTTCTCTCTTGCCCCTTGAATGCTTTACTGCCAAGAGAAATGAAAGGAGCTAACAGATGCCTTGCCCTTACGTTCCATGCAAAGATCAGTTAAGATGCCCTGTGGACAATTTGGTACTATCCATGGTGAGGTTTGGCGACACCTGAAAATGTGTTCTTCTGGCCTGCCTTTAGATGATAGTAGAATACTTGAAAGAAATTGTTCTTAAAATAAAAGGGGACACTGCCTTAGCTCAGGACAATTCCTTGGTTCCATGTTTTGTGCCTGCAACATCTGGCTGGGGAAGGAGTTGCTGAAAATGATATGAAGCCGGTAGGTGGTTGTGGTCAATCAAAGACTGGTCAATGTTGGCTTAATATTCTCTGAGGTCATCAAAGGAACTATTATCAAATTATTACAGGGGACATTTCTCATTTACTTGATCTCTTAGCTTAAATCTTATAAATATGTGTTTATATCCTAGCTTTGCATTAGAGGCCCAATTCATAAAATATATTTGTAAGGATGTCTTAGATATCATTTAGTCCAAATCACGGGACAAGCTTAGTGAGTTGGAAGGAAATTCAGATTGCATTTTTTTAAAATTTTTTTTTAATTTTTATTTTTTTTTAAATTTCAGCATACTACAAGGGTACAAATGTTTAGGTTACATATATTGCCTTTACCCCACCCGAGTCACAGTTTCAAGCATGTCCATCCTCCACACACTGAGCACCGTGCCCATTAGTTGTGTATATAACCATCCCCTCCTCCCCGCTCCCACCTGTCAGACATCCGATGAGTGTTACTACTATATGTGCACGTAAGTGTTGATCAGTTAATACCAATTTGATGGTGAGTACATGTGGTGCTTGGTTTTCCATTCTTGTGATACTTCATTTAGTAGAATGGGCTCCAGCTCTATCCAGGATAATACACCATTGTTTTTTGTGGCTGAGTAGAACTCCATGGTATACATATCCCACATTTTATTAATCCACTCATGTATTGATGGGCATTTGAGTTGTTTCCACATATTTGCGATTGTGAATTGTGCTGCTACAAACATTTGAGTGCAGATGTCTTTATTATAGAATGTCTTTTTTTCCTTTGGGTAAATACCCAGTAGTGGGATTGCTGAATCAAAAGGTAGTTCTATTGTTAGTTCTTTGAGGTATTTCCACCTCAGCCTCTTGAGTAGCTGATTATAGGCATGTGTCATTGCACCTAGCTGATTTTTAAAATTTTTTGTAGAGATGAGGTCTCACTACATTGCCCAGGCTGGTCTTGAACTCCTGGCCTCAAGTTATCCTGCTGCCTGGGCCTCCAATCCCATACCTTGGGATTACAGGTATGAGGCACTGGGTTTGGCCTGCTCATTTTTAAGTTGTTTATTTGAGATTTTTTTTTATCTTGATGTATGCATTTATTGCTATGGACTTCCATCTTAGAACTGCTTTTGTTGCATCCCATAAGTTTTGGTATGTTGTGTTTTCATTTCTGTTTGTATCAAAATACTTTTTGATTTCCCTTTTGATTTCTTCTTTGACCCGTTGATTGTTTAATATGTGTTAATTTCCACATATTTGTGAATTTTCCAAAATCCCTTGTGTTATTAATTTCTAGTTTTATACTATTGTGGCTGGAAAAGATATTAAATATGATATCAATTTTCTTAAGTTTGTTAGGACTTGTTTTGCAGCCCAATATATGATCTATCCTGGAGAACATTCTGTGTATATTTGAAAAGAATGTGTACTATGCTATTGTTGGATGGAATGTTCTGTGTTTGTTAGGTGTATTTGTTCTGAGGTGTTATTCAAGTCTTCTATTTCCTTAAAGATTTTCTATCTGGTTGATATATCCATTGTTGAAAGTGGGGTATTGAAATCGCCAATTATTGCATTGCTTCTATCGCTCCCTTCAGTTCTGTTAATATTTGCTTTGTATATTTAGTTGCTCCATTGTTGAGTGCAAACATATTTACAATTGGCATATTCTCTTGATGAATTGACCCCTTTATCATTATATATTGACCTCTTTGTCTCTTGTGACTGATTTTGACTAAAAGTCTATTTTGTCTGCTGTAAGTATACCAACACTGCTTTCTTTTGGTTTCCATTTGCATGGAATATCTTTTCCATCCCTTCAATTTCAGCCTGTGTGTGTCCTTAAGGCTAAAGTGACTCTTTTGTAGGCAGTGTATGGTTAGATCTTATTTTTTAATCCATTCAACCATTCTGTGTTTTTTGATTGAAGAATTTAATATATTTATAGTAATTATTGATAGGTAGAGAATTACTCTTTCCATTTGGTTAATTGTTTTCTGAGTGCTTTGTAGATTTTTTTTGCCTCTCTTCATCTCTTTCCTTATGATTTGTTGATGGTTTTTTTAGTTTTATGCTCTGATTTCTTTCTTTCTCTTTTGTGTACCTACTAGAGGTTTTTATCTTTGCCATGGGATTTACATAAAACATATTTTTATGTTATATTTTAGCTGATAACAACTTAATTTCAACCCCATAAAAAACCTCAATAGTCTTACTTCACATTTTATGCTATTGATGTCACACTTTACATATTTTTATATCAGGTATCCATTAACAAATTATTGTAGCTATGGTTAGCTTTATTACTTTTGTCTTCTTTTAATCTAGAGTTAAAAGTGATTTACATACCAGCATTGCAGTATTATTCTGAATTTGCCTAAATATTTAACTTTACCTTTGAGTTCTATCTTTCCATTTGTTTATTCTTTCCATGTTGTTACTTAGCATCTTTTTTATTTTAATGTTAAGACCTTCCTTCAGCATTTCTTGTAAGGGAGATCTAATGGTGATGACCTCCCTCAGCTTTTGTTTGGGAATGTCTTTATCTCTCCTTCATTTCTGAATGATAGCTTTGCTGGATATGATTTTTTTTTTTTTTTTTTTGAGACAGAGTCTCGCTTTGTTGCCCGGGCTAGAGTGAGTGCAGTGGCATCAGCCTAGCTCACAGCAACCTCAAACTCCTGGGCTCAAGCAATCCTTCTGCCTCAGCCTCCCGAGTAGCTGGAACTACATGCATGCACCATCATGCCTGGCTAATTTTTTTTTCTATATTTTTAGTTGGCCAGATAATTTCTTTCTATTTTTAGTAGAGACAGGGTCTCGCTCTTGCTCAGGCTGGTCTCGAACTCCTGACCTCGAGCGATCCACCCGCCTCGGCCTCCCAGAGTGCTAGGAATACAGGCGTGAGCCACCGCGACCGGCCTGGATATGATATTTTTGGTTGGCTTTTTTTTTTTTTTTTCTTTCAGAATTTTGAATATACCACCCATTCTTTCCTGGCATGCAAGGTTTCTTTTGAAAAGTCTGCCGATATCCCTATGGAGGTTCCTTTATATGTGATGAGTTTCTTTTCTCTTATTGCTGTCAAGATTCTCTCTTTGTCTTTGACTTTTGAAAATTTGATTACAATGTGTTTTGGTGTATTTTTCTTTGGGTTAATCTTACTTGGGATCCTTTGCACTTCATTAATCAAGATGTCCATAACTCTTCCAGATTTGGGAAGTTCTAAGCTATTATTTCTTTAAATAAGCTTTCTACCCCTTTCTTTCTCTTTTCTTCTTTGGAAATTCCCATAATTCATATATTTGTTCATTTGATGGTATCCCATTGGTCTTGTATGCTTTCCTTACTCATTTTTATTCTTTTTCTTTTTAGCATGAAACAAAATTTATTGAGGAAGAGCAAGATAGGTTTATAGAGCAAGAGCAAGATACATTTTCCACAAATGACGAATGAACCCCCTGTCATAACAAGAGCTCCTTTTTCTTTTTGTTTCTTTAATTGGCTAATTTTAAATGACCTGTCTTTGAGTTCACTGATTCTTTCTTCTGCATGATTGATTTTGCTTTTGAAGCTCTCTATTGTGTGTTTTTAGTTCTGTCATTGTATACTCCAGCTCCTGGATTTCTGTTTGGTTCTTTTATATGGTTTTTATTTCTGTATTAAACTTTTCATTTTGTTCACGCATTGCTTTCCTGATATTGTTTGGCTGTCTGTGTTCTCTTGCATCTCGTCGAGCTTCTTTAAGATGATTATTTAAAATATTTTTCATGAAGTTCATAGATCTCCATTTCTTTGTGGTTAGTTACTGGATCTTTATTAGTTTCCTTTGGTGGTGTCATGTTTGCTTGGTCCTTTTTCTAACTCATGTAGCCTTGTGTTGTCTGTGCACTTGAAGCAGCAAAAGTCTCTTTCAGTTGTCACAGGCTGATTTTGGCAGCCAAAGACCTTTTCCTGTTAATGTGCCCAGGCTGTTGAGATTGCCTCTGGGATCACAGTTGAGTCGGGTTGGAGCTGGGTCACATAGCTGCTGCTGGTTCCACAGTAGTGTCCACGTTTGGCAGGCCTGACATGATACCAGGGGCTCAAGCAGGTGTGGTCCTGTTTGGTCCCTGAGAATATTGGACTACCTCCAGGATCTTGACCAGTAGGGCTGGTACTGAGACCAGGGTCTGCTTCAGGGTCTATAGTTGGTTCTGCTAATGGCAAGACTGTTACTAGGTGTGTAGACAAATATGGCTCCTTCTGAGTGTCTAGGAAAGTTTCCACTGGCTCACTGGGTAGGTCTTTGGGCAAATGGGACTGGCCCTTGACTGAAGTTGAGAAAGATCAACTGAGACATGGGACTGCTTCAGGGTCCAGACCTAAGACTGAGGTCTGCAGTCCTGGCTCCAGAGGCCTCCAGATGGATGTGCCTCCTGGTGAGTTCCTGCCCAAGCAGGACCTCCACTGGACCACAGGTGAATGGGGTTGGAGTTGAGTTACAGGGCTGTTTCAGGATCTTCTGTGGGACTAAGGTTGGCAAGCCTATCTACTGGCACTCAGATGTGTGTGACTTCCAACAGGTCCCTGTGTGGGCACAGATACTCTCAGACTTCAGCTGAGAGGGGCTGGAGCCAAGTTACAGGTTCATTTCAGGATCTGCTGTGGGACTGAGGTTGGCAACCCTGCCTCCCATGGATGGGTGTGCCTGCTAGCAGCCTGGATGGGTAAGCCTGTTCTGAGGCTGCAGCTGAGAGGGGCTGGAGCCGAGTTGTAGGGCTGTTTCAGGGTCTGCTTGCAACTGAGGTTGGCAAGTCGCAGACCAGTGTTATTTCCAGTGGGTCCCTGGGACAGCATGACTGCTCTGAGAAACTTTTTTCCTTTTTAATTTTACATTATTTTTGTTCCTTAGAATGTTATGGTTAAAAATTTATTCAATCGTTGATCTCTCCTTGGGTGAAACAGATCCATCCAATAATAGCACATTGACATATGTGATTTAAAGTAATCTCTGCTTTTACTGCAAACAGAAAAGAAATAAAGGATCTCTGGGCACAAAATTAATTGGTCTGCATCAAGTTGCCTTGACATTTAAAGAAAATTTATCTTTGTATTATGATCATATTCTCCATTATTTGAAAATTTGAGGTATAGATTCAGTACTATGATTTTCTATTGTCAACCAGATCATTATTTGCTATTTGTTGAATCTTAACCTCAAATGCATTGCCTCTTTTTGATGAAAAAGACTCACTCCTTATAATGTAGATAGGCTTTTATGTCTTAGAAAAGATATCTTGTATTCCACATTTAATTTTGAAAATAACATAATGATATGGCTAATATTGCTGATTATTTCATTAAATTGTTAAATGTTAGTGTTTCAAATTTGGTAGTTTAAACATTGTGACTCCTATAACTGATTCAGCAAATATTGTGCAATCACAATTTTAATTGGGCTTCCTACTTGTTAATTCCATTTCAGATCAGATTCTTTAGAGAATGTAAGTATATTCCCAATCCCCAATATAGATTTCCAAAGGAAAAGAGGGAGAATGTTGTGTTTCTTTTATATCTATCCTCTAATTTCTTTTAGGCTCTGCAAAGGTTCAGTTTTGTCCAGGTGGTTGTTTTGAAGCATACTGTGCTTTCAGAATCTCTTGAAATATTTACGGGTGGTGAATCTGCAGCCAAAACACTCAATAAACAGCACCTGCAGAACTTAGACTTTGTCTAAATTTGGAAGTCAGAACTAAGGACTGGTGATTTGGATAGTTTTAAGGGAATATGACTTTTGGAAGAGGATTTCAGAAATTTGCAGTAAAAGCTTGAATCATATTTATAATCTAATTGCTAGAATTCTTATATAGTACATTTTATCATTTTATTATAGTTATTATAAAATTGTTTATAATAACAATTTATAAAATTGTTTAAAATAACATGTCAGATTACCAATCTTTTTGGTGACTAAGAGATCTTGTAAATGTTACAGATTTGCAGAACTGTAACTATAAGTTAACTTGGGGCTGACAGTAAGGACCTCCTGTACTCATTACCCAGCAAGTCAGGACTTGCCTCTGACAGCTTCATCCTCGTGTGCTAGTAAAGTGTTTAACAACTGGCTCACCAAAACTAAGTAAATAAATAAAAGCCTAATTTGTAGCATCTGCCAAGTTCCACATAAATACATCCTTTTTCAAAAGGAAATATGTACAAGTTTATGCCTATAAATTCAACAACTTAAATAAAATATACAAATTCCTTGAAAGACACAAACTACCAAATATCATTCAGGAAGAAATAGATAACCTGAATAACTCTATATCTATTAAAACAATGATTTTTTTAGTTAAAAACTCTCTTACAAAGAAAACTCCAGGTCCAGGTGACTTCACTGGTGAATTCTATTAAATAACTAGCATTTAAGACAGAAATATTACCAATTCTACACAAACTCTTCCAGAAAATTGAAGGCAAAATTGTAGACTTTATAACATAGGTAGAAGTTAGATGTATGACCACAAAAGCACAAGGGCCAGGAGTGAAGAAATGGAAGTATACTGCTAAAAGATTCTTATATATGAATATGAAATAGTATAATATCACTTGAAGGTTGACTGTGTTAAGTTAAATAACCAAGCAACCATTAAAATAACACAGCAAAGTGTGATAGCAATTCAACTTTTTCTTGTAATGTCATAGTTTTTCTGTACTACTTGGGAGCACTTCCAGCATCGCTAGTGGCACTTCATATGGGTCCCATGGTGTTATTCAAGGTTTATGGTATTGCACTAACCGTGATGAAAAATATAGGAAAAATGCAAGAGATCACTTTTCACTGCAATATGCAATTTACTAGAGAGGAACTGCTCACATGGAGATGATTAGTGTAACACAACATTTTAAGCAGATACTTGCAAAGCTTGAGCTCACTGCATTAGCAACAGGAGGTGGCTACAAAATTGTTACAGTAGTACAGTATGTACTACAGCTAATTTTATACAGTTAAGATTTAATACTGCATCTTTATGTTTCTCTTGACTTTGAGTGGCAGTACGTAGTTTGTGTGTAAGTTTTGATAAATTTTAATTTTTTATAATGGATTTGTGTATATTTTATGATAGTAAATGAGAAGACAAACTATTATCTCCATATATTTCATGCATTTATGACATACCTAAATTTTTCTGACTTTTTTCAATATTTCTAGGCTACAGAGTTCATCTGTGAGTTTTTTCAAATTGTCACAAATCTCCAACAAATTTTCTAATACACTTATTGAAAAAAAAATCCATGTACAAGTGGACCCATGCAGTTCAAACTCACGTTGTTCTAGGGCCAACTGTAGTTTCTTTTGCAATGCCTGTTCTGTCATTAATTCCATCCAATATATACTTTGTGTATATATATATGTATATATATATATTTCATCTCAGACACTTTAGTTTTTATTTCTAGAAGCTTGATTTGGATCTTTTAAATATCTTTTATGTCTCTACTTAACATCTTTAATGTTTTTCAAGCTTTTTGAACATAAAGTAACTGTTTTAGTGCCCTTGTCTACTGATTTGTTTTTGTTTTCCTTGTCTACTAATTCTATCATCTGTGCAATTTCTGGGCTGGTTTTGATTGGTTAATTTTTTCCTTCCTATTAATAATTATGGGTCATTTTCTCCCTTTTGGCATGCCTCATAGTTTTTGATTAGAATTTTAACATCATGAATTTTACCTTCTTGGATGCTGGATGTTTTTGTATTCCTATAAATATTCTTGCATTTTGTTTTGGGATGCCATTAAGTTACTTGGAGGCAGTAACAGTCTTTATTTTAAAGTGTGGTTAGGTGATACCAGAGGAGTGTGTGGTCTTGGCCTAATTTCTATCCACTATTTGAGGCAAAATCTTTCCAAGTATTCTACTCAATGTTTCATAAATGATGAGGTTTTCTATTTTGGCTTGTGGGAACAACAATTATTCCTGGTTTTGTGTGAGGTCCAGGTACTGTTCCTTCTTATTCTTTCAGGTGGTTCTTTCCCCAGTCTCAGAAAGTTTCCTCACATGCATGATCAGTACTTAGCTGAAAACTCAGACAGGAACCTCTTTTAGAAAGAAACCTCTGCAGATCTCTGAAGCTGTATCTCTGTACAGTTCTCTCCTTCTCAGTACTCTGACCAGCAAACTGTGGCCACTTTGGCCTCACCAAAATCCCAGCTCCATCTTCTCAAGTCTGAATGACTGCTGGACTCTGCCTCGGTTCCTCCTTTTGTGACATTCCCAAGAAACTTTCTCTAGGCAGTAACCTGGGCAATCCTAAAACTCCTATCATTTATTTCTTATCTTTCAGGAATCATTGTCCTTTTCCTGATCTTTTGAAAACTGTTATTCATTTATTTTACCTGTTTTTTAAAAGTTTTTTTTTTTTTTTTTGTATGAGAAGATAAATTTGGTTCCTCCATCTTGGCCAGAGTGCAAACCAATAATCACTGTTGATCTAATTTGTTCCCACCAACAGCATTCTGCCTATCCCTGCTATCCAGAAGAAGTTGTTGCCTTGGGACTATTTATTGCAAAATACCCCCCAGTGATGTCTGCCTTCTGATACTCACACTCTTTTGCAGTCCTCTCCTGTACTGTATTTTGTTTGGTATACAGCATATGGCTGATGGCTGAAGGAATGGTAATCTTTCTTCTGAGGTTAAGAATGACTGCAATTTCCATCTTGGGTGTTTCCCACCTCCACCTCCCAGATCACTACTCTGGAGGAAGCCGTATTGTGAGCAGCTATGTGGAGGGGCCCACGTTGTGAGGAACTGAAGCTTCCTGGTAACAGCTACATGAGTGAGATTGAAAGCTTAATCTCCAGGCACAGTCAAACCTTGAGATGATGGCATCACTGGAAGACAACCTAATTACAACCTCATGAGAAACTCTGAGCTGTAACTGCTCAGCTAACCACTCCCAGATTCATGCCTCTCAAACTCCGTGAGATGATGAATGTTTGGTATTTTAAGCTGCAAAGGTTTGGGGTAATTAGTTACACAGCAACAGATAACTCATATATTGATTCAATAACAGATATTGATGATTTGTGCAGGTTGTGGGATGTTCACCGTGCTACAGGAGGAAGTCTAGTTTCCTAAATATGATACCCAGAGTTTTTTATCATCTGATTCCTATCACTTCAACTTCTAATTTTACTATACAAGATCATCAAAGCTGCTTCACTCATAATAACTTACTGGCATTTCTCAAATAAACCATGCAATTTTTGACTTTACATATATCCTTCCCTCAATCTTTACTCTTTTGTTCACTTGCTGAATATTCTACTCATTTTTTAAGACTCAGGTAAACATTGCATCATTCTTGAACTTGCCAGAATGATTTGTATCTTTTTTCACTGCTTAGGATTCCCATTTCAAGCCACTAAGCCCTACAGTCTGCTTAACACTCTTCATATTTCAAGGCAAATTATTTCAAAGGTTACTTTCTTCATGAAATTTATCCCCTGGCCAATGTAGAATTAAACCCTCATTGCCTTGGATACTCATCATAATCTGTATACATTCTGTCAGAGCATGCATGACACACTTTATTCTTGCTTGTTTTATGCTTCTTTCCATTTGTTAGACTTTAATTCCCATGAAGGCATTGATGATTTCTCATTCTTCATGATTTCAAAGAATAGTACTTGGTATATAGTAGGAGCCCAACAAATGTTGGTTGAAGAAATTTGTTGCTCTTTGCTTTATCTCCTTTTGGACCAAATGTTTGTTATATAAGACCATAGGTTTGCTTTTTAAAAAGTAGTCAGAGCCTTTTGTTTAAAAATTTATTAATTCCTCAAGGACTCAGTGGAAAAAACAAAACAAAAAAAACTTCATTATTAATTTCTAATTTTATGGCATTATTTTATGGCATTATTGTCAGAGTGTGTACTTTACTCTTTAAAATATTTATTCAGTTTTTCTCTGAACTGCCACTGGAATTAGAAAAATTACAAATTTTCCAAAATACTGTTTGCTTTTTATAAACATTCTAGAGACATTTGAAAGGACACTATATTCTTTGTAGGAAATATAATGTGCATGTGTTTAAAATCTTAGTAATTGTCTTCACATATGCATTTATTATAATGCTATAGACTGATAGGAATATGTCTCCCATTATACTTATAATTCTGCCAGTTTCTCCTTGTATTTATATTAGGTTATGTTTGATACATTTTAATGCTGTGTTATTTAGTGCATAATAGTTCATGTCTCATGTCTTTCTATCAAAATAAAACAATCATCTGTATACTATTTATTTATTGGCTTTTATTGTTTGGCCTGAGATTCATACTTTTATATTGGTATGATTGTTGATCATATTTAGGCAAATTTCTGCCTGTACTTGGGTCATAATGAGAGGTTGCCTGAACTTGAAAATGAGATTGGCTAATGAGAGTTAAGCTTCAAAATACTTGTAATAGTTCAAAGCAATAATATAGAATGTCAACTTAAAAAGAGAATGACTTTCTAGATAGAACATCTTTATTTTTGTGTCATTAATTTTCATTCATGTTTTATTATTCTGAAGTAAATTTCAAATTAGAGTTTATGAAACAGTTACATGGCACACAATAATTTACACTGAAAAAAGATGTTTTACTTTAGTAATGCTCCTTCTTGTATATTTCTGTATTTTATAGAGCATTAACTCCTTGATTTAACAGCTTAGCAGAAAAGTATAGAGCTGAAATGTGAGAAAACAATTGATGATCCATTGGAAATGAAATTGAAGCATCTTTAAAATTATAATGAATACATTGGAAAAGATTATGTGATGAACACCTATTTTACTTATTATTTTTAGTGTATCTCAGTGTCATATAGGGCAAGGTATGTTGACACTTGGTTTACCAGTTGCACTGATGTTTGATTTGGTTGATTTTGTCCATATCTATAGTTCTGAATGTAAAAATAAATACTCATAAAATGCAATATTATCACTTTATATTACTTTATAGAGTTCTTTAGAGTATTTTGAGCCTTAAAATGCTCTTGATTTAAAGCAAATGGAATAACCTATTTTTTCTTATAGTAAATAGTCTAAGAATAGAAAACAATGGAAATATCTGTATTTCTCTACCATTGGCTAGTAATTTTTATGAGCACTTTTTCCCAAGTGACAAAAACTGTAATCAATAGTAAATAGTCATCTCTGTATCCACAATGTTCTCCTATTCCTCTAAAAATACTTCTGTGAAATCTTTAATAATTTTTAGTTATACTCTATGGATCAATTGTTTTAAAAAGCCAATACTTGTCAAGAATGAAAAGGCCTCAAATGTGAGAAGGGATTTAAAAGACAGAGACTGATTAAAGGAACAAATATATGACATACAGTAGCAATAGAGTAGCTAGTAATCAGATTTTAACCACCTATTTGGGCTGTTCTGTGTAAGTCAGTGTCCTTTGAAAATATCATTTCACAATATATATTATTTACATATTCATGTTATTTTATGATATAATAGTTTATGAGGATTAGGCTGAAACATAGAGAAAAAATTAAATAAAACTTTAGTGTAATCTGGGAAATCTACTTTTGCGGGTTACTTCATTCCATGATGGTAGACAAATGAATTGCTGCACAGGTAAATTCACGCTGTGCCTCTTTCTATGCAATGTGCTCTCTACTTAGGTGTCATTCCATTATACCATAGGATGCCAACTTCACCTTTTGGAGCCCAGTCAGGTGGAAACAAACTGAGGTTTGGTGACATTATTAATGGAGATGGGTCAACAGATTCCATCCACAGCAGAACTGTTCTAAATGGCCAGAATTCAGACTAAATCATAACTTAGATTTATAGATTTGGACAAATTTAAGAGCTAAAATAAAATAGCAAAAACATGTACATTTTTATACTTCTAACTATAGAAGGAACAGAGAATTGGTTTTTTATATCTGTAATTTTATTTGAAAAATATATTTCATAGTATAACACTTAGTCTTCTGTGTTGATTTGAGCATTTTTTAATTTTAAGCAACAAAAACATTTTTTTTCTTTTCTTTCTTTTTTTTTTTTTCAGCCAACATCATACTGAAACACAAACATTTTAATATATTTTCTTCAACCACTGGATGTGGAACATCACAGACATTAATTTTGTACTTGAAAGCTGAAGTGACTGGATTTTCAAAATTACAGAATAAAATCTTACTGTATTTTAAGATATATTTTTAACAAAATAGGAAATACTTTTAAATTATGTTCCTAATTTGTGAGAACCAACAGCATAGAGTGCCATTGTAGTACATTTTATTAATAAAATAAATTATCTTATCTGATACCTAATTTCAGTTTATTACAGCATGTAAACAAGTAAGAATTATAGATCTTGCAACACACGTGCAAACACACACATTCACATACACACACACACACACACACACACACACACGCACTTTAAAATTAAAACCCAGCATCCTTTGGGATTGCATAGTGTTAAATAAATTGGTGTGTTTTTCCTAGCAATTAACATAGTTAGCACTCAGCACTTACTGAGAGTTCAATAAAGATTTGTTAAGTGATTTATTTTTTTATTCTTGAAAGCATTTGTTCAATGGGATAGGTAAATATTTGAGTAGACTGAAATACTATTTTAAATCATGAAAGCTGGGGTGAACTATTTCGAGATCATCTAATTCAACTGGCACTTGATCATCTAATTCAAGTGCCATGAATTTGCCACTAATATGAGAAATTTTAGACTGTGTATGGCAATTTTCTTGAACTAAAAAGTTTCCTCCAAATGTTATTAGTGTTAGGTTGAGTTACATAATTGAAATAAAATACTAATTTATGTGGACAGACTCTTTTCTAAACTTTTTGTAAAAATTTGACTTTTTCGTTATACCACAGCACAGTATTATGTTCCCACTTTTACAGATATTTGTTGAAATTCAAGGAGCCATAGAGTTAATATTTAGTTTGAACATTTTCCCAAACCAATAAAATTCATTTCTGTTTCCTGTGCATATCATGATTACACTGAGCTCCACTTGCTGACTAATTTGAGTTACTTATTTAAATGGCAAAATGGCTTCTTAATAACTTCTTTAATTATTTAGCTATTTAGCAGAGCTCAATCGTCTAGTCTAGAAAATAGTGACGTTAAAACTGTTGGCTTGTGAACCTAAGTGCTAGCGTTATTCCTAGTTAACGACAGTAACCCAGAATCTCTAGCAATGCTTTCATATTTGTGTTTCACGTGTTTTCTTTGCCTTTGTGCTACCTCAGTTCAAAATTCAAAGCCTGGACATGTTGACATAGGTCATCTTTAATGACTAAAATCACAGCTTAGCCCCAGACTCATTTATTTTGAATTAGGCAAGATTGGCACCATCCCTGCACAGATGAATGGCTTTTGGCTAAATGTGCTGTGTTCTCCTCAACAGAAAACTGCTCCCCCACCCCACTGAACAAACACTGCCACTTTTATTACCGATCATTAATGGTTAGACATGAAGCTGGCTGTCCTCTTGATGTTACCCTAGTGATTACATATTCATTTACTACATGCACTGTTAACAAATAGGCTTTGTGTCTGGTCTACTTGTGATCATTTCCAGATAACAATATGCAGCCAGATTGTTCCTGAACCCTGACCCTGTGATATTGCTTGTTTTGTGTCATCTTGTTTGTTAATTCATTCCTTGATTACACAGCTCTTATGCCTAGTACATTTTTTATCACACCCTGTAGCAAACTTCCATTATCCTTTTAGCCCAAAGCTCACGTATGTGCTTTGTCAGAGTCTGTTTGGTAGTGACTACATCAGCATCTAGCAATACGGTAACAAGGTTTTTAAACAGGATGGGGAAGGAAAGGTTGGCCTATATTCTTAGTTTTTTACATCCCAGGGACTTGGCAAGGGGAGAAGCTATGCTTGCTGTCTGTTCACAGCCAAGTGTTTTTAGAATCGTGGACTTTTCTTTTTTGGAGTTATAACTTATTACTATGGACCCATTGGAAAGCTGAAAAACAGATTGCCTGTAAGAGAGTCGATATAAAAATAGTCTGCAAGAATGCATGCCACCATCTGTGTTGTCTTATCTGGAAATCGTATCCCTGTCTCAGATTGACTTTCAAATTAATATGCTTATAAATATTAATTGATGGGAAGAAATTAGAAAAAGTGTAAAAGTGTGTGTGCATATTATATATATATATATACACATATACACACACATATATTTTAGCACATATACAGTTTTGGATGAGAATTTCTTCTAAATTGGCAGATAATTCAATTTGCAGTTTCCTTTTGAAATATGTATTCATCAAAGTACATATGAGAGTTTAAAGAATATTCTCTTTTATGATAGCAGTTTTGTAAGTTCTAAGTCAAAGGTTAAGGATAGAGACACCTATCAGCCGCAGCATGCTTCGTGATGCACAAAACACTTAGAAATGCATTTGCTTCTTGACAGTGAATGAATGTCCACATGGCTACCCCCTACCAGGATGCTAGCTTATCCTAGAGCATAGAGGGAGTATAGACGGAGAACTTTAATAAACAAATTTATTTATTTTTTATTAAATAACTTTAATAACTTTAATAAATAGGCAAAGAAGAAAAGGAATGCTAATATGGCATATGGGAAAAAAACATTACTTGACCAAAATAAGCTAATATTTGAAGGGAGACAAACAGTTAAATATGATTACATTTGGCCCAAGTTGCTGTTCTAGTAAAAGTGGATCCTATTTCCCTTTTAAAGTGCTCCATCCCGTATTTTTTGGTAAGACACCAGTAGCAATGCATCCCAGAAGTTCTCTTTGTCTTGATTTATTGACATGGAAGCTCCACACCTGGAGAAAATCTCTCTGCAAACCCTGTCACAGAGTGCTTATTTTGAGTTTTCCCATGTGTTTTTCTAATTAAAGTGATTTTCTTTAGCCTAATATTTGTAGGAGGGAAATATTTGAAAATGAAGTTTGATAATCTCTTGGTCTTTTCTTCACACACTCTCATTTTCTACATTGTGTAACTTACTTTTAATTGGGCGACTTAAGAAAGGTGGTTCTGGGAGCGGTGGCATGAAGCAAAGGCACGAGAACATCCAGAGTCTTCTTCAGTTTCCTAGACGGAAGCCACCGAACTAGATTAAAGGTTAATTCTTTTCCTCCAAGCAGCTGTCTACCGTGTGTGCTGTAATCATGCCGGGAAGGACTGTCCATCCAAAGGAAATCTCTGCTTGCATAGATCATCTTAAAAGAGGGACAAAATTCTTAGTTCCACAGTTAGAGTCTAAAGGGGCAACACAGCAAACTCAGCGCACATTAGTGGGTAAATGACTTTTATCAAGTCACATTAACTTAACACGTTAACTGCCATGTGAGTTGTATTTAACTCGCGCCAGTTTTGAGCCTGGGGCCTTGGGAAGCAAAACCTGGGCAAAACCCTGAAGTTGGTTCGTGAAAACATTACTTGCTGATGTTCTTATTGTTGCAATTAATATTGACAATTTAATTCTAAAAATGTGGATTAAATGAATGAAAGTCAGTAAATTTCATTTTTCTATTTATATTTACCTTTAAATTACACTTAAGCCTGACAAGTCAAGAAAAACACTCTACCCTTATGAACTATTTTTCAAGTTTTCATGTTACTTTCTACACTACTAATTTTCAAGTTTTTATATTACTTTTATGTTGAAAAAACACAGAAAACAATAAAAAATAACAAATTTTTCATTAAATTAGAAAAGATCATTTTGTTTTCAAAGTTTTTATTCTGTTTTCGTAATAAAACACTGTGGCCCCAAGGAAAAAAATTTTTTTTCTAGTGTGGCAGTCAATGTGTTAGGTACTGAGAGCATGAACCCCGAGTTCTTGAAGGGGGCCAGTTAAGGGAGCCGTAGTGGGGAAAGTGCGAAAAGGGAGCATGAGATACCCTGAGAGCATTTCCATAAATATGCTTATTCATATCCAAATATAGCAATTTCTTTTTTTTTTAAGAAAGTACACTAGATTGCTAATTTTTATTTATTTATTTATTTTTTTATATTATTTATTTCAGCTTATTATGGGGGTACAAAAGTTCAGGTTATATATGTTGCCCATGCCCCGCCCCCCAGTCAGAGCTTCAAGCGTGTCCATTCAGACAGTGCACATCGCACTCATCATGTAGGTATACACCCATCCCCTCCTCCCACCCCCCACCTCTGTCCGATACCTAATTGGTGTTCAAATATAGCAATTTCTAATATCCTCTGGTCAGAAAAATGAATGAAAAAATTCCTCCAAGTAGATGCGATGGGAGTGTGTCTGTGTGTGTGAGAGAGAGAGAGAGAAAAGAGAGAGAGATCCAGGTAGGATGTCACTGTGTAAACAAATTAAGA
>CM052443.1:39541259-39559344 GCA_028533085.1 Varecia variegata
ATTTTTGAAGAAGACACCTAAGGCAATCACAGCAACAACAAAAATAAATAAATGGGACCTGATTAAATTAAAAAGCTTCTGCACAGCCAAAGAAACAATCACGAGAATTAACAGACAACCCACAGAATGGGAAAAAATTTCCCCACTATTTTAACATGAGCATTTTTCTCAATATTAAAATGTCTTCATTTTTAATTTAGGTTTTATTTCATTTTTGTAGGTTAAGTAGTAACTTTTCAGGCATTCATTTGCTATATGGCAACTTTCACACAGGGATGGTTTCAGAATTACTGTTACCTCGTCCTTACACCTTTGCTCATTTATATGTGCACAGTCATTCAACAATGTGAAGTTATATATAAGATGCAAACGTCTGCCTCTTGGAGCCCATCAGAGGGTGAAAGAGGCAGACATGCACACAATTAAAAATAAAAAGTATTCTAAAAGAGTTTCATGCTGAGTCCTATGAGCCTACAGTGAGAGAACACCCTACAAATTTTTGCTAAAGCTAAATGCCTGCTTCAGGTTGATTTTTATTTTATTTTATTTTGTTTTACATTATATTATTTTATTTTATTATTTCAGAATATTATGGGAGTACAAACACTTTGGTTACATATATTGCCTTTGCACCACTGTAATCAGGGATACAGGCTTGCTCATCCCCTAGAAAGTGCGGACCGCACTCATCAAGTGTGAATTTACCCATCTCCACCTCCCCGCTCCCACCTGCCTGACACCTTATGAATGTTACTTCCATATGTGTACAGAAATGTTGATCAGTTAGTGCCAATTTTATGGTGAGTACATGTGGTGCCTGTTTTTCCATTCTTGTGATATTTCACTTAGAAGAATGGGCTCCAGCTCCATCTAGGATAGTATAAAGGGTATTAGTTCCTAATTTTTTTATGGCCGAGTAGTACTCCATGATATACATATGCCACATTTTATTAATCCACTCATGTATTGATGGGCATGTGGGTTGTCTCCACATCTTTGTAATTGTGAATTGTGCTACTATGAACATCTGAGTGCAGATATCTTTTTTATAGAATGTCTTTTTTCCCTTTGAGTAAATACCCAGTAGTGGGATTGCTGGATCAAATGGTAGTTCTACTTTGAGTTCTTTGAGGTATCTCCATATTAATTTCTATAAAGGTTGTATTCTTAAAGAAAACTAGGACCTTGAAAAGTGACTTTTGTATATGCAGAACATCTATATATCTGCAGCATATTTCACATATAATGTTTCAATACATTACAGTGCCCAATAGTTGTTACTTGATTTTCCACACTAATGTTAACATGCTGCGACATAGAAAATGACATATGTAGATAACCTCATACTTCCTTTTTTACCAGTAGTTTTACCCTCTTCCCCTCCTCTCCTATTAAGTTTTTTTCCAGATCTATTAAACAGGAAAGAAACAACTGAGTTGAGTAACAATTCTCTTAAGAGTTTTGTGGCAGCAGTAATGAAAGACAATGGACCCCCTTCTAAAAAATTACTGGTCAAAAGAAGGAAGAACACAATACTTGATTCATGTTCTTCAGTTGTTTTTCCTATGTACATCTGATCTCATCTAAGGCAGTGGTCTCTCTCTTCTTCCTGCTCACTGAGCATCTCGCCAGAGTGCTAGGTAGAGAGTAAGGCCTTAATAAATCTGTATTCTGTCAACAGGAGCAGGAGAGCTGATCTCACAGTATAATGTCAGCTCCTGAATAATTGAGCATGGGCCGTGTGATTAATGTATTTATGTATTCAGCTGGTATTAGCAATATCCTCCCTGCCATCTTCCTGCCCCATGTCTCTCATCCTTCAGCCTGCATTTATATTATAGAAAGGCGTTCTGTAAAGTATGCTTGTTAATAAAACAAGCAAGAGGAGGCATGCACTAGGATACAGGTGTCAGGGAGTTATTAATTTGAAAATATTTAAACAATTCATGCAAATGTTCTGCTTCAAAAGTATACACAGATTATATAGTAGACAGTCAATGGTTTCTCAATAGCAGCAGCTGAGATGGAAACATGATATATTCATGAGATGGTTGCTTTATTACACCAGCCAGGGCTAGTTTTTGTTGTTGCTATCCTTCTTAGGAAGGTAAAACACTATGCAGTAAAAAAAAAAAATTCTATTCAAAGTCATAAATGATGTTTTATTCCGTAGAAATACATTATGTAAAGCAATAAGCAATGATTTCCTGTTAACTAAAATGATCCCAGCTGAAAAACAACACCAGGAGAAATTATAAGTAACTGTTTTTTAGTTACTAGGAAGAGAGACAAAACATTTTCTTGGATGACTCTTCTATCTTTCTGAACCCAGGAGGTAGGTGGAAGCAGAGGTAGAGCCAATTAGGGTTATCCAGGTTTTATATGCACACCCATACAGAAAGGGTATTTATTGTTGGTTAGGTCCACTTAGATAGATCCACTTTGATTTAGCTACATTATATATAACAATATCTAACAAGATACTGAAGACAGTACCATTTAGCAAAAGGGTTTGTATGAGAATGGCTTGATTCACACATTTTGTGGAGGATAATAACTAATGTTTATGAAGCAGATATAGGTGTCTACATGACTTTTGCTTACGTTGTGAGATTTTTAGACCACATTTAGAAATTTGGCATGTCTCCACTGGCTAGAAGCAGCCAGTCATCCTTAATGGAGCACATGTTGTTTTGTTAGCTCAGTTCTCTGGGGTCCTACTTTATCCTGATTTCTGGATCCATTCCACAATGTCTTGATCTCTTTCTTCTGGAGCTCTGACTGCTGGCCCCTATGGAATTGTGGTTCATGTTGCTAGGCAAATTGTAGGAACTTTAATATTCTCACGTGGGTTCTTTTGGGTCAAGTCCTTACTGTTAGAGCTTTGCTAGACCCACCCTTCTAGGTTTATGATGGGGGCTGTCCTTGTCATTGCCAGAGTCTTTGACACTCTATCCTCTTATGTCTGGTGTGTCCTCTGTCTATGCACCCAGTGTAGTGGGAGGGGTAATATTTAATTCTTATGGGAAACCAGTAATTTTTGACAGGGAAAGATTTGCCATATGTATCATATGGAAGACTAACTCCTTCAGAAAATAATTCTGACTTAGCCTGGTACCTAGGAACAGAGAGTCACAGGTTTTTTTTTTTTTTTTTTTTTTAACTTTCAAGCATTCATAGTCTGCTAGGATTAAAGGGTCTTTGACTATCTCTGTATTTTAAACAATATGCTACTTAATGTATGAGTTACACTTTTTATTGAGATGTATTATATTAAACCTTGTTTATTCATTCAATTTTTGGGTTACAGTTCTAAAAGCTTCCCCTTTTTTGTGGCTTCTAGATCCCTCTGCAATTTTATTATTGAACTCAATATTGGACCAAGATGAACATCTTACTCAAAGTCACTAAATGCATTCATTGGTTAATGGATAGTCAGATTCTCTTTCTGGGAATTTGAGATCCAGAGCAGTTATTTGTCAGTGACTGATGGCTCTGTACATGACCACGAAGACTTCAGGCTAGTGGTCATGTTGGAACTTTGATCATCAAATTCCAACTCCAGTTAAGTGACCCAAAGGGTCTGGCACTATGATTGGCTCATTAAGAGAATCATTTCTGTACCAGAAAATGGCGAACAGAAAACAATAATAAAGAGCTACTCACATTTGCTAATATTTGAGAATTTGATGTATAATATTATTTACCTATTTCACTATCTCAGTGACTTTTCTTTCCTCTGTTAACAGTTGTGGGTCTAAGAGGCTAAGATTATTGGGATAAGTAACTCAAGTTTTCTAGATGCAAGAATTGTGCTCATTTCTAGAAAAACTATAAAGAAGTCTCAAGGTAGGCTAGTTTTGCAATATGTTTAGAATGAAACTGGACTTGGGATGGTGGCTATACCTGACATTACAAGGCAATTTTGCTGAGCTCATCTACTGTTCAAGAGAAATAAACTGCAAGACAACGAAGAAGCACTGAGAGTCTTTGAACGAGCAGGGAGTAGTCCTTTGGAAAAGGAGCACCAGGTCATTTTGGAAGAACATCATAGGTATATCATCACTTTTATTTGACATCTAAAAAGTTGGTGGTACTTGCTGTCTTGTTCCTCAGGGCAGAAGGTAACTCCAGAGGAGTGGTAGGCTTCTATTCCCCTAAGAACGGAAAGACTTTATTCCTACAGGGTCTGAACTCAAGTATGGTTAAATTAAATAGAGGCAATAAAACTGAAGCCTAGTGGGACAGCCTCAAAGGGAAGAATTATCTATTCTGTGGGGGAGGATAATGGCTACCATTTATTGTGTGCTAATATGTGCTGAAAATGGTATTAGGAAACTTAAGATTATTTCTGTCCTTACAGTAAGCATGCAGCATAGGTGTCATTATTTATATTTTCCAGACTGGGAAATTAATGCTTAGAGAAATTGTCTTTTTATTTGCTAGTAAGTGGAATGAAAACCAAGGCCTTTTGATTCCCATGGCAGTCCTAAAAGAACCCTGCTTTGTCAGACTCTAGAGGATGTCTTACATTTTCCAGTAAAACCCAGACCAGGAAAGAGATCATCTATATTTCATTTTTGGATAAATGGAAAAGTGTCTAACTGGGTCCTTAGATATATCCTAAAACAAATAAACAATAAACAAACAAACAAAAATATCATTTCCTGACTAACCTTCCTAACAGATGATTTCATGATGGGTCATTCAAAAACATTCGAGTCCCCTATTGTAGTCTCTACTGGTTAGACTGGCATTCAAAGCCCTTCACCTGAGTGGTCTCTGGATTCTCAATATAGACCCATCCTGTCCTATCCTTCTAGATGCTTCTCTAGAAAGCCACTGTATCCAGATCTGTCTTTCTGCTTTTCTCTTTCCTCTTGCTCACTTCCACCAGCCATTACCACAGCCTCCACCACTGTCTTATGAAGCATTCCTCATTTGCTTCATTTTTTCAATTTTTGTTATGTCTTTAGCTTGTATTTCTTATATGGCTAAACATATTATAGCCAACTGTAATTATTTAAGAACTTCTGCTAGAGTCTATGCATCAGGAAGAAGGGAGCATGTCTTAAATACCTTTCCTTATATGTGGCCACTCAAATATTTGATTCAGTGAATATTATAAGCAAGTTACAGGTGCTCCGTTAGTGTGATGATTGGTAATATTAATAGTCATATGTCTATCACATATTGAGCATCTATTATGTGTAAGACACATGTTAGGCACTTTTTATAAATCTTTTCTCATTCCATAATAGCCTTCCTAGGGTGAAAGGAGTTGGAGTAGTTGGCCTGTGACTCAGCCTTTTCTGATTACTAGGGGAACCCTCCTGGGGAGAAAAAGAGAAGGCAAGTGACTCAGTATAATCTCCTTGTAAACATAAAAAAATGGACTTCTAGGTAAATAGACTGATATTTTATAGGAAGATATTCCTATTCTATGGATGCCTGGAGTAGAATATCCCTGACTTAGGATCACTTATGGTAAGCAAATCAACAATGTATGGATTTGTGAGGTATGGCTCTCTGGTGGACGTGCTACGTAACTATTGGGTATATAAAATGGGGATGTTTCATGACTTAATTGCTCCCCATTATGTAGAGTGTCCTTAGAGATCTCACTTATTATTCTGGGCCAGCGAACACATGTTGAAAGCAGCCAGGAAGAATCTAGGGAGCCAGAAAGTGTCTCAGCCCTCTCTCTGTTTTCCCTGTGCCTCTGAATTGTATCTCCTGGAACTTGTGCATGAATGTATTACCTTACATGGCAGAGGGGAATTAAGGTAGCAGATAGAATAAAGGTTGCTAATCATCTGACCTTAAAGTAGGTAGATTATGCTGGATTATCTGGGTGGGTCTGATGTAATCAAAGAGGTCTTTAAAAGTGGAAGAGAAAAGGAGGAAAGTCAGTGTCAGGGTGATGCAATGTACGAAAGAATTGACCAATCATTGCTTGCTTTGAAGATGGAAGTGTCACTGGCTTCCAAGTGGAGTTTTTTCCAAATTCTTGGTGTTTGTTGGGAAAAGAATTTCAGGTTGCACCACGTAAGCCAAGCAAGTGACAGCTTTTTGTTGAAAGCAAAAGTAAACTCCCAGGGAGGTGAGGGGGCAGGCTCGAAATGAGCAGCTGCACTGGGAGGAAGTGGTTTTAGATTTTTTGTAGTCTTACTAATTGAGGGGAGGAATATTCAAAGCCAAGGGGTTGGCTTTTACTAGGAATTTGGGTAGCAATTTCTAGAATCGGGTTCTCTCCCATTTTCACACTTTATATGGCTGTCTTGGAACTGTCATGGTGATTTTAAGGGCAGAGAAATTTAAAATACAATGTAAATGATATTGTAATTAGCCAAAGTTCATGTAAGGGGGCAGAGATAGCTGACAAGCTGGTCAAAGGCCGTTTTTGCAGTTATCAGTCCCTCTTGTCAGTTTCTGCTCAAGAGTTGTTAATTTTAACACCTGTACCTGATCCTCATGCCCCTGCATCTGGTCTCAGCCCTGTCTCAAGTCTCCTACGCTAACAGAAGGGGTCACAAGACAAGGAGACACAGTTTCTAGAAGCTAGAAAGATCAAGGAAATGAATCCCCCCCTAGAGCTTCCAGAAGAAATGTAGCCCTGACAACACTTTGATTTTAGTTTAGTGGGATCCACATTAGACTTCTGAGCTCCAGAACTGTGAGATAAATTCATATTGTTTTAAGCCACTAAGTTTGTGGTGATTTGTTACAGCAGCAACAGAAAACCAATACAATAGGATATATCCTGTATATCTCCATTTGTAAGATGACTTGCCTAAGCTGATATGACTATTTAGTGGCACAGCCAGCATTTAAACCCAAATGCACCTGATCCAAAGTCTGTGTTCTTTCTGCTCTGTTTCGGGACCTCTGTTTTTTATTAAAGGATGCTATTGAATTTTCTCATTTTGATTTTCTGTTTTTATTTCTAGCCTTTCTTCTGTCACATTCTGATTTATTTGCTTCCTAGTGGGGGAAAGAGTTTCCACCTCCTGTAATGCCTGTTGTGGAGGTTTCCTCAGGTTTTTAGATAGAGCTTAGAAGTAAGATCACTCTAAATATTAATTTCAGCTGTTGCCGTTAGAGTGATTGTGACTCATGAGTCATATAAATTAAAATTATTTGAAAGTCTTATAAAAATAAAAATTTCTTACCTAAGTTAAATAAAGTTAAATTTATGTTATACAAACATACTAGTGACTTTAGATAGTATCTTATGTCAAGAATAACTTCTATTGTTTGTAAGATTAGAAAAGAAGCATTTGGAGCCAGAAAAGCTTTTGTTTATATTCAAGCTGCTACTTATTTGTGTGATCCTGGAATAATTATCTCTAAGCTTCAATTTCCTGATTTTTAAGAAGGGGATAATATAACTAAGAAAGGTCCAAATGAGAATTCACTTCGAGCACATTGTGATTCGTAAAACACTATACAAATATAAAGTGTAATAATTATTATTGTTGGGAGATTTGAGAGAGAATATATGAGTCTATTTGAATGCAATTCACTTGCTGTATAAGAAGTTTGGCTGACTGTCATACCCTAAGGAATTATTACTGTCAGTTTTGTTTGAACAATTACTGGTGGATCAAGGAAAAATTATGAATCAATTTCAATAATACACATTATTATTAGCTTTTCCAAACTAATTTAGAGTGCAGAGATCCCTCAGTGTTCAGAACTCATAACATTTATTGTTTATAACAGTGGCTCACAAACTTGACTACACATCAGAATCACAGGAGGAAATTAAAATAAAAATTCTGGATCCCATGCTGAGATACTATGATTCCATGATTTTTTTTTTCTTTTTAATACCTAATGATTCAAATTGCTATTCAGGTTTGGCCTATACCTCTAGTGAGTGCAAGTCTTCTGATAGCCAGTGGTCTGATTTAACTTGTACTTATAGGTAAGTTTTTATGTTTTTGAAAATTTTCTGTTATGTTGTGAGCTTTGTATCTCTACACAAAGTGACTCACACTAAGTGTTATTGCTGATGGTGTTTACACAGGGAAAAGTACTGGACTGTTCACAGGCCACAAGGAGTGGTTTGTACTTCAATTATTTGAAGAGATAATGGCAAGTTTTTAATTATTCATGATACATGCTTAGAAAACTTGGAACTTGAAGATACCATAGAAATTATCTGGTTCAATTTGTCTTTCTTTTCTGGATAATGAAACTTAGACTGAGAGAACTTAAAATGCTCATCTAAGGTGACTCCACTACCCATCCAGGACTACAATGCGCAGACCTTGTCTTTGTCCTTGATTCATGGTAATTGCAGAAGGCATAATTGAATGGCACAGACAGTCAAATCCCTAATCTGAGCAGGAGCTCAATCTTCTTTCTTTTACTAGAATTCTTAATAATACACCAAAATGCATAGACTCTACTTTTAAAGTTTTTTTCTCTTGAATAATATGTCACGGATGTGCTATGCAAGCATCTTCAAAATTCAAAAAGTGGAGGAGAAATCACCTGAATCAACAGAGTGTTTGTGCCCTCAATTATTTTTATATTGTTTTTTCTGTTCTTCCATATGGAATGTGGTTATATTAATATAACCCAGCATGGAAATTACTGCCAGAACCCCTTCCAACATCATTGATGGGGCTGATTCAAACTAAAGTGAACAAACTGGGTGTTAAAATGCATAATAAGGACCAAACTTGCAAATTGACAAAACACTTTTCTACTTGAGCCTTCACACATCCATATGCAACAAGGAATTCCTCTTATATAAGCTTTTGAAAAGTAGCCTGGTTATGTTTCAGGAACTACACCTTCTTCCTGAAACTCGAAATTCCTCTTTTGTCTGCTTCTAAAGTAGCATAAATGATCTATTTGTTTGTTTGTTATCTTTACTAAACTCTGAGTTTTTTCAGGCATGGATTGCATTGTATTCATCTTTGACCTTCTAACACCTACATCTTGGTTGACTGTCAGGGGATTGTCTGTTGAAGTGAACTGGGGTGGAAGAAAACAAAAACCTTGAGAGCCAGAGCTAAGCAATATTTTTCCAACATCAAAGCTATTTTTATTTTCAGCAGTATTCCAGTGCAAATATTTATACTGAAATTTATATACAAATTGTTATAAGGTAAATATATAATAAAACATATGATAAATAAAGATATGTATAATAAAATGGTTATGATAGGGAAAAAATAACATCCATCGTCTCACATAGTTACCCATTTTCTCTCCTCTGTGGTAAGAGCAGCTATAATATACTCATTTAGTCAGAATCTTGAATATAATATGTTATTATTAATTATAGTCCTCATGGTGTACATTAGATCTTTCTACTTGTTCATCCTACATATTTGCTACCTTGTATCCTTTGACCCACATCTCCCTATTTCCCATCCCCCCTACACCCTGGTAACCCCTGTTTTATTCTCTATCTCTGTATATTTGACCTATTGCTTTTTAATGATTCCGCATATAAGTGTCTTTCTATGTCTTTCTATGCTAAGCTTATTTCACTTAGCATAATTTCCTCCAGGTCCATCCAAGTTGTGACAAATGGCAGGATTTCCCTTTTTTTTGTAAGGCCAAATAATAATATTCTATTGTTTGTATGTGTGTGTATATATGTGCAAGTGTGTGCATATCTATCTATCTATCTATGTGTCTCATGGTTTCTTTATCCATTCATCCATTGATGGAAACCTAGGTTGTTTCTATATCTTGGCTATTGTGAATAATTTTGCAATAAACATGAAGGTGGTTATCTCATTTCTTTTGGGAATATATCTAGAAGAGGGACTGCTGGGTCATACGGTAGTTCTATTGTAAATTTCTTTAGAAACCTCCATACTGTTTTTCATAATGATTGCACCAATCTGTGGTGTACCAACAGTGGTCTATACAAAATTAAAAACAAAATTTTAGAATGGCTCGGGGGGGGCTAGATACGGAAAACAAAACTGAGTGTTTTGATCTAGAAACATGTAAGAATAGAGAAGGAAATAAGAACAAAGTAGGAAAAGATGAGTGTAATCTCATTTGGGTTGAAGACATTAGTTGGGACATATCTTCTAGATAGATTCTTTAATATTAATTAATATCAAATTACTCTGTAAATACAATTTTAAACTTTCTTATTATTGGGAGGGATCTGTTTCTGATGTGTGATGGATTGCATATGCCAGAGTAAGGAAATTGATAAGTTTTTTGTATAAAAAATTTGGGATTTTGCATGTTGCCAAGCCATAGGGATTTATATGTTTAACTGAGATATTAGTATATTAAGGAAAAGAGCTATGATAGGCTTTTGGTAATGTGGTTTTAATTATTGTAAAATGTTCTAATAAGACAGAGAGATGACTTTGAGTAAGTTTTACCTGAACATGAAATATGGAAATATGGATTTTAATAGTTTTCAGAAGTGCTACAAGTTATTGGAAAAATATCTGTTAGGTAGAACATCTTTTTTATACCCCTGCAGCATAATTCAGCTTTTTTTTTTATCTGCTACTGACAATCATGGATCTTTTTAGTGAGGCAAGTGAAAAATGTGTGTGTATCTCAAAAACTATATACCTGGCAATTTTCGTTATATATCTTCAGAAAGATTGTTAACATTTTATGTGGACCACCAAAGCTCAGCATTTTGTTCACGACCTACTGTACTTTCCCCAAATATGCCTGCATGGTACGTGCTGTGGTCATAATCATCCTTGGACGTTTCACAATTTTTTTAAAGCCTAAAATCAAATTTTTAAAAATCCTTTAAAATATAACTATAAAAATGAGCTATATATTTCAAATATCCCATTTTCTGCTAATTGCACTAATGGAAAGTAGATATGGGCTATGCTTTCTCATTAATTATTCAGATTTGGAAATATTAAGTAAGAATGACACTTGCGAGGAAAACAATTAATGTGATTGTGAGAGTAATTTCATCCCACCCTCCATTCTTGATGTGTGTAGAACAGAATGAGCAGAGGCCAAATGAGAGACAGAAATCTTGTAAAGTTTGAAGATATTTACTTTAAAGTTATCTTTTATCTGCATGTATATTAAAAGTAGATCATGCTACCCGATGTTACCAAGATAACATCATAAACAGGATATAGTCTGTGGTTTCCCTTTCTCTTGAAGATAGTTTTGTGGAGCAATAAATGGGGAAGACAGCAGTAAGGCATCTCACCTATCACACATCTCCCAGAGACACTGTATTGGAAATTCTTTCAGAAGACAGGGTCTCTCTTATGAGAAAGGTAGAACTTTCCTAACAGGACTCTTAATAGCCTTTTCCTGTGTATTATGACTCAAATTGTGGGAAGCTTTCTTTCTGTCTAACATCGTTACTCAGGTCTTCCTCTCTTTTGCAATCTTCAGGGGAAATGGGAACAGTTTGATATGCTTTTCTAAATTCATCAACTTATCACTGACCTCTGTCTTCCTAAAATCTCCACAGATTCTGTAGTTCACTGACCTTCATGACTACTCATGCCCCTCAGGACTTTGGGATTTGGAGAAAGGCAGCTGCTGCCCATCCTCCAATTAGAAGTAAATGCATGCACATAATATTCGAACACTCAGTGGAGTATATGCATGCACGTAATATTCGAATACTCAGTGCATTAAATGCATGCACATAGTATCCAGTTACTCAGTGTTTATAAAGCTCTGTTGACACCAATTGCAGCTTTTCTACCCACAGTACAGACCTAAAGATGTATTTCCCGAAAATATAAGACACATAAAAAATAAGCCTCAAAAAACAGAAACAAAATCCACATCTTGTGGCATGTGGAGAAAGATCTGAAAGTGTTATATCTTTGTGAACTAGAATTGCTTAAAGTTAATACAACTATGGTGTGTAAAGCTTGTCTGAACAGTAGCTAACGAGTGATGTTATTTGTAGTAATATATTTTAGCATGTAGGCTGTGATGCACCACTGGATTGAGTCTTACCTCCAAAAATAGCTTGGCCCAGATGGGGCAGACATTGTGTATAACACTGATTCTTGATGAAAAAGCAACTCAAAACATTCTCACTCTCTATTTCCTTCCATAGGACTCTTTGTTATAAAAGAATGCGCTGAAAGGAAAATTGAGCATGAAAAGTTGTTGAACTTTTCATGGAGTAACTAAATGGCCCATTTTCTTTCCCTTCCCTCCTAATTCAGAAATCCCTTCATGCAGCATTTGTTATGTGAAATATAAATACACACAGTTTCATAAATGAATTTTAAAAGTTTAATGGAATGTTACAATGTGGGACTAATTAGAATCAAAAGAAACCTAGAATGAAAACCAAGAGACATAGAATCAAGTCCTCTTCTCGAGACTTCTAAATTTTGACCTTGGACAAATCGCTTGAGCCTTTTATCCTCAGGGTTTTCACTGGTAAAAGGGGTGTGTGTATGTGTGCTGGGGGTAATCTCTGGGTTCTCAAATAAGTTGATACTGACTCCCAAGGAGGTGTTTGGAAAATGGTGGGGGCATTTTTATTGGTCATAATGACTTGGGATATTCTTGGCATTCATGGGTTGCCAGTCTGGGTTGGAAAACATCTTACAGTGCCCAAGTCATCTTACAGAGTGAAGAATTGTCCTGCCTCGAATGCCAGTTATCAGGATCCCGCTTTGAGGAAGTTGAAGATGATTCTCTGGGATTTCTTCCAGTTCCATATCCAAATTACACAACTGGTAAAAACAATAGTAGATTCAATAAGAATTCAAGTTGCATGAATCTAAAACCATAAACACAAAGAAATGCTTCAAATCTTAACAAAATGCTTGGAGCAAAGGTAGTCTATATGCTCCTTTACTAGGAAAGGAAACTATCATTTATTGAATGTTTCTATACCAGCCATTTTCCCAAATGCAATCACATACATTTTAATGAGAACTACTCAACTTAGATGCTATTACTGTATTGCCAATAATGAGTTTGAAGCTTAGGGTGCCGGGACCATTTGTCTGAGATCAGACTGCAAGTGGCAGAAACAAAATAGTAATCTGAACCCGTCTGGCTCCAAACCTGCAGCTCTTTCCCCACATTATGCTCCCTTGAAGATGGAAAATGACATAGATGAGGATAGAAAAGTACATGCATATCAGTGACCAGCCATTTTGAAATCTTTTCATTTCCTTGAATGTAAAATACTCTTGCCTCTGAGCCTCTGCAAAGTCTGCAACCTTGTTTCTGAACCCTCCTCCACACTCGGCCAGCTAATCTTCATCATCAGGTCTTGTTTGTTCTTTGTTTCCTCTGGGAAGTCTTCCCTGACAACATGGGATGGATTTTAGGAGCCCCGCTTTGTGCTCCATCAGCCTCCCTCCCTTCCTGGGTCATCCACACTCCGCCTTGTTGCAGTTGTTTGGTGTCTGACTTCCACCCTGGCAGTAAATGTCACGAGGACTGGGTGCCACCGTCCCCTGATTCCTAGCGCTGTATTTTGCACCTTACTAAATGGATAGAGGGATGAAAGAAGTGAATGTAGTAATTTAGTTTAAGAAATGAAGTGATATTAATGGTGAGTATTTTGAACATTTGTTCTGTGAACATTTGTTTTGTAACATTAAGATATAATTTATTTTTATATATAATAATTTTTATATGTACACTTATTGTGGTAATTCTTTATAGTAGACGTTTCTAAAATTTATTCCTCACACTCGTGTTTTCTTTCTCTTTTACTTTCTCTTTTATTTATCTTTGTGTTTGTTTGTTTTTTTCTTTAGTCATGCTGTATGTGAGTTAAATGCATGATATATTCTGGGAGTTCCGAACCGCTACAAAGGAAGAGTGCAGGCTGGGGTGCCGGGTGGCCTGTGCTTGAGAATCCTGGTTCCACCACTTACTATCTCTGTGGCTTTTGATAAGTCTCTTGTCCTTTCTTTATATGTAAGAAAAAATTAAGTAAATAGGAATACTTATCCCGATGATTGTTTTGGAATATTAAATGAGGTAATTCATGTAATATAGACAACATAAGGAAAGCACTTAATGGGCTTGAGAAAAAGTACCATATAGTATAAGTGCAGTAATTATTATAGCTATCTTCCTTTTTGATTAGGACATTTTTGGAGAGGATTTAAAAAATGTATATTATGAGAAAAGGGGAAATGATTAGACTTAATCAACATCTTTCCATTCAAGAGAAGGTTAAATAGAGCAAACTTTGATTTACAAAACTCAAGGTGATTTATGCCAATCAGTTCTAGTGCAAAGAAGCAAGAAACATCCTGGTTGTCCTAGGATGAACTTAGAGGGGAGCGCCCTGGAAGAGACAGTCAACCATCTGGTGTCATTTTATTACTCCAATAAAGAGCCTGTCAAATACAGGCTCTTCTATGACTGTTTACTGAAAGGCTGAGATTAAAGTCTGGTAAACGTAACAAAGGACAGGCAGGTCCCTGTGGCTAATTTTGGTGATAGATATGTGCAATATGGCTGTATGCAACCTTAATACTCTGTTTGAGGAAGTTCCTAAGTATTCTTGATAATAATTTAACAGATGCCTCATATACATCTGAAGGAATTAATATGTCACCAAAGCTATTCTCTCTTTTGGGTATTAGGCCCATATTAGGCTTCACAAAAACCAGTTTGACACACATCTAAAACCAACATTTGAATATTTTTTCACTCTTGTTTTAGTGTATGGATCACTGTGAGTCTCTAGATTACAACAACTAATAGATGACAATTATACTGCTTTCCTCAATATTATTTCCTGTTAATCTTAGCTGGTCAGGCAATTCTATGGGGGCTCATTTTAAATGATACCAATAAGTTCTAGTTAGTCAACTGTGCATAAGGATTCCCCTACAAGTTGAAGTGTAAAATGCTGGATTAACAAACATGTATTTATATAATCCTCATCAATAATGAGATTTGGTATGAGAGGTGAGGAATTTTAAGTCAAGCAGTGCTATTTGTCCTTACTTTTGGAAGTCTAGAGAGTTTGTATTTTAGTTGTTTCTAAACCCTCAGTAGTATAAACTGTCATATTATTGTTCTATAATGTTAAGAGAAAGCTAAGAATGCCCAAATTATTCAACATGCAATGTGACAGATTTTGGTGATAGGGAATAAGTAGTGCACTGTTACAAAAACCAGATCTTAGAAGGGTACCCATATGGTGGTACTAGTAACATTCTACATTTGCCACTGGGAAAGTTCATTGTCTCCTTTGGAGAACTTATCTCCTTAAATTGTATACTGGTGTGGAAATATATCAGAAGAAAAATTCCTGTTGAGTAGAATTTTATTGCTCTTTTACCTCTTGAGCCATTGTGGTGATTCAGCTCTAACCTTTAGCTTTTGGGGGTTTTTACACTGGTGGGCATCTATTGTGCTGATCCACGTGTAGCGCAGGTCTGAGTGCTTCCTGCAGGGCCGGTCTGGACTTGGCGAATTCCCTCAGCACTTGCTTTTCTGGAAAAGACTTAATTTTCTATCAAATGTAAAACTTAGTTTTGCAGGATACAAAATTCTAGGCTGGAAGTTGTTCTGTTTGAGAAGATTGAAGATGATGGAGCCAACTCCCTTCTGGCTTGTAAGGTTTCTGCTGAGTTATCATGATGGCCTTTCCCTTGTAGGTCAGTTGTTACTTACATCTGTCTGCTTGTAGAATTATCTCTTTCGCTCCGATTTTGGCCAGGTTGAATACTATGTGTCTTGGAGATGTTCTATTTCCTATGAATCTTCCTGGAGTTGGATGACCATCTTGTATCTGGATGCCTGGATCTCTGGTGATACTGGGGAAATTTTCCACAACAATTCCCTCAAATAGATTTTCCATGCTTTTAGCACCCACTTGTTCTCTCTCAGGGATACCTATAATTCATATGTTTATTTGCTTTGCATAGTCCCATATCTCTCTAAGTGATTGCTCTATACTTGTTCTCTTCTCTGCCTCTTGAAATGACTGGCTTAGCTTAAGAGCCTTGTCTTCAAGCTCTGAGATTCTTTCTTCTCCTTGGTTTAATCTGTTGCTAAAATTTTCTCCTGTGTTTTGAAAATCCTGGAATGACTCTTTCATTTCTTTAAGTTTTATTATATCCTCCCTAACTTTGTCAAACTCTTTAGTGGCTTTTTCATTAATTTCCTAAAATATTTTTTGGGCTTCATTTTGTTGGTTTTCTGCTTTCTCTTCAATTCCATTCATCTTATTTGCCACCCATATTCTCAGTTCCATTTATGTCATTTCAACAATTTCCTTGCAGTTGCAGTTCACTTCTGTAGCTCTGTTGTGGTCCCTTGGGGTGCTGGTCTGTTTTGACTTTTCATGTTGCCCAGGTTCTTTTGCTGGTTTCTTCTCATCTGAACCCTCTTTTCTGAATTCTGGGTTAATAAGTTTGCAGGACTCCTGTTCCTTTTTGGGAACTCTCCAGATAGTTGTAGAACGTTCAAGTTGAGAGCTGGATGAGGCTCTCTTCACTGAGGCTGGTATTGTGGAGATTGCTCTACCCAGAGTCTCCCTGCAGAGTTAACCACAGCAGCTGGATAAGGTTTTTGTGGGTTCCCAGGTTGCGGGTTTTTGCTCTAAGCAGGTTGCAGTGTGCTGGTGGCTTGACGCTGGGGGTCCCTGTGGATTTTGGAGCAGCTCTTCCAGCCCTGCTTTGGTGGTGGAGGCTCTGGGGTGGGGTCTTGGGGTCCAGGTGCAGTGCTGGAGACTTGGGGATGGTGTCTTGGGCCTGGCAGGAGTTCTGGAGGCACAGGGACAGATCTTTAGGCTCCCACGTGAAAGCCTAGAACTGGGACTGGGGAGGAGCCATCAGCAGAACCTCTCAGCAGGGCCTCTGAGCCAAAATCAGGGCTATGTAAATGGTGGGCCAATCTGACCTGGAGGTCAGGGTCAGGGCCAAGCAGACAGGAGGCTATTGGGGCCCTGAGTGCAGAGTCAGGGCAACCAAGCGACAGGCTGCTCTGCAAGCCCACTGCAAGCCCAGGGGTCCCACTAATGCTTAGTCAGGTGGGCTGAGGTTGGCACCCCTGGCCCAGGTACTGCAGGGCTCTCCACGCTCCTCTGGGGGCCTGGTGAAGTCGCCACCCAAAGCCTTTCAGTTTGGAGCCCACCGCACTCCTGCGTGAAAGCTTCCAAGCCAGGACTCTGGTGGAGCCAGAGCAAAGCCTCTGAGCTGAATTTCCAACTAATTACCTTATTTCACCTCTACTAAGAAACCAGTTTCCCAAAAACCTCAAACCAAGTGTTTTTACTTGGGACCACTTTATTAATATGCTTAAATCACACTACTCAAAACACCAAGATCATGGCTAGTTATATTTTACTTTGTTTCTGAAAGCACAAAATCCATCTACTGGGCCACTCTACTGGCACTTTAAGTCCTTGGAAAATCAACTTCATTCTTAATGTCCTTGTTCACTTGGGTACTTTATCTTTCCATTCTGAGAAAGATAACCCTCAAAATTCCCTTTTATATAATTTTCTTTTTTGCCTTGGGAAATGGTGGCTGCCCTCTCTGGTTATCGCTGCAGTGTTGCCCTGGCTATTTGAAGCTGAGAGCTCAAGGTAAGCTGGGATCTGACCTGTAGCCTCAATATTTCCAGTATATGCTGCCTCATTAGCCTTTACCGAGGAGTGTATTTGGGCCAACAGAAGCAGAAGCCCAGTGAAGACTGGGATGTAGGTCCCAGATCCACCATTTTATTTTTAATAGTTAAAGACTTAGGAGTGTTTTCAATGGGCTGTTGTAACTAACATCAATTGCAAGGAAAACACACATATTCCATCATTGTAAAAATTATTTACACTTTTGTGTATTACTGTATTTTTCTTGTTCATGTGCAAATAATCCTTACATTATTGAAATTTTAATTTTTAAAAAACTTTGTGCCGTACCTTTCCTTTTATTTATTTATTTAAAAAAAAATTTTTTTTTATTTCAGCTTATTATGGGGGTACAAAAGTTCTGCATAGATATATTGCCCATGTCCCTCCCAATCCCCCGAGTCCGAGCCTCAAGCGTGTCCATTCCCCAGACAGTGCACATCGCACTCTTCCTGTAGGTATACACCCATCCCCTCCCCCACCCCCGTCCCCCCCAAGTCAGAACTTCAAGCGTGCCCA
>CM052443.1:39559844-39580243 GCA_028533085.1 Varecia variegata
CATCCAATTATTTAATTATTACAGAAGAGGAAACAGAAGCCCAAAAAGGTTATATGACTTGCCTAAAGGAAAAAGTAGCCAATGGCAGAATTAGGGGAATTTTTCTGACTGATAGATGCTTCATTACATTTTTTTATTTTAAGAGATGGAGTTCTCACTATTTTTCCCAGTCTGGCCTTGAACTCCTGTGCTCAAGCAATCCTCCCACCTCAGCCTCCCGAGTAACTGGGACTACAGGTTCAGGCCACCATACCTGGCTTTTCCTTGTATTTTTAACAACGCACTTTATACTGACAAACATCATCAAGAAAAATGTAAACAAGTTTTTAGTTAAATCGTTTCCTTCCCACAATTGGCAAAGAGCTCAAATAGTGACTTTTGGGCTTTAAACATTTGCTTTTTGAAAACCTAACTTGGCAAACAGTAAGAATATGAAGATGATTTCTCTTTTCTAGAAATTTTAGGTTGTCTGGGATACAAACAAAAGGGCTGCCGGGTCGCCCAAAGCACATGCCGAAGTATGCCAAGGAAGGCTTCTGATTGGTTCTAGCCTTCCAGGTCTCCATGGGCCTCATTAATTTGATGTGCTTTGCTTCTGTGACAATAGAACACTGGCCTAGTCAATTACTTGCACCTGCATTTCTCAGCTTGTCACACTCCCCCTCTCCTTTAGGGTCTGGAAATAACGGGGAAAGAAAAGCCTTATTGAAAGAAGACACCTCCAGATTTGTTTTCTTCTCGCACCCAGTAAAAGGACGTAAATTTTCCCTCAAATAAGGAAAGATGAATTTATTCATTTAAAATATAAAAACTGTCTTGATTGCAACATATGGAAACATCCAAGTTTTAGGGACAAGCAATTTTTGGTATATTTATCACTTTTCTTTTTCTCTGCTTTTTAAGGGAGGTGTTTTTTATTGTTTCCACGTGTAAAGATAAGCAATGTAGTTTCTCTATGCTTGAAAACATTAGATCAGTATATACTAAAAATTCCAATATTTTAAAATAGCTATTTTATGGAAAATTTTATTCCAGGCTGTCATTAATATTCATGTATTTCTTTTTTTTTTTAGAATGCAAATTGTAGCCCTTTCACTTTTCATGTAGGGAAAGGGCTATAGTGAAAATAAGGTCTAGCAAAAACTAAACTTTCTATTCTAATATTGTGCTCCTGGAAAGCCAGAATCTCAATGTTTCCTTCAGTTTTATAAAGAATTTGAGGATCCCTCATGTAAGCAACAAACCTTATATCGGCTCTATTTTAGTCAAAGACAACCTTCACTGTGAAAAAGTGAAGAAGCTGCTGTTAACTTTAGTTTTTCTCTTCACATGCTATCTATTTAAAACTTAAAGAAAGTTTCTTTTAAAAAATTCATTATTTCCTTCTTTCCTGACATTTCAGTTCAATTTCTCTACCTGTGTTTTTAATTCTATTTTCTCTAAACGCCATGAATTGGTATAATAGATATTTATTGGGCTCAAATTCAGCAAAACACTTACAGCAGTACTATAAAAAGTTAAAATAACCTCCTTCCATTTTACAGACAAAGATCTGCTTTTTCAGAGGTTAAGTAGCACGTGAAAGTCTTACAAGGCGTAAATGATAGAGTTGGGACTTAAACCCAAGACTGACATAACAGCCTGAGCTTCTATCCATAGTGCTAAACAATCAATTCTAGTTCTTTCATCATCTCTCTCCATTATATCCTTTCTCCCAACTTCTAGGCATGGTCTGGTGTCTCCTTCCTTAAACCAATAATAGCAATTTCTTTCCTAGATCCCACTCCTCAGGCCTATGTTTTTCCTTCGTTTTGTTGTTCAACGTCTTGAAAGATTAGTCTACACACACAGGCTCCGCTTCACCCCTGTGTTCGCTCCCCAGTTCACTACTACTAGGCTTTTGCCTCTGCTGTTGTAAAAACTCCTTTCATGAAAGTGATCAATTATTTGTGAAGTGCTAACTTATAACTTTTTCTTTAAACATTTCAAACTTGAAGTATAAGTGTACAGATCTCAAGTGCACAGTTCGATGAAGTTTTATGTATTTATGCAAAACCACTCAGATCACGTTGTAAAATATGTACAGCACTCCAGAAGGTTCCCTTGCACTTCTTGACAGTCTTACACTTAATAGTCGTGTTGACTTCTGACACCACAGATTAAGTGGTGTCACCACAGATTAGCCTTTTCTCATATACCCTGTAAATGGAACCATACAGTTGTGTTCTTTTTATATTTGGCTTTGCTTACTCAACATTATATCTAGTAGATTTATACAAGTGTTGTGTCTAGATGTAGTTCATTTTTTAAAATCACTGAGTAATATTCAAGGTTTAAATAAGTTACAATTACTTATTTATTCTCCTCTTGATGGGCATATGAGTTATTTTCAATTTTTGCTATTACAAGAAAAGCTGCTATGAATAGTCTTGTACCTGGCTGTTGGTAGACATAACACTAATCTTCCTGGGGTATATATGTAGGAGTGGAATTGTGGTCTCATAGACTAGGCATTTATTAAATTTTAGTAGATCTTGCCAAATAGTTCTGGAAGGTGATTTTACCAATATACACCCCTTGCAGCAATATACAAGGGTTTTGGCTGCTTCACATCATCACCACTGCTTGATATTGTCAGTCTTATTTTAGGTGGTATTGTTTTTTAAAATTCTACTTTCCAATTGTTCATTGTTGGTATTAAAATATAATTAACTCTCAAAAATTATATTTATTGCAATATAATTCACAAACCATCCAATTCACCCATTTATAGTGTACAATTCCATGGCTTTTAGTATATTCACAGAGTTGTGCAACTATCACCACAATCAATTTTAGAACCTTTTCATCACCCCCAAATTCTCCAATCCCCCATTCTTTCTTTCCACTCCCATCCAGCACTAGGAAACCACTATGCTCGTTTCCATCTCTGTAGATTTACCTGTTATGGCTATTTCATAGGATAATGTTTTCAAGGTTCACACATGTTATAGCGTGTATCAGTATTTCATTATTTCTTATTGCCAAATAATATTCCATTTTGTGTATATAGTGCATTTTATTTATTTATTCATTAGTTGGTAGACATTTAGATTTTTCCACTTTTTAAATTTTGTGAATAATGCTGCTGTGAACATTCATATATATGTTATTGTGTGGACATTTGTTCCATGTCTCTTGGGTGTATACCTAGGAGTGGAATTTCTGGGTTGTATGTTAACTCTATCTTTAGACTTTTGAGGAACTGCCAAACTATTTTCCAAAATGGCTGTACCATTTTACATTCCCACCAGCAGTGTGCGAGTCAGGTTCCAATTTCTTTACATTATTGACAACACATTATCTTTTTGTTATAGTCATTCTAGTACACATACGGTGGTATCTTATTGTGATTGCATTTCCCTGATGGTTAAGGATGTTGAACATCTTTTCAAGTGTGTATTGGCCCTTTTTTGAGAAATCTCTACTCAGATCTTTGCATATTTTTAGTTGGGTTATTTGTCTTTTATAATAGTTATTTAAGTATTCTAAATACAAGTCCATATCCAATATATGTTTTGCAAAACTTTTCTCAGTATATTACAGGTTGTCTTTTCACTTTCTTGATGGTGCCTTTGAAGCATGAAAATTTGTAATTTTGATGAAATCCAATTTATCACCTTGTTGGTTGCTTGTGCTTTTGATGTCATATCTAAAAACCAATGCCTAATCCAAGGGCATGAGGATTTGCACCTCTATTTTTTTCTAAGAATTTTATACTTTTACCTCTTATATTTAGGACGTTGATCCATTTTGAGTTTTTTTAAAAAATATATGTTGTTAGGTAGAGGTCCAACTTCATTCTTCTGCATGTGAATTTCTGATTGTTCCAGCACCATTTGTTGAAACAGCTGTGTTTTTACCCTTGATTGTCTTGGCACCATTGTCAAAAATCAATTGGTCATGAATATGATGGCTTATTTCTAGACTCTCAATTCTATTCCATTGATTCATATGGCTGTCCCCATTCAAGTACCACATTATCTCAATTACTGTGGCTTTGTAGAAAATTTTGAAATCAGGAAGTATGAATACTCTAACTTTGTTCTTTTTCAAGATCATTTTGCTATTACGGCCTCTTGAATTTCCAAATAAATTTTATTTATTTGGATAATCTTGTCAATTTCTGCAACAAAGTCAGCTCCTGGGATTTTGATAAATATTGTGTTGAATTTGTAGATTAATTTGGGAAATAATGCCATCTTATTAGTATTAATGCTTCTAAAATGCTTCTAATATTTGAACATGGAATATCTTTCCATTTATTTAAAATTTCTTTAATTTCTTTCAACAGTGTTTTGTAGTTTTCATAGTATAAGTCGTACACTTTTTTTGTTAAATTTATTCATAAGGATGTTCATTTTGATGTTATTACAAATGAAATTGTTTCTTAATTTCATTTTTGTTTGTCATTGAAACTGTATAGAAATACAGTTGGTTATTATATATTGATTTTACTGTCTGCAATCTTGCTATATTAGTCTGTTTATGCTGCTATAACAAAATACCTGAGACTAGGTAATTTATAAAAAAAAAAGAAATTTATTTCTCACAGTTCCGGAGACTGAGAAGTCCAAGATCAAAGTGCTGGCAAGTGTAGTGTCTGGTGAGGGACCTACACAAAAGAATAAAGGTGCAATTGCTAGTTTCCTCCAGCTCTTTTATAAGCCTGCTAATCTCATTCAAGAGGACTCCACCTTCATGACTTAGTCACCTCTTAAAGGTCCTGCCTCTTAAACACTGACAAGTTTAAACACATGAATTTGGGGGGACATTCAGACCATAGAATTTATTGAACTTTTTTCTTAATTCTAATGGATTGTTAGTAGATTCCTTGGGATTTTATATATTTGTGTGTGTGTATATGTATATATATATACGTATATGTGTGTGTATGTATATATATATATGCATGCCAAATGCAAATAGAGATAGTTTTACTTCTTTCTTTTTAATTTAGATATCTTTATTTAATTTTCTTGCCTAATTATCCTGGCTAGAACCTCCAGTGCAATTTTGAATAGAAGTGTTGAGAGCAGATATGTTTATCTTCTTTCTGATCTTAGAAGGAAAGCATTCAGGTTTTCAGCATTAAGTATTGTGTTAGTTGTGCATTTGTTTTGTAGATGTCCTTTATTTAGTTGAGAGTATTCCCTATTCCTAGTTCAATTAATTTTTTAAAATTATGAAACAGTGTTGACTTTTGTCAAATGTTTGCTTTGTCTGTTTCAATTATTATGTGATTTTTCATCATTATTCTATTGATGGTATGTATTACAATTAATTGATTTTGAGATCTTAAACCAACCTTGCATTCCACTGGATCAGGGTATATAATTCTTCCCTTGTTATAGGTCTATTTAGATTTTTTATTTCTTCTTGAGTTAGCTTGTGTAGTATATGTCTTTCTAAGTATTTGTCCATTTCATGAATGTTATCTAATTTGTTGGCATACAGTTTATTTTAATGTAATTCTCTTATCATCATTTTTATTTCTGTAAGGTCTGTAGTAATGTTTTCTCTTTCCTTCCTGATTTTAGTAATTAGAGGCTTTTCTCTTTTTTCCTTAGTCTTGCTGAAATTTTGTCAAATTGTTGATATTTTCAAAGATCCAACTTTCGGTTTTATTGGTTTTGTCTGTTGTTTTTTCTATTCACTATTCCTTTTATTTCTGATCTGATCCTTATTATTTTTCATTCTGATTCCTTCAGATATGATTTGCTACTTTTTCTGATTTGTTAAAGTGTAATATTAGGTTATTTCTTTGAGATCTATGAATAGGCATTCACAGCTGTAAAATTTCCTTCAAGTACCTGCTTTTGCTGAATCATGTAAGTTTTGGCATATTGGGTTTTCATTTTCATTTTATCAAAGTTTTAAAAATTTTCATTGTTATTTCTTCTATGACCCATTAATTGTTTAGGACTATGTTTTTTTAACTCTCACATATTTATGAACCTCCCCAATTTTTTTTATGTTGAATTTTTATTTTATTCTATTGTGGTTGGAGAATATACTTTGTATGATTTAATCCTGTGCAATTTACTGAGGCTTGTTTTATGCCCTCAATATTGTCGATCCTGGGGGATGTTCCATGTGTGTTTGACAAGAATGTGTATTCTGCTGTTGTTTGGTGGAATGCTCTGTAGATGTCTCTTAGATCCAGTCTCTTAAGTCTTCTATTCCTTGATTTTCTGCCTAGTTGTTTTATCCATTGTTGAAAGTATTGAAGTCTTCAACTAGTGTCATTGAATTGTCTGTGTTCCATTTCAATTCTGTTGGTCTTTGCTTCATATATTTTGGGTCTATGTGATTAGATATATAAATTTTTAACAATAATTATATTTGTTTTGATGGATTTTCCTTGTTATTGTTAAAAATAGTCTTCTTTTTCTCTAATTACACTTACTGTTTTGTAGTCTATTTTGTATGATATTAGTATGACCCTTATATCTCTTTTTTTACTGCTTGCATATTAGACATTTTTCACTGTTTAATTTCAACCTAATTGTGTTTTTGAATCTAAAGTGTGTATTTTGTAGGCACTATATAGGCAGATCATTTTTTAACCTCTGCCTTTTGATTAAAGAATTTAATCTCTTTATATTTAATATATTTACTGTAAGGTGAGATTTACGTCTGTCATTTTATCATGTATCACACATGTCTTATTTTTTTCTCATTCTCTCTTTCTCTATTCCTGCCCTCTACTGTAGAAATAGATATTTTTGTGGTGGACATTTTAAATTATCTTGTTTCTCTTCCTACATATTGTTGGAGTTATTTTCTTAGTAGTTGCCCCCAAGACAACAATATCATAATTTAAAATAAGCTAGTTTGGATTAATACTAACTTAATTTCAGTAGCATACCAATGTTTGCTCTACATCTTTATATATTATAAGACTGTCAACAGAGTTTTATAATTATTGCTTTAGGCAGTTGTCTTTTAAAATGGATTAGACAAGAATTACATACAAAAGTATATTTATATTATATTTCAGAATGCCTACATTTTTACCTTTATTGTTGCTTTATATGAATTTCTTTGTGTGAATTCGAGTTACTGTCTAGTGTCTTTTCATGTCAGCCTAAAGGACTTCCTTTAGTATTTCTTGGAGTGCAGTTCTGCTAACAACAATTTATCTGGCTTTGTTTATCTTGAACCACACTAATTTCTTCATCTTTGAGGGAGAGTTTAGCTGGATATAGAATTCTTGGTTGATAGTCTTTTTTAAATTTTATTTTTTAATTTATAAATTATAGTTTTATATATTTTGGCATACATGGTTTCTGATGAGATCTCAGCTATAAATCTTATTGAAGATACCTTATATGTGATAAATTGTTTTTCTCTTCCTGCTTTCTCTGTCTTTAACATCCCTCAGTTTTACTTATTTAAATGTGGATCTCTTTGAGTTTATTCTACTGAAATGCTTTGAGCTATTTGAATATGTAGATTCATATTTTTAAATTTAATTTGGAGAGATTGTGGCCATTATTTCTTTGATATTTTTTTCTGTGTTTTGGCTTTTCTTCTAGGACTCCAATTATGTACAAGTTTGCATGCTTGATGGAGTTTATTTTTCTTCCTTCTTTTTAAGTTATGATCCTCTGGATAATCTTTTAAAAATTAATTAGTTAATTAATTTTATATTTCAAAATATTAAGGGGGTGCAGATGTTTTTGATAAATGGCTTGAGTCAGGGCTATAAGTGTGCCTATCACCTGAATAGTGCTCATTGTACCTGCTAGGTGGGCTTTTGCCCTTCCCCGTTTTCCCCATCCCTGCTTGATTTCCAATGACTTTTACTTTCCTCTGTGTGCTTCCAGTTTATTAGAGAGTACATGTGGTGTTTCTGTTTCCATTCTTGAGATACTTCACTTACGATAATGGTCTCCAGTTCCATCCAAATTGCTGCAAAAGACATTAATTTATCATTTTTCATGGCTGAGTAGTACTCCATGGAATACAATACATTATGTTAATCCACTGGTGAATTGATGGGCACTCGGGTTGATTGCACTTGTGAATTTTGCTGCAATAAACATTTGAGTGCAGGTGTCTTTTTGATAAATGCCTTGCTGGTATGTCTCCCACACTTTGCCAAGGGCATCTTTATGAGAAGCCTTGCCTTCAAATTTTAGATATACACAGCACCCTTAGTTTTCAAGAAGCCTCAAGATCCACCTAAGGTAAGTGACTGGTGCCTTCTCCTTTCCCAGGTCCTTCCAGGCATGCATTTCACCTTGTACCATGTATATAGCCTTTTAGTCCCCTAGGAATATGTTGGAGCTTTTCAAAATTCCCGATGGTTATCTAGTTCTCCAAAATTTTCTTTTCAATTTCTGTCCAGACCCTTATTTTCCCCAACTGGACTCACTACCTTAGGCAGCTAAGATATTACCAGTGGTTTCCTCTTGTTTGGAGACACCCTTGGAGTAGGCTTCTCTCATCCCACAGTTCTTTTAATCTAAGCTCTGAGTCGAGTCAAATAGTCACCAAATTCTGAGAATAGAGATTTTCCAGGGAGTTGCAAGTTCAGAGAAAATATGAACTGTGTTCCTTGGATAGTGCTTTTAATGGCTCTAAATGGGGTCAGATCTCTCTGTTGTCTGAAATGCTGCTGACTTTTGGCGACTACACTCAGAACAGCTTTTATCAACAAGTCCCAAAACAACAAATGTTGGCGTGGATGTGGAAAGATAAGAACACTCATATACTGCTGGTGGGACTGCAAACTAGTACAACCTCTATGGAAATTAATATGGAGATACCTCAAAGAACTTAAAGTAGAACTATCATTTGACCCAGCAATCCTACTATTGGGTATCTAACCAGAGGAAAAAAAAAGACACTCTATAAAAAAAGACATCTGCACTCAAATGTTTATAGCAGTGCAATTCACAATTGCAAAGATGTGGAAACAACCCGTGTGCCCATCAATACAGGAGTGGATTAATAGAATGTGGTATATGTATACCATGGAGTACTACTTAGCCATAAAAATATGGTGAACTACCTCTTGTATTATCCTGGATGGAGCTGGAGCCCATTCTTCTAAGTGAAATATTACAAGAATGGAAAAACGAACACCACATGTACTCACCATTAAATTGGTACTAATTGATGAACACTAATGTGCACATATAGGAAGTAACATTCATAGGGTTTTAGGCAGGCGGGAGGCGGAATGGTGGATGGGTAAGTTTACAACTAATGGATATGGTGCATGCTGTCTGGGGGATGGTCATGCTTGTAGCTCTGATTCGGGCAGTGCAAAGGCAATTTATGTAACCAAAGTGTTTGTACCCCCATAATACTCTGAAATAAAAAAAAAGGATTTTACTCATACAAATTTTTAACAAAATAATATCTGTTTTTTAATATTCTTACATAGTGTTTTAAAACACATATTTAATGCCATTATATTATGTTTTCTAATAAGATTTTGCCAATGAAAAATGTACCAATTCCTGTGCTTTTTAGATCTATTCTATGGGATTATTATTTTTATAACTTGCTGAAAAGCACCTTATTTTCTCTTACCCCTGGGCCTTTGCATATACTCTTCTGTCTATCTTGAAATATTTTTGCCTCCCTACCTTTCACTCTCATTTGTCTGAATACTTTCTATTTATCCTTCAGGTCCCATCTTAGATGCCACTGTTTCCAGGGAGCCTTCCAGATAGCCCCAGGTGTGGAAGGTAGCTCCAACCCCTGCCATACACACCCATACTACTCTGTGTTTTCTTTTTCAAAACACTCATATGCTCATGTGTATCATAGTTTCTGCTTTACTTCTTTGTCTCCACCACTATTAAGACATGTCAACTTGGAATCATAGACATTATGCCTCATTTTATGATATATCTCCAGAACCCAGGCCAAGACCTGGCATTAGACAGATACTAAATAAACATTTGTTAAAAAAATAAGGGAAAAAATTTCTAATCTCTTACCTTCTGCTCACCAAACTTATCAGTATGGATAACTATTTGTTGGTGAATGGAATAGTCATATTCTCCCTTTGGACCAAGTGTTTTAATGCTGTCAGCTGCCAAAAATGGAAATCAGTGAAGAACTGAACAAGTTAGGCCAGAATTTACTCCTTGTCTCCTTGGCCCATGGAGATATAGTCCACAAAGACAGCTATTGATTGCTACCATTAGTCTGCCAGGCAGTCCAGCAATAATTGCTTTAGGAATTTTGTCCATGAATATTTCCTGTTAATTTCCCAGGAGTAAAACCAGCTGCTCCTACTCTTTTAACAAAAAATTAGAGAGCAGGTGGAAATTAACATACTCATAAATGATTGTTAGAAAAGTACTTACTTGAGTTTGTGATGAATAAGAAGCAAAATATAAAAGTATTTAATGTTTTAAAAGGATTTTAATATGCCACATGTATAAATAAATAGAGCAAAAACCAAAGTAGAAAAACATAAGCTCTGACTTGGGTGGGGCAAAGGCAATATATGTATCCTAAACATTTGTACCTCCATAATATGCTGAAATAAAAATATTTGATTTATGGAAAGTCTTTACCATTCCATTTATTTTTTTAAATTTATTTTTTCTTTTTTATTTCAGCATATTATGGGGTTTAGGTTTATAAATGTTTAGGTTACGTATATTGCCCTTGCCCCACCCAAATCAGAGCTTCAAGCGTGTCCATCCCCCAGGAAAATATTTAACATCTTTTCAGGGTTTGGTAAAATCCAAGATGTCTAACTTCTGTATTGTTTAGACAAAGGAACAATGGGTTGGCTCAAAAACTGCTTCTTACATCTCAAAACTTTTGTTTTTTTGGGGACAACGTTCCTTTTCCCTCAAGTATATCCTTTCAAACATTTTTTTAGGGGTAGTCTGCTGGGATCAACCTCCTGGTTTTTGTCTGCCTAAGTATGTCTGTAATGGTTAATTTTGTGTCTCAATTTTGTTAGGTCACAACACCCAGATATTTAGTTAAACACATCTGGATGTTTCTGTGAAGGTATTTTTTTTTTTTTTAGATGACATTACCATTTAAATCAGTAGGCTTTGAGTAAAACAGATGACTCTCCATAATGTGGGTGGGCTTCATCCAGTTAGTTGAAGGCATTAAGAAAAAGGAGTGACTTTCCTTGAAGATGAGGGAATTCTGACTCCAGGCTGTGTTAGGACTGGAACCGCAACAGTAGCAGTTCTAAGGGGGTTGGAGTCCGCTATCCTACCCTTCAAATTTTGGACATGCCAGCCTCCACAATCACGTGAGCCAGTAACTTAAAATATTCATCTTTCTGTCTCTATGTATAGATACACACATTCTATTGGTTTTGTTTCTCTGGAGAACCCTGACTAATACAATGTCTTTATTTCATTCTTGTTCTTAAGGGATATTTTCATCAGGTATAATATTTTAAGTCCATGTTTATTTTCTCTCAGTGCATTAAAGATATCATTTTCCTGGTTTCAGGCTTCCATTGTTTCTGTTGAAAAACCAGCAGTGTAATTATTTTTTCTTTGAAGGTAATCTGTATGTTTTAATGCGTATTTTTAAGAACTACTTTTTTTTTTTTTTTTGCCTTTGGTGGACTGTGGTTTCATTAGATGTGTGCATGGGTAGATCTCTTTCTATTTTGCTATTGGGGATTTACTGGGCTTGAATGTGTGGACTGTTGTCTTTCATCAGTTCTGGGAAGTTCTCAGCCATTGGACCATGAGATATTGCTTCTCCTCCATCATCTTTCTCTTCTCTTTCTGGAAATTCAAGTAGATGATTATTATACCTTCTCACTCTGTCCTCCCTGTGTTTTAACCTCTATTTTGGTTTCTATCTTCTTGTTTGTCTAGTTCCCTCTTCAGATGTTTTATTAAATTAATAGATTTAATTTTTTTTTTTTTTTAGCAGTGTAGGTTCACAAAAAAATTTGAGTGGAGAGTACAAAGAGCTCCCATATACCCCCTCCTCCCTAAATTTCTCTTTCAAGTAATTTCTTGCTTTAGGTGGTACATTTGTTACAATTGATGAACCAATGTTGATATATTATTATTGACTAAAGTCTATAGTTTACATTAGAGTTCATTCTTTGTGTTGTAACTGTATGAGTTATAACAAATGGGTAATGTTGTGTTTTTATCTTTGCAGTATTATACAGAATAATTTCATTGCCCTAAAATCTCTTGTACTTCATCTGTTCATTCGTGCCTCCCTGCCCACCAAACCTATGTCAACCAATGATCTTTTTACTCTTTCCAAAGTATTGTCTTTTCCAGAATGTCATAGAGTATGTAGCATTTTCAGATTGGCTTCTTTCTTTTAGCAATATACTTCAAAGATTCCTCTATGTCTTTTTATCTCACGATAGCACATATATTATTGTTGGTGAATATTATTTCACTAAATAGATGTACCACAGTTTGTTTATCCATTCACCCATGGAAGTATATCTTAGTTGCTTTCAAATTTTGGTGACTATAAAGCTTCTATAAATAGTCATGTCCAGGTCTTTTTGTGGAAATGTTTTCAATCCATTTGAGTATATACCAAGGATAATAAGTTTTATTTCTTCCTTCGCTGTCTGTATGCCTTTATTTTCTGTTCTTGTATTATTGCATTAACTAGGACTTCTAATATTATGTTGAGTAGGAGTGGTGAGAAAGAACATCCTTGCCCTGTTCCTGATCTTAACAGGAAAACATCTAGTTTCCCACCATTAATAGAGTGTTAGTTGTAGGTTTTTTATAGATGTTCTTTATCAAGTTGAGAAAGTTTCCTTCTATTCAGTTTGCTGAGAGTTTTTATCATAAATACATGTTGAGTTTTGTCAAATACTCTTTCTGCATCTGTTGATATGATCACATCAGTTTTATTTTTTAGTCTGTTATGTAATGGATTACAGTAGTTGATTTTCAAAGTTGAACAAGACTTGTCTACCAAGGACATTGCTGGATTTGATTTGCTAATATTTTCTTGAGGATTTTTGCATTTATTTTCATGAGAGATAGTGGTCTGTAGTTTTCCTTTCTTGTAATGTCTTTATCTGATTTTGGTAATAGGGTAATGCTGGCCTTGTAGAATGAGTTAGGAAGTGGTTTTCCTACTTTTATTTTCTGAAAGAGATTATAGAGAATTGGTAGAATTTCTTCCTTAAATAGTTAGTTGAATTCACCAGTGAACCCGTCTTGGCTTGGTGCTTTCTTTTTTGGAAGAGAATTAATTATTGAGTCTATTTCTTTAATAGATACAGGCCTATTCAGATCATCTGTTTCTTCTCATGTGAGTTTTGGCAGATTGTGTCTTTCAAGGAATTCGTCCATTTCATCTAGGCTGTCAGAGTTGTGGCATACAGTTGTTCTTAACATTCCTTTATTAGCCTTTCAATGTCTATGGCATTAATCCTTTCAGTGTCTATGTGGCTTTCCCAGACTGGCTTCTTTTACTTAGCAATATGCATTTAAAGCTCCTCCATGCCTTTTCATGGCTTCATAGTTTATTTCTTTTTATTGTGTAATAATACTCTGTTTTATGTTTATATACTCACTGAATGAAGGACATCTTGGGTGCTTCCAATTTTTGCAATAATGCATAAAGCTGCTATAAACACTTGTGTGAATGTTTTCATCCATGTGGAGAATTAATTTTTGTGAAAGGTTTAAGTTCTGTGTGTAGATTTTTTTTTTTTGTGGCACTTGTGGATGTCCAGTTATTTTAGCATCATTCGTTGAAAAGGCTGTTCTTTCTTCACTGAATTGGCTTTTTGCTTTTGCCAAATATCAGTTGACTGTATTTGTGTGGATCTATTTCTGTGCTTTCTATTCTGTTCCATTGATCTACTTGTCAATTTTTTCAGCAACACCACACTCTCCTGATCACCTGGAGGATCTGTGGCCACAGCCACACCACTTGCACCCTTGGCAAGGTGGACACTCCTCCCTGGAGTGGGTGGTGTGGAAGTGCTTTGTGTCCCAGCTCAGGAGGTCATGAAATGGATTGATGAAAACTAAAAGGCAATATTTGCCATGTGCTAAGGTTGTGATGGGCACTACAGTGACTGTGGAAAGGCAGGTGGAAGTGAGGGGTGTTGGGCAGGATCTGCTTGATGATCATATCACCAAAGTTTAGTTGTAGCAGCATCTGCAGTACAGCTTGGTGTGCTCTTCCAGAGTATAGGTGTTTACATCACGGATGAAGGTCTTGTACCCTGTGCACTTAGGAATGGGTTTGGGATGGCTGGTCTCGGGCTGGGAAGGCCCAGCCCTGAGAGCTCCCCCTCAGCATCTGCAATGGCTTGGAGAAGAAGCTGTTACATTTATTTTTGACTTAACAGTTTATCTCCTATTTCTTTTAAAGTGGTATCTGTTGTGTTTGATAACCCTTATGTTCTTTCTAGGTTAGCCTTTGTTTATAAAATGAGTTTTCATTTATTCCCATTTCTCTCTTGAGCTATTCAATTCATTTCTAGGATTCTTTAGTTTTGGTGTGTGTTTTACTTTGTGTCTTATATCATTTTCTTAATGACTTTTAGTTTGTTTTGAAGTAGATAGTTATGGTTTTTATCTGTTAACACATCTTTCTGGTATGATTTCATTGTCTTTAGGGGATATTATTTTATTATTTATTCTTTCTTTTCTTACAATAATTATTCATGAGATTTGAGAGATTCAAAGACTGAGCTGGGGCCACTACTCTAGCTCCATAATCATCTTCCTTAATTAGATTTTAAGCAGATCATTCATACAATAAACGTTCTAAGTACATAGAGTTGTAGAAATTGTTTTCTTAAACCATACACAGGTTGGTATTAATAATGGTTCTCGAGCTGCCACTTCTTGGAGATTCATGCCTTGGTATTTTCTTCTTTTCCAGAAACTTTTTGTTATATTTAATATATTATCCCAAATAAACTTGACAATTTGAAGCTTTTATTTATTTTGTATGTATCTGAACCTATTAGAAATAGTAATAGGAACATTAATTTCACTTTAAAACACTTCTACTTAGTGCAAAAAGTTTTCCCCTCATTTCAGAGCAACTTTAAATGTATTTCCCCAAGCCATATATCTTTGTTAAGATTACATTGCTCATATAACCAAATAATACCTGGAACCTAAAGAAACAAAAGAATTTAAGAGGAAAACATATATTTTATTTTAAAAATATTTCAACACAATAAAAGAGTGATAGATTTTCTCTCTCATTTTGGGGGCAATTTTGGGCTGCCATAGGCTCTCCTTAAGTATTGTTTATGGAAAATTCATTGTTTCTAGCCTTAATGATGATTATGACAGAGTGAGGATTTTTTCAATGGAAAATATTTACTTTTATAGATTTTTCTATATTTACTTCTGTGTTCTTGAGTTTTATTCTAAAACTCATTTACACAAAAATATATTTATCTTTAAAAATGTATTATCTCTTTTTTGTCCTCTTTCCCCACTCAAAAGACAAATTTATATCTACAATCTTAGGCTTATACAGAAACAAGATATCTCTGAAATTTTTGATTAGCTGAAACTCATGGTGTCTTGAAAGGTAAAGCAAATGCTTTTATTTGTACACTTGATGTTCATAGTAATCCACAGCTAGGCAAAAGAGAATAAAAATTTCATAAACCGAATTACTTTGAATTATATAGTTTTAACAAAATTATGACTGCTTATCAGCTGTGCGGGTTTGTCTATTCTAGTAGCATTCTGTTTATTGACTTTTCATGCAATATTAAAAATGCTACATCATGATTTTTTGCCCATATATTTCAGTGACTATCCTTCTTTGTCCACATATTAATGACAATTATCTTTTTAAAAGTAAATTTTATTGAATGAAACTACATACAATAAATCCATCCACTTACAGTGTTCAGTTTGATGCATTTTGACAAAACTCTACACCTGTGTAACCATTACAATCCAAGACTGGTTATCTGTCTTTATGCTAACACCATACTGTCTTGATTACTAGACAGGTTTTATATTAAACATTGAATTCAAATAGGGTAAAATATCCAATTTTATTCTTCCACTTCAAAATTGTTGTGGCTATGCAGGGTCCTTTGAATTTCTATATTAATTTTAGAATCAGCTTGCCAAATGTATCAATAAAGACATTTTTATAGCATTAAATTTGTAGATCACTTTGGGGAGAATTGACATCTAACAATATTGAGTCTTCTAGTCTATGAACATGCTATGTATTTCCTATTCCTTTGGCCCTTCTTACATTTTTCTCAGCATTGTTATACAATTTTAAGGTGTGAGTTTCAAACATATGTTAAATTCATTCCTACTTAGTTCATGTTTTGATGATATTATAAATTATATTTTAAAAACTTTCATTTTTGGAGAGACAGGATCAAGACGGCTGACTAGACACAGGTAGTATGTGCGTCCTCTACAGAGAGGAACTGGAATACTAAGCAGATTCTCGCATTTTGAACAGATCATCAAGGAGAGGGTGCCGGGACTCACCAGGGGAGTGATGGGAAGCACCGAAAGTGGGCAAGGAGAGGGTTCAGGGCACCTTGTCTGGCTGAGGGCTGGCTAACAGCTGGGAGAAGCTCCTGGATGTGGGGAAATAGTAAGAGGAAGTCCCCAGGGCTCCACTCTCCAAGATGGGCTTTTACGATTGTGGCTACAAGAGAACCCACTGATCCATGCAGGTCTCAAGCCTCACATAGGGAGCTGCTTGGAGATTGTATAGAGACATTGCTCAAGAAAGGGAACCCATGCAGAATCCCACAGGCATCTGAGCCTAGAACAGCTTGAGCTGGACACCATTCTGAGAGCCTAGCTATCCTGGGGAAACACAGGTGTGCCTGCAGCCACTGCGCAGCCCTGAGGAGGGATAGAGGAGCCCAGGCACTCCCATTCACTCCTGGGAAAGTCCCCGCTGCCCTGCTGTGGGCTACTGTTGAGACCCAGATGTGAGCAGACAGAATTTTCCAGTTTCTCCTCCATGCTGTTTGCCTGGGTGGGGCCCTAGCCTTTTGGGTTGCAGCTCCAAGATGACTTTTTGAGAGTGTGACACTGGACTGCACACCCCTCCCCCCACCTTGGGCTGAGTTTGGGCTGACACTGCTGCAGCCCTCACTTGGCTGGGGGAGGAGCAGGGAAACCAGGCTTTCCAGCATGCATCTGGGATGGTGCCCACCATCCTGCAGGCAGCTGCTGGGAGACCAAATCTCAAGAGAACTGGACTCCCCAGTTTCCTGCCTAAGCACCCTGCCTGAGAAGAGCCCAACCCTCTCTGGTCACAGGCCCAAGGTACTAGTTTGGGAATTTAATGCTAGGAAATGTCCCACCCTCAGGCTGAGTTTGGGTTGGCTCAGCTGTAGCCCTGCCCAGATGAGGAGGGACAGGGAAACCCAAGCTCTCCTACCCACACCTAGAACAATTCCCACTGCCCTGCTATGGGCTCCTGTGATACTGAGACATGAGTAGACTGCAGTCCCCAGTTTCTTGGCTATGCCTCTTGCCTGAATGGGGCTCTTCCCTCTTTAATTGCAAGTCCACGTCTGGTGCCATTTTGAGAGTTTAATGCTGGGTTGCACTTGGGCAGAGCTCAAGGTGATGTGGCTGCAGCTGCCACCTGGCTGGGCAGGGACAGGGGACACCACGCTTTCCTAAGCACACTGAGGACGATACCCAATGCCTTGTTTGCAGGCAGCTGTGGGACTGGGGACTAGCCTGCTCAATCCATTTTAGCTACCAGCAACACAAGCACGGATCACTTGGGTCCTAGTGGGTGGCTCCAACACCACTATTGCCACCTCCTAAATCACACCATCTGCTCAGGGGCCTGAGAACCTGCCCACACACCCAGCCATCTGTTCCAACTACTAGTTTCTGAGCAAGCCAGCTGAAGACCCAAGCATTTGCATCCCAGGACACACTAACACTACTGCCAATGTAAGCTGCTCTGGAGCCTAAAATCAGGTACATTCAGCCCACTGTTCCTATCACTGGGGTCCAAAGACTGGCTTGGGTGGTGTTCAAGTCCCCAGCAAAACTTCACCACTCCCTCAACTAATAACTGTTCTCTAAACCACCAAGTAAATCACAGATACCACTGACCTTGTGTACTGCCTAAGAAATCATACAAAGATCACACTACTATAGGGACCCAAAATCAAAGCCAAAGTGTTCTACTCAACCAACAACATATATACATCTTCAGGAAAAATTTCTCCCCTTCAAAAGCAATTTTAAAAGTTTGGAACAAGCTACATCAGATGTGCAATATCAATGGAAGGATACTAGAAACATGAAAAAGCTGGGAAATATGTTACCACCAAGGGACCACAACAATTGCCTATCAATGTATCCCAATCAAAAAGAATTCCTTGTAATGCCAGATAAAGAATTCCAAATATTGATTCTAAAGAAGCTCAATGAGATGCAAAATAAATCAGAACACCAATACAAAGAATTCAGAAAATCAATTCAGGATATGAATGAGAAATTTACCAAAGAGATAGATATCTTAAAGACATAAAAATCCAAAGAGAAATTCTGGAACTGAAAAATTCATTAAAGGAAATACAAAACACATTCAAAAGCTTCAAAAACAGACCAGACCAAGCAGAAGAAAGAATCACAGAACTTTAAGACCAGTTTTTGAAATAATCCAATCAGGCAAAAATAAGGAAAAAAGAATAAAGAATGGGCAAAGCATTTGAGATGTCTGGGACTTCCACAAGTGGGAAGATAGATCAAAAGTTTAGAAAACTTATTCAAGGAAATAATTGGTGAAAACTTCCCAGGACTAGCAAAAGAGTTAGACATTTAGAAATAGGAGGCCCAATGATCCCTAAGCAAATAAATTGCAAAAAGGACACTTCACCATGGCATATTGTAATCATAATGACTAAAGTTGAAGTAAAAGAGAGAATTTTAAAATTGGCAAGAGAAAATTACCTAGTTACTTATAAAGGTAACCACATCAAACTAACAGTGGACCTCTCAGTAAAAACCTTATAGGCCAGAAGAGAATGGGATGGCATATTCAAAGTTCTGAAGGAAAAAAATGCTAGTCAAGAATTTTATATTCTGCCAGAATAAGCTTCATAAATGAAGGAGGAATAATGTCTTTCCCAGACAAGCAAATGCTGAAAGAATTCATCATCACTGGCTCAGCCCTACAGGAAATGCTCAAAGGAGTCTTCAATATGGAAATGAAAGGTCAGTATTCACCACCATGAAGACACAGAAAAATATAAAGCTCATGGGTCTTATAATACCATCACACACAGGAAGAACAGAAAGAAATTAAATGACAACATGACAGAAGTTCAGCAAACAACAAAGACAAAAAGAGAAAGAAAAAAAGAATTTATAAAACAACTAGGAATCAACTAACAATATGACAAGAACAAAGCCTTACATATCAGTATTAACCTTGAACATAAATGGATTAAATGCTCCACTTAAAAGAAACAGAGTGGTAGAATGGATAAAGAAAAACATGATCCAATTGCATGCTGCTTACAAAAAACTCACTTTACCCATAAAAACACATACAGACTGAAAGTAAAGGGGTAGAAAAAGATATTCCATGCAAATGGAAACCAAACAAGCAGGAATAGTTATACTTATTTATATCAGATAAAACAGACTTTAAATCAAAAATAGCAAAAAAAAAAAAAAAAAAAAAAAGACAAAGAAGGTCATTATATAATGATAAAAGGATCAATTCAGTAAGAGGATACAGCAATCCCAAATGTGTATGCACCCAATGTTGGAGCAACCAGATTCACAAAACAAATATTACTAGACATAAAGAAAGAGATAAGGCAGCAACATAATAATAATGGTGGAGTTCAACAACCTACTCCAGCACTAGACAGGTCATCAAGACAGAAAATCCATAAAGAAACATTGGACTTAAATTGGACCTCACAGATATTTATGGAACATTCTACACAACAACTATAGAATATACATTCTTGTCATCAGCACATGGAGCATTCTCCAAGATATTCCAGAAAACAAATCCTAAAAAATTTAAAGAAATTGACATATCAAGGATTTTCTCAGACCACAGTGGAATAAAGCTAAAAATCAATATGAAGAACAACTTCAGAAACTCAAACATGTGGAAATTAAACAACGTGGTCCTGTATGATCACTGGGTCACTGAAGAAATAAAGATGGAAATTAAAAAATGTTTTGATGTCGGACAAGGGTGGGGGGAGGGGATGGGTGTATATCTACATGATGAGAGCGAAGCGAACTGTCAGTGGAATGGACATACTTGAAGATCTGACTCGGGGTGTTGGGGGTGGGGGAGGAGACGGGTGTTTACCTACATGATGAGTGCGATGTGCACTGTTGGGGAAATGGACACCCTTGAGGCTCAGTCTTGGGGGGTTGGGAGGG
>CM052443.1:39580743-39597443 GCA_028533085.1 Varecia variegata
ACTCGGGGGATTGGGAGGGACATGGGCAATATATCTATGCAGAACTTTTGTACCCCCATAATAAGCTGAAATAAAAAAATAAAAATAAAAAAGAAAAAGAACAATAACGCAACAGTGGCAGCCAAAAAAAAAAAAAAAAAAAATCCTGACTTCACCACTATGCAATATATACATGTAACAAACTACACTTGTATCCCATAAATTTATACCAATAATAAAATTTAAAATATTTTCTTATAATAGAAAGTTAAACTGGTAATGAATTTTTAAAAATTTTGTTTTATGAAAATGTGTTTATTTTACCTTCATTTAAAAATAATTTTTTTTTGTTTTTGGCTGGGTGAGGTGGCTCACGCCTGTAATCCTAGCACTCTGGGAGGCCGAGGCGGGTGGATTGTTTGAGCTCAGGAGTTCGAGACGAGCCTGAGCGAGAGCGAGACCCCGTCTCTACTAAAAAAATAGAAAGAAATTAGCTGGATAACTTAAAATATATAGAAAAAATTAGCGGGGCATGGTGGCGCATGCCTGTAGTCCCAGCTACTCAGGAGGCTGAGGCAGGAGGATTGCTTGAGCCCAGGAGTTTGAGGTTGCTGTGAGCTAGGCTGATGCCATGGCACTCTAGCCTGGGCAACAGAGTAAGACTCTGTCTCAAAAAAAAAAAAAATTGTGGTAAATCATATAATATTTACCATCTTAATCATTTTAAGTGCATAGTTCAGTGGTATAAAGTATATTCATATTGTGCAACTATCACTATTCATTCATCTCCAGAACTCTTTTCATCTTGCAAAACTGAAACTTCATATCCATTATTAAACAATAACTTCTCATTCCTTGTACCCCAGCCCCTGGCAACCACCATTTACTTTCTGTTTGTATGATTTGACTACTCTAAGTACCTCATATTCATGGAATTGTACAGTATTTGTTTTGTTTTGACTGGATTATTCCACTTAGCATAGTATCTTCTAGGTTCATCCATGGTTTAGCATGTATCAGAATATCCTTCCCTTTTAAGGCTGACTGATAAGGCTGGACTTACCTCTGTCATTTTGCTATTTGTACTTCACTTCCTGCATAGCTTTCTTCTTTTAGGACCTGAAAGACTTGCTTTAGCATTTTTTTTTCTATCTGTCTTTTGTATTTGAAGAATATTTTTAGTGGAGATAGGACTCTAGGTTGATAAATCCACCCTCTGCCCCTGGTACTGTAAACATGTGTTTCTATCCTGACTTGCATTGTTTCTGATGAAAGTGAGTAATAATTTGTTCCTCTCTATGTAATGAATAATTTTTGCTTTTCAGACTTTAAGATTTTTCTTCTTCTTTTTTTTTTACTAGTTTTAAACAATTTGTTTATTATGTCATTTGGGTGGTTTTCTTTGTGTTTGTCTTGCTTGAGGTTGATTGAGATTGCTGGATGTATGGGTTAATATTTTCCATCATATTTGGAAAAATCTTGTCAATTATTTCTTCAAATATTTTTTATGCCCTTTTACTCTTTTTCTGGGACTCCTTTCATATGTATAATAAACTTCTCATTTTTGTCCAAGAGATTACTGTGGCTGTTCATTTTTTTTAAGCCTGTTTCCTTTCTATGCTTCAATTTGAAAAGTTTCATCTAACTTTTCTTCAAGGTTACTGATCTTTCCTTTTATAGTCTTTGTCTAATAATTTTATCATCTCAGATATTTGGGGGTCTGTTTTTATTAAACAAATCCTGTTTTCATTAGTTCCCTAGGGGCCACAGTCTAGAAAGTGCTACCAGGCAGAAGACTGAGGTAATTGTGTGGCTTAATTTTCCCCCTATTGTCAGGGATTACAGTTCTTTTCTGCCTATTTCTCAACCCTGAAAACAGTTGTTTCATTTATTTTGACCACTTTTCTATTTATTTAGGTGGGATGACTAGTCTAGTTCATCGTAACTGGTATTACGAATCCTGTTTGTTTCTTTCTTATGTTAGGGAAAGTCATGAAAGTGGAGCTGAAAGGATAGTTGAGTTGGAATTAAGCATTCATTTCACATGGGCAACTAGTTACATATAATGCTCTAGAGCTGCAGTTCCCAACCCCTGGGCCACGGACCAGTCCTGATTTGTGGCCTGTTAGGAACCGGGCAGCACAGCAGGAGGCGAGTGGCTGGCAAGGGAGCAAAGCTTCATCGGTATTTACAGCTGCTCCCCATCTCATGCATCACCGCCTGAGCTCCACCTCCTATCACATCATCAGGCATTAGATTCTCATAGGAACACGAACTCTACTGTAAACTGCACATGCAAGGGATCTAGGTTGCATGTTCCTTATGAGAGTCTAATGCCTGATGATCTGAGGTGGAGCTGAGGCGGTGATGCTAGCTCTGGAGAGTGGCTGCAAATATAGATTATCATTAGCAGAGAGGTGTGACTGCACACAGACCATAATAAATCAATTGCTTGCAGACTCATCAAAACCCTGTCAGTGAGTGGCAAGTGACAATTAAGCTGCATCTGATGGCAGGCTTTAAGTCAGAATCTGACATTTATTTAAGTCTGTGCATGGCCCGCCCATTATTTTATTTACCACTTTCATCTGTGCCTCTTTCCCTGTACTGCATACTTGTCTCAGTCACCATTTTGGTAAGCCCACAAAGTAATCCTAGCAAAAATGACTTAAAAAACCAAACAACAATGGAGAGCTTCTTTGAAAAGGGGGGAAGACCATATGATGAGGCAGCAGATGACTTTAAGACTGCCAACAAAGTGAAAGCTGCATTTAAAAGAAAATACCAAGGGTCCTATTTAAATTATGGGTTCATTGCAACAGGTGATTCATGTTCTCTAAGCCCACTTTGTATAATATGTGGTCATTGGCTATCCAGTGAAGCCACGAAACCTTTAAAACTGCTTCACCACATGGAGACCAAGCACCCTGCATTAAAAGACAAGACTTTGGAGTTTTTCAGAAGAAAATAATGTAAACACAAAGAACAGAAGCAATTGTTGAAGGTCACCACTTCATCAAATGTGTCTGCATTGAAAGCATCATTCTTAGTGGCTAACTGCATTGCTGAAGCTAAGAAGCCCTTTACTATTGGTGAAGAGTTGATCCTGCTTGCTGCTAAGGACATTTGCCGAGATCTTTTAGGAAAGGCTGCAGTCCAAAAGGTGGTGCGTGTTCCTCTTTCGGCTAGCACCATAACTAGAGAAATTGATGAAATAGCAGAGGATATTGAGGCACAATTATTAGAGAGAATTAATGAGTCACTGTGGTAATGCAATCTAGGTTGATGAGTCTACTGATGTTGACAAGGCAACAATTCTTGTTTTTGTGCAATATATTTTTCAGAACGATGTGCATGAGGATATGTTCTGTGCACTTTTGTTGCCAACCAATGCCACAGCGGCAGAACTATACAAGTCTTTGAATGTTTACATATCAGAAAAACTGAATTGGTCATTTTATGTCAGTATATGCACAGACGGAGCAGCTTCCACGACTGGATGGCTTTCTGGTATCACTACTTGGGTCAAGGAGGTCGCTTCTGAATGTGTACTGGGATGCACTGTGTCGTCCATAGAGAAATGCTGGCTAGCCAAAAAATGTCACCTGAAATAAACAATGTTTTGCAGGATGTGATTAAAATTATCAACTACATTGAAGTACATGCCCTTAACTCACATCTGTTTACACAGCGCTGTGAGGAGATGGATGTGGAGCACACACATCTTCTCTTATACACAGAAGTGACATGGCTTTCTAAAAGTAGAGCACTGACCAGAGTTTTGAGTTATGAGAGCCGCTCCAGGGATTTCTTTTACAAAAACAGTTATGACTGGCAGCACATATCAGTGGCACAGAATGGGTCACAAAACTTGCTTACTTGTGTGACATATTCAACCTGCTCAATGAACACAATCTGTCACTTCAGGGCAGAGTGACAACTATGTTCAAGTCAGCAGATAAAGTAGCTTCATCCAAAGCCAAACTGGAATTATGGGTGTGATGAGTGAACATTGGGATTTTTGACATGTTTGAAAAATTAGCAGAGATTTTGAAAGAGACTTAGCCAGGGCCTTCTTTCTCCCAGCTGGTGCATGATCACCTATCTCAGCTTTGAAAAGAATTTGAGCATTACTTCCTAACTACAAAAGGCCCCCAAACTGGGAAGACATGGCTCCATGACCCATTTGTGAATAAGCCAGGTGAATCAACTTTGTCCATACTAGAAGAGAATCAGCTACTTGAAATTGCAAATGACGGTGGCCTTAAAAGTATGTCTGAGACAACTTCAAAGCTCCATATTTTCTGGATTAAAGTCAAGGTGGAATATCCTGAGATGTCCACAAAAGCACTGAAAAGCCTGCTTTCATTTCCAATATCCTATCTTTGTGAAGCAGGATTTTCTGCAGTGACAGCAACCAAATGAGATTATGGAATAGACGGGACATAAGCCACACACTTTAGGTGTCACCGTCTCCTAGCATCTCCAGATGGGACTATGTAGTTGCAGGAAAACAAGCTCAGGGCTCCCACTGACTCTGCATTATGGTGAGTTGTATAATTATTTCATTATATATTACAGTATAATAATAATAGAAATAAAGTTCACAATAAATCTAATGTGACTGAATCTTTCCAAAACCACCCCCCACCCCAGTCCGTGGAAAAATTGTCTTCCATGAAACCGTCCTTGGTGCCAAAAAGATTGGGGACTGCTGCTTTAGAGATATCCCCCATCATTTGCTGCCTGTGTTTGAATTTTGCTAGAGCCTCCATCATTTCCCTTAGTCTTTCTTTTAGATTATTAGATTATTATACCTCTTTTCTATTTGTCCAAGGCCTCGCTCTTCCTTCTTTGGATTGGTTCTGTCTACCATTTCAACAAGATCAAATTTCAGTTTCACTTCCAAAATTACTTGGGGTTGTCCATAATTGTTTCAGGTCTTGGTGATCTCTTTTCCTCATTCTGATCATTGTTCCAACAGATACCAAAGAACACTGGACCTAGATTCATAGAACTGAAGTGTGCATCCCAGCATCACCCAATCTCTGTGAGCACATGGGAAACTCACATAACTTTTCTGAATTTACGTGTGGAATCAGCATAATACACCCTTTTCTTATTTTACATATTTGACAAAAGCAAAGCACAAATATAAAGTTCAGAGCATGTTATTATCTTTGCACTAACTCATATAAGAGGGTCCCAAATTGTTTCCCAAAGGACATGTTAATCTACAGTGCAGCTAGATCAGCCCATAAAACTTTTCTCATACGTAATGTAGCTGGAGTATAAGGATTAACAGATACAAATAAAATAGCATTTGTGTCAGATATATTTAAGCTATGAAGATGAAAGGTAGTTTTAGCTTAAATATCTAAACCAGGCATATCTCTGATAGATGTAATTCCCTTGGTCTGATTTACTCATAGATACTTCACTTTTAGCAGTACTTGTTCCTGGTGAGAATTTTCATATTTTTTCTCTTAAGCTCAGAACAAGGAAATAGATTTTTTTGTTTCCTTCTGTATGTATGCTGAGAGCTGAGGATCTTTTACTGGATATTCAATGAGACCAGAAGCTTGCCACTAATGGCATTTTATGTGTCATTGCTTAAATTTCCTAGTATGTATAATTATGTGTATGCATATATTTCCTATATGTGCCCTATTGCACATAATGTGCAATATAAATATGTCATATATTAAGCATAGATTGAATAATTCAGTGAACATGTGTAATATGCCTGCCCCCTTCAATCACACACATTGTTCCTTTCTGTAACTTGTTTCCTATTCATTGGATCAAATCAGTCTAAATCTTGAAAAATGAAGCCAGATTTATTTTGTTCTGTCCCGCTGCTCTTTTTAGGCTGTTCTTTAGAACAGATTACTTGCTTTTGAGAACTGACACTTCACATCATTGCATTTTATTCTTCATAGCCACACTTTTGAATGGGAAAGAAAAATGCTTCCCTTGACATACTGAGATTTTTCTCAGGTGGAGAAGAGTAACGTGGAAAGAGTTGTTTTGATGACTGTGGGGAGTTGGTAGGAGGAATAACTGAAACACTTACTAAACTTAAGGTGCCACTGCATGGGGGACTTACGAGTGATATAGATTATTGCCAACAGTGTTAGTACCATCAGTCAGGTGATTGTGGGAATTGCATTCTGATGAGTGAATCAAAGAGTATAGTAAAAGCAGCTTTACTATAACACTGATGGAGCCCCTATAGTTTTCCCCACGTGCAATTTTTGTTTTTAATTTCCAGAAAGTAGAAAAGTCAATTTAAATGAAATAGAAAAATCATTTAACTCAGGTCATTAATGAAACAGAATTCTTCTGTAAGATACATTTTAAATAAATCATTCTTGCTCTTCCTAGTATCCTTGTTATGAGGAAGAGGGCTTGTGACCAAATGACCATGACACTGAGGGGCTTCTCCTTTGGGGTGTGAGATAATTCAAGATGGAAGTAATTCAGAAACAAGTGGGAGTAAGATTTTGGGTATGAGGATTGGAGATTGAGACATAGAAACTCCTTGAAGTGCTCTCTCTCCTCTAGTGGCCGAAAAAATGAGATACAGCCTGACAGATCCCGAGAATGTCATAACCAGTAGGCCAGAATTTCTAGATGTATGTTACTCCCTAACTTTATTTGCCTTCTGTTAATCTTGAATTTCTATTAAAATTTTGTTTGAACATTTCTGTTTTAGCATATTCACGCTTAGGAAATTAAAAAAAAATAGAGGTCTTACCCAATCATCTGGTGCAGAGCTTGTAAGAACAAAAATAGCATCCCCCAAGGTTAAGCACTGCTGCTAAAAAGTGGTTGTTGAGATATTCCCAAGGGGAAGGTAAGTTTGAGATTCACAATGATTCCTTTTCCCATAGATGTTCTTCCTCCATTGCTACATTAGAGGGTCTAGCTTAATTTTATTAGGGGATATAACTTTTGCTTGTATGTGTTCAAGGTGAAAAAAATAGTAAACGAAGAAATAAAATATGCTCCCCATCCCCTCCCAGGTTTTGTTTTAATTTTTAGTTTCATTTTAGAATGAATCTGATTTATGTTGCAGATAGTCAACCAGAATACCACTGAGGGGCCAAGAAGGCTAGTGTCACAAAGCACTACAATGTCCTATAAAACATGGAAACAACTCTTTTTCACAATTCTACTAGGTATCCTTTTAAAAGTCTAATATACTAAAGAGAGCTGATGATTTCATTTAACTTTTTTGTCTACAACAGGGTTTTGTAAACTTACTAGTGTTCCCTAGCCCACATAAACCTTATATTTTTGTTTCTTTCTCCAAACCCAAGAGTCCTAACATGTTTCTGTTTTTGTTTTTTGACTTCAGTTTCAAGGTAAATGATGCCTAGGAAAAAGTGAATCCACTACTTGTTTTACTGATAAGATTTTCTGTTCTGCTTTAGTCTTTCTCTCATATCCAACTATTTAATGCCATTCCTCCCCATCTCCTGTGTTCTAGGTCAACTGTGCTAACTTGATCTGTGAGAATGTGCTGGAAATGGTCCTTGTTCTTCTGGACTAACTTGTTGTGGCATGTCACTTACGCCATTTGAAGCACTGTACCATGCATGCACTGATATTTTAATACATTCTAGCATTTGGAGAACTTTTGCCCAAGACAATAACACGTTAAGAATAGAACAAAAGGAAGTGAATACAATCCTGGAGCCAGTAAGAATTACTGCTGAGTTATGGAATCTGTACCTAGATCAATATTAAAATGTATACTATGATAACTCACCAGATTAATAGATAAAAAGAGAAAGCACATATATGATCATCTCTTTAGAGCTAAAAACATTTGATGAAATTTATCAAGTTTTTGATAACTCTTAGTAATGATGCAATTGTATTAAAATAAAATATCCTGAACATAATAAAAATATAATTATTGTGTCCTATTAACAAAAAAGCACTTGAAGATGTCTGACCAGAGACAGTTTGTCAGGCTGTCCTGGCTGAAGGGTACAAGGTTGGACTGAGGAGAGCAGGGAAAAGTTGCAGCTCAGGTATGGATCACAGGGAGACACAGCAGAGGCATCTGGGGACCCCACCAAGAAGGGCTGCAAAGCTGAGAAAGAGGAAGAGAGAGGAGAGAGGACAGTGGTGTGGACCAAATCCAGAGAGGCCAAGAGCCCCATGAAAGGGTAAGGGGGGCTCCCCTCCTCTACATGGGTGAGCTGGAGAGCAGTGGGACACAAAGCACTCACCCCCTGGGAGAGTGTCAGGAGAGACAAGACAGCCAGCATTCTTACACCTAGGTGCCTCCTCCTCTGCACCTCCTCCATTCCTGGCATGACAGAAAGTAATTTTGGCTCAAGCCAGCTTGTATCCATGGCCCCTCCCCCCACATAGCAACTGCAAGAGTGCTTTGTGCTGAGAAGGATATTTCTCTCCGGGTGGGGGGTGGGGGTGTGTTCCTGCCCAAGCCTGCCACTGAGAGTGGAGCCACTGCAGTGGCATTTTGCAGGATTGCCTGCTGGTGGCTTGGACAGGCAGATAGGACCTGGTACCCCCAGGACACAGGAGCAGTGCAGGGAGCCCACAACCCCTCCCCTCCCATAACAACCACCAGAGTGCTCTGTGCTGAGAAGGCTGTGACTCTGGGGGCGGGGGGCATGTTCCCTGCCAAGCCTGCCACTGAGGGTGGAGCTGCTGCAGAAGCACTTTATGGGGTCGCTTACCGGTGGCTTGGACAGGTGGGCAGGATCTGGTGGCCCGAGGTCAGGAGAGTGGTGGTGCAGGGAGACCACGGCCCCTCTCCCCCATAGCAACCTCAAGAGTGCTTGGTGCTGAGAAGCTTGTTTCTCCGTGGTGGGGGCGTGTTTGTGACTAAGCCCACCACTGACAGCGGAGTTGCCACAGAAGCATAACCTGAGAGGTTCATCAAACCTGCTAAAGCACCTCCAAGGCAACTCAGGACCAGCACTCCTCTCTCTGGCATGGTCAGGGATTGTTCTTTGGGGACACGGAGACAGGTCTGTAAGCTAGCCTTAGCACACTCAGCTCTCGATTGAGAGGCCTGAGGAGAAAGAAACAGTGAAAGAACTCCAGAAATATGAGAATTCAAAGCAAAAGGACACACTCAAAAGAAAACAATAACTCCTGACCAATGGATACCAACCTAAATGAAAAGATTAAAATGACAAGTGAAGAATTTCAAACATGGATTTTAAGGAAGCTCATTGAAATACAAGAGAAAATAGAAATCTAATACAAAGAAGTCACAAAAACAATGCAGGAGAGGAATGAAAAATTCTCTAAAGAAATCAGAGTATTAAAGAAAAACCAAACAGAAATTCTGGAAATGAAAAATTCATTCAAGGATTCACAAAACACAGTGGAAAGTCTTAAGAATAGGTTAGATCAGGTAGAAGAATCTCAGAGCTTGAAGATAACACCTTTGAGTCAAACAAGTCAGTCAAAGAGAAAGAACAGAGAAATAGGAGGAATGAACAAAGCCTACAAGAAATGTGGGATTATGTAAAGAGGGCAAACATAAGAATCATAGCCATCCTTAAGGGTGAAGGAGAAAATACTCAAGGGTTGGAAAAATCTATTTGAAGGAATAATCGAGGAAAATATTTCTGGCCTTGCTAGAAATCTAGATATCCAGATATAAAGAGGTCAAAGGGCTCCTGGGAGATTCATTGCAAAGAGGCAATCATTATGACACACTGTCATCAGACTTGCCAAGGAAAACACAAAAGAGGCACTCCTATGAGTAGTAAGGCAAAAAAGTCAGGTAACTTACAAAGGAAACCTATCTGATTAACTGTAGTCTCAACTGAGAATTTACAAACCAGAAGGGATTGGGGCCCCATTCCCAGTCTTCCCAAATGAAATAATGGCCAGCCTAGAATTTTGTATCCTTCAAAAGTAAGTTTTTTTTTTTTATGATGGAGAAATAAAGACCTTCTCAGACAAGCAAACACTGAGGGAATTTGCCAAGACCAGACCTGCCCTGTAAGAAGTACTCAGAACTGCATTGCACATGGATCAACACAATAGACAGCCACCAGTGTAAAATCACCCAAAAGATAAAGGTCAGAGCCCAGATACCATCATGTCTCAAGAGGTAAAACAGAGAAATAAAGTTCTACTCAACAGGAAGAACAGAAATCCACCCCACTTATCAATTCTTTCAATAAATGTGAATGGCCTGGACTCCCCACTCAAGAGACATAGGCTGCCTTAACGGATAAAAAATTCAAGTCAAATATCTGCTGTCTCCAGGAAACATATCTAAACCACAAGGACTCATTCAGATTCAAGGTAAAGGGATGAAAAACAATATTCCATGCAAATGGAAACCAGAAGAAAGCTGGTATAGCCATTCTCATATCAGATAACATAGATTTCAAATCAACAAAAGTAAAGCCTGGGGTGACCAGGCTGACTGAGACCAGGCTGGCAAACTTGTCCTCAAGCCTCCCTGAGTGCAGGCACTGGCTATGTAAGTGAGGGGTTGGTGAACTCTTCCTCCAGAACAACGCTCAGGCAGAAAGGCAGATGCCCTGTGAGCCTGTGATAGGAGAGGTGGCCTCCTCCTGTCTAGATCAGCAGAGGCCGGCAGCTGTGGGACACAGAAGCCATTCACACCTCTATTTCTTGGCAGTGACAGCGGTCTCTATTTCTCAGGGCATAGAAGCATATAGATTCTCAGCTCCTAACTGGCTCAGTTGCAGCAGAGATGGTGGAGGCAGCTCAGTCTGCTGTGTGCAGGGCTGCCACACTGGCTGTGGGTTGTGGCTGAAATGCTCAGGTGAGTGAGGTGTATTTGTGCCAAGGGCTTGCCTCTAGGAAGGGTAGGTTCCTCCCCAATGCAACAGACAGCTTGGGTTTAGGACTGCTAGCCCTACTCTCCCTCATGGGAGGTGGTAGTTTTTATCTGGGTCTAGGTAGTGGCAATGGTGGGCCAGTTGAGTGAGCAAATTCCAGTAGCAGTGGCAAGATGACTCTCTGGGTCCCAGGCAGTGCCAGCAAGTATTGGCAGTGACTGCAGTGCAGGGATGACACTCACAGCCCCACACATGCAGCTCAGGCTCTCCTCTGCAGTAGCAGTGTCATAGTGCTACTCAGAGGGCAGGAGGGGTCCCACACTTCACCCATGAGTCCCAGGCATTGAGCCCACACTTCCAGGGGCATCACAGTTGCCACTCACACCACCAGTCAGGCAGCCCTGTGGCTTGCCCACTCCAGTATCCCCTGGCAACAGCAGCTGGGCCTGCGATGGTGTGCAGACGGGGAGAATGGGTCCTCTTCTCTACCCATGATCTGGAGCACAGAGGCTGCTCCACTGGTGGGAGGGGATTCTCTCTCTGCTGGTGAGGCAGAGCTCAGAGTACGTGTCTTTGCTGGGGGTGGAGTCACCTTTCATAGCCCCAGGCAGGGAACTCACAGGCTCTGGAAATTGCATGCTTTGTTTTCCTTTGTCTCCAAGGCAACCTTTTTGGTGCACTATGCTGTCCTTTGGGCTAGCGCATTGGGGACCCTAAAGGACCCCTAGGTCCAGCCAGTGCTATGCCACTGCGGCCTTCCAGGTGGACACCGGGGGGTGTCAGCGGGAACTCCTGGGATGTGGAGACATGGGGGCTGTGGATCCTGGTGGAGGATGGAGTCTGAGATGGTGTGTGCTCACAATGGTGCTGCCGCCACTACCCAAGTCTGGGGTGGGGGACAGCAAGCCAGTGCGAGTTCCCAGCCTAGTGCAATGCCTTCCAGAGATGTCCAGATCACTGCCAATGTGAGTGGCGGGGTTCATGTGGGCATAGGAGTTCTTCCATGGTTGGGATCGTAGCCGTCCACAGCAGGGATGTGGACCGCCGAACCTCTCTCCCTCCCCGTTTCCCTGTGATACCGAGTCCCTCTGGGCTCCTGCCAACCTCTGCTGCGTTGGCCCCTTTCATCCTTCTCCTTCGTGCCCCAGCTATTTCCCATGATCTCTTTGTGGGACTCCAGTGTTCTCTCTTTGACGTTCTATTCGAGGTATGATTTTCTACTGGTGATTTTGGCTCTTCTTTGTAGAGAGGATAGGTGTCCTATGTCTCTAGCCAGCTGTCCTGAACCTGAACCCATTTCCTGTTTTTGGATATGGAAACTCAATATCATTTTGATGTTTATTCTCTTCTAATAAACCTATATGTTTAACATCCTCCTCAATAAGATGATTTTTTGAATGAACTGCATACACTGATTCTAGTTTTCTTATGTTAAACTTGTATTGATGGTTAGAAAAATTCTAAAAAAAATTAGGTAAAAAGTTATTGCTTTTTGAATTTATTCACTAATGTGATGGGTAATTAATCCTACAGGATATTAAGCATAGTATAATAGTATAGTAATTTTAAGATTGATACTAGCACTTACATAAGTAATGTATAGTTCGATAAGACAGAGTAAAATGTCCAGAAATGGGCTCAGCGCATTTGTGGAATTAGTATGTGTTAAATGTGGCATTGAAAAATCAGTAGAAAAAGGATGAATTATTCAATAAATGATTCTGGGAAAACTACATAGCCATCTGGAGAAAAATAAAATTGGCTTCTACCATAATTTCATATGGAGCAAAGATTTTAGAGTAAAAAAATTAATCCATAAAAGTACTGGAATAAAACATAGCAAAAATTTAGAAAATAATTTTGGAAAAAGGAAGTATTTCTAAATGTCACACAAAACCATGAAGCCATACAAGAAATGATCCATAAATTTAACTAAAAGTAAAACATTTGCATGACAGAAATAACCATAAATGAAATAAAAATACTAACAAGAAATTTAGAAAAATATTTGTAACATGTACCATAGGTGAAAGGCTAAATTCCTTAATATATAAAGATGTTCTATTCATCAATAAGAAAATAGTAGATAATGGAATATGAATAAGAGCAAAAGTCATAAACAGTTCACAGGAAGAAATTATAAGTGAGTCTTAAACTTATGAAGACATACATTAGTGTATTCAAAATGGAAGATGAATAATAAATTAAAACCACAGTGAGTTTGGTGAAAATGCTATTAGAATGGCAAAGATAAAACATTCAATAATGCAAACTGGAATTTGTGTGTTATACGGGTTAATAGTAGAACTGATAATGATTAATGATTTTTGAGTGCTTACTTTGTGTCAGGCACTGTTCTAAGAGTTTTACATGTATTTATTAACTAATTGTTCACAACAATCCTATAAAGCAAGTACAATTATTATTCTTACTTTTAGATGGCAAAATTGAGATCTAGAAAGATAAGTAATTTGCCCAGTCACAAAGAAATCAGGTGGCAGGATTTGAAAATAAACCCAGGAGATCTGGCTAGAAGATACACAAGTAGCTTATACTCAGCTCTTATTGTTCTCCAAATGGTCTGCAATAAAAAGAACAAATACACGGTCTATTTACCCTGAAATTCCACTTTCAGAGTTTTATCCTGCAGATTTACTCACACATGTACAAAGTAATGAATGTACATAGACATCCATTACAACACTGTGATAGCAACAGATTGGCAACCAAAGTTCATCAGTAGGAACTGGATATATATACTATGGTATAGCCATACAGTGGAATCCTAAGCGATGAAAGCAAAATGAGAAAATTTTTCAATTCCCTCATCTGTACATATACTATCATTTTTGTGTACCAAAAAGAAGAAAGGAGAATAATATATATACATATATATATATCCATTATTTGTGTGCATGTGTTTGTGTGTGTGCATGTGCGTGCATGCTCATGTTATATTGGAATACCTCTGGAAGGATGCACAAGAAATTGGTAATTGTAGCTTCCTCAGAGAAGGAAATGAGGGATAGGGATAGAGGAGAGATTTTCATTGCATATCCTTTGGTATTGTTAACATTTTGTACCGCATGAATGTTTTGTCCATTCAAAGATGAAACCCATTGATTAAATTTTTTACATCATTTTGTTTTTGGAAATGGCTTCACCAATACTCTGAAACACTTTCTATAGAGAAGGGGTGCATGTGCCCCTGTTTGGAAATAGCTACTTCTAATGAGACCAAGTGTGATGCAGATGTGTTTTGTTTGCAAATGGTGTTGAGGTAGTCCAAGGCTGACAGCCACTGAAGTGGGCTTCCTCTCTGCCAGCACAAACATTTTCTGTATTCTTGGAAGGGATGTTTAGGTGCCATTCAGAAGTGCCTTTCCTCTTCTTAACTGCCCCCCACTGCCCATGTAAACAGGAGATGCTGGAGCCATTGTGTGTTATGCCTGGCTCTCATGGACACGCATTCTCCAGACATGATGTTTCTGCTCCATTCTGTACTTGGTCATTCACTGGTTTGTTTTAATAGCTCAGAATCTTTGTTGTCTCTTTCCCCAAAATCATAGTCCCCAGGTGTAGAATGTCAAAATGTTTAGAGATTGCCTGAATCAAAGTGTATATTCTAAAGATTAGGACATTAAGGCCCAGAAGGGTGAAGCGACTTACCTTCTGAAAACTTCTTTCTTGCCCAGTGATTATGGTTTCTTTTCTGTCTACCCAGTGATCCCCAGATGCTCTGGTCTGGATCCTTCCTGGATAGTTTTGCTCTGTTAGATGGAACTGAGAGGAGCTCCCAGTCATTCTAGATAGAAATAAAAAAAATACATTTGAGGGTATAGAGATGTGACAGATTGAAGGAGAAATTAAAACATAGCCAGTGGTGATGCAAATAAATGTTTGTTTTCTCATTTAGTTTAATTTGATTTCCTAGGCACTTCTCGGATTCATGTTTGCATTTGTTACCTTTGAGCAATAAAGAGTAGCAGAGGTGTTGTGGAGAAATAACTTTTTTTTTGTCACCTTGCTATAAACGTTTCCATTGTAGTTATTTTAGTACCTGTGATGCAGTGGAAACTATGTTCTTGAGAAAAAGATGACAGAGATTCAGGGCTATAAAAACAAGGGGTATGACATTGGCATCAATAAATAATTTGTGCATGTCTAACATATATTTTCAGATAAATTTGGACACATTCAGAGTACCATGGTCTTATAGTCCATTTTCTGTTGTTATAACAGAATATCTGAGATTGGGTAATTTGTAAAGATAAGAGGTTTATTTTGACTCACAGTTCTGGAGTCTGGGAAGTTCAGGATGGGTGTGGTCACATCTGGTTGACTTCTAGTAAGGGCCTTGTGCTGCATTATAACCTGGTAGAGACGTGGAAGGGGAAGAAGGTGAGTGTGAAAACACAAGGGACAGCCTTACTTTGTAACAATTTGCTGTCCCAGCAACTAATCCAGTCCTGAGAGAGTGGGAACTCACCCCCACAAGGATTAGCCAAGTCTGGTGGGAGCAGCATTAATCCCTTCTAATGACCTAATCACCTCTTTAAAACTCCACCTGCCAACACCATAACACTAGCGACCAAATTTCCGACACATAAATTCTAGGGGATGCACTCAAAACATAGCAGCATGCTGCTTCTCTGCACTTAGTGCAACTAAACTCGCTCCTTGCATTTAAAAATTCACTGATGACTTACGAATCAATTAAAATTTTAAAATACTCATCTCATTATTCTCAAGTTAAGTTTAGCAAACTCGTTGCATTTAAAAATTCACAGATGACTTATGAATCAATTAAATTTTTAAGATAGTCAACTCATTATTTTTAAGTTTGGTTGATCATGATTAATAGATAAGTAAATTTTAAAATTTAATGAAAAGGTGACTGCATCTTCTTATTGTAGCACTGTGTTATGAATACTCTAGTGTAATTAATGAGGAAAGTTATGTCTGTGACATTGAGGTACGTGGGAAAATGTTATTATCATCTGTCCCGATAATCAAATACTTATTCCACAAATCGTACTGTAAGATCTGCTAAACGATTTCATGCTGCTCTGCTTATAATCATTTTATCGTATATATTTTATGTCATAGACTAAAGTTAATTTCAGATGAATTAAGGGTGAAATTTTGAAAAGCTAATGAAGAAGAAAATATTGGGGAAGCATCTCTAAATGGGAAGCAGATTCAACCATAAAAATGCATACTCAATACTTTGACCAAATTAAGTTATTATAGTTCAAAATAATCACCTTGAATCAAATTAAAAGGCAAAGAATAAAGCAGGGAAAAATAGTAGAAACAACTAGAAAATATGTCATTAGAAGTTTATCCTGAATAACAATTTTACTTCTGTTATCCAGAATGCAATATCAAGAGCAGTAAAAAAAAGAGTAGTAAAAAATAATTAATTCCTAGCAGTGATTACATATTTAGAATCTAAGGAAACTAATCAGAGCAATTATTTGAAAGTGAAATTATTTTTATGCATTCTTTTACATGAAACTCTGAAATGGATTCAGGAGAAAGCCCAAACTCCATATTTTAGCTTATGAGGCCCTAAATATCCATACCCCCCACCTTAAAAAAAATAAAAAACCTATTCTTTTTTTTTTCTTTTTCTTTTTTTGTTGCATCCTTTCCTGGTTTTGGTATCAATGTTATATTGGCTTGGTAAAATGTATTGGGGGGAATTCCATCCTTCTCTATATTGGAGAATAATTTATGTAAGATGGGCACCAGTTCTTCTTTGTAGGTGTGGTAAAATTCAGGTGTGAACCCATCTGGACCAGGGCTTTTCTTTTTGGGAAGGTTTTTTATTGCTGTTTCGATTTCAGATCTAGATATTGGTCTATTCAGGAATTCTATTTCTTCCTGGTTGAGTCTGGG
>CM052443.1:39597943-39629151 GCA_028533085.1 Varecia variegata
ACCTACATGATGAGTGCAATGTGCACTGTCTGGGGAATGGGCACGCTTGAAGTTCTGACTTGGGGGCATGGGGGTGGGGGAGGGGATGGATGTATACCTACAAGAAGAGTGCGATGCGCACTGTCTGGGGAATGGACACACTTGAGGCTCAGTCTCGGGGGAATGGGAGGGACATGGGCAATATATCTAACCAGAACTTTTGTACCCCCATAATAAGCTGAAATAAAAAAAAAAAACAAATAAAACCTATGAAGCCTTGATGTGATTTGAATGTTTGTCTCCTTCAAATCTCAAGTTGAAGTTTGATCCCCAGTGTTGGAGCTGGACTGCAGTGAGAAGTATTTTGGTCTTGGGGCAAATCCTTCATGAATGGCTTGATGCCCTACGTGAGGTAATGAATGAATTTTCACTGTATTAGTTCATGCAGCAATGAGTTGTTTAAAGGAGGTTGGCACCAGCTCCTCCCTCTCTTGCTCCTTCTCTTGCCACATGACACACCTGCTCCCCCTCTACCTTCCCTTGACTGGCTAGAAGCTCCCTGCAGCCCTCACCAGAAGCAGATGCTGGCATGATGGTTCTTGTGCAGTTTGCAATACTGTGAGCTAAATAAACCTCTTTTCTTTATAAATTACACAGCCTCAAGTATTGCTTTATAGCAACACAAAACGGACTAACACAGACTTCATCTGTGGTCACTATTACCCAACACCTCTTCTCTGATAGTATTTAGAAATCCAAGTGTCTGTGTTCTCTCACCTCCTTGCCTTTGTTTCTGTGTTCAGGTGGATGTAAATGTTGTGCTGGGGACTTGTGCTCATCTGGACCCAGGTAACCCCTATCCCTCTCCTTGCCCTGCTAAGTCCAGGGCTAGAGAGAGCATCCTGTTGTCGCAAGTCCCTCAATGCCTCAAAATACTGGTTGGCTTTCTTAATTTTGCCCATACCTCTTTTCATAGTTCCTTCATTAAATTTCTTCAAATTCCAGATGAGGCTGCCATATGTTTCTTGCTAGGACCCTGAATGATATAGCACTTAAAATTCAGAGTTAAGAAGTGTGAGTGTGTGTGTGTATTTTAAGGCAGGGTCCTGCTCTGTCACCTGGAGTGGAGTGCGGTGGTGGTGTCATCACAGCTCACTGCAACCTCAAACTCCTGGGCTTGAGCGATCCTCCTGCCACAGCTTCCCAAGAAGTATAAATATTTTGTGATACTTTTCTACTTAAATATTTTTTAAAAATTAGCTTTATTAGGGATGGTTTATATGCAATGAAATGCACCCACTTTGATCATATAATTTGATGAATTTTGGCAAATGAATCTGCACCACCACCACAATCAAGAAAAAGTCCATGTCTGTTACCCCTCAAAAGTTCTCCGTGTCCTTTCTCTGGCAAGTTTGTACCTCAAGGTCCCCCAGGCAATATATAATCTGCTCTCTGTAACTATAGATTAGATTTGTTTTCTACAACTAGATGGAATCATACAATACATACTCATTTGTATCTGACTTCTTTTTCTTAGCATATGTTTTAGAGATTCATCCACATCATTGCATTTATCAGTGAACCATTTCTTTTTATTGCCAAGTAGTGTTTAGTTATATAGATAAATTACAGTTTTTTATTTATTCTTCTGTTGATGGGCATTTGGGTTGCCCCCAGGTTTCGGCTATTATAAATAAAGTTACTATAAACATTCACGTCCAAGTCTTTGTGTGGATATATGTTTTTTATTTTGGGGGATAAACACTTAGGAAGAGAATTGCTGAGTTGTATGTCCTCTTTATAAGTAACTGCCCTATTTCTGTCCAAAAGGGTTGTACCATTTTACATTCCTACCAGCAAGGTTTCAGATTTCTAGTTACTTCATATCCTCACCTAGCACTTGTTATTTTCAGTTTTTAAATGTTAGCAATTTTAATAGGTTGGTGGTATTTCATTGTGGTTTAATATGCATTTTGCTGATGACTAATGATAATTATCATGTACTTTTGGTGATCCTTTTGCCCATTTAAAAAAATGGGATTGTCTTCTTATTGTTGAAGACATATATTATAAACTTAAGCGATCCTCCTGCCTTGGCCTCCCAGAGTGCTAGGATTACAGGCATGAGCCACTGCACCTGGCCAAATAAATTCCTTTAAATGTAGGTCTTAATTATTTTACAGTATGTTTTCATTTGGAAGGAACTGAAATTTATCTTAGCATTATTAAAAAGATTAATGTTGCTGTACTACATTTAACCTAGATAAAGAAAAATAAAACTCTTCAATCATGTTGAAAATACTTATTTCACATATTAATGATAAATTTTCTGGTATTTTTAATTGAGTCTTGTAGAACTTCCATCATTTTCCAACATGGTTTATGGCTAACTCAAGTGGTTTTGGTGCTTCTTGTTTTTGAATTAGAAGAAAAAAGTATTTTGGATTATATTGTTTTTAAGTATGAAGTTTAAGTGCTTCTAAATCTTCTCATAGTGATGAAATAACAAAAATAGAGATGGCCCATTTGGATGTTACATACAGAGCTAAACTGAATCATAAAGCTACATGTGAGCTTGATACATAAATGATTTCTAGTGAATCCAGGCCAGTTAAAAATTGGGTGATTTATATTGTGGTAGAAATAAATGAGAAGTACCATGTGTCAAGAAAGGAGGGAAAAATCATAAATCAAAAGTTATATACCATTAAATTAATTTTCAGACTTGAACAAATGGAGATTTGGGAGAGAAGAAAATGGAGAAGTACAGATGAAGCAAAAGGACACAGAAATGAATTTATTGGGGAAAGTGGGACTAAGATCTGTCTTTGTATTTCAGTGTGACACAAACCTGGAAAGTCAGAAAACCTTTACAGGCTTTTGCTTTTAGAGCAGGAATACCTTGTTCTAAACAATCCTTGCAGTTCTAACCCTGAAAGCTGATATTAGATGTTTTTAGCTAGATGTCTCCTGATTATATTTCCTATTGTGTTCACTACTTTTTCCAGGACTTCCTAAGAGGTGTCCAGATCATTTACTGAAGATTCTCACTGGCTTTTGAGTGGAATTATTTTGGCATTTGGTCTTTAAAGAAAGAATGGGTGATGTTCATATGCCTGTAATCTTCTAAAATCTTGCATTCCCCCAATCTCCCCCAACACAGCTTATTTTAAGTAAAGAAATATAGCTTTTTACATTAATACATAATATTTGTACATATTTATAGGGTACATGTGATATTTTGTTACATCCACAGGATGTGTAATGATCACATCAGGGTATATGGAGATAGCTCTTACCTCATGTATTTATCATTTCTATGTGTTGGGAACATTTCAAGTCTTCTATTCTTGCTATTTTGACATATACAATGCATTGTTGTTAACTATAGTCACCTACTCTGCTGTTCAATATTAGAACCTATTCCTTCTGTCTAACTGTATGTTTATAATCATCAATCAACCTCACTCCATCCACCACTCCCACCCACACACCCTTCCCAGTCTTTGCTATCTATCATTCTACTCTCTTACTCCAGGAGATCAAGTGTTTTAGCTCCCACATATGAGTGAGAACAAGTCATATTTGTCTTTCTATACCTGGCTCACTTCATTTAACATAATGACATCCAGTTCCATACATGTTGCTGCAAATCACAGTTTTTCATCCTTTTTTATGGCTGAATAGTATTACGTTGTGTATATATACCACATTTTCTTCATCCATCCATCCATTAATAGACACTCGGATTGATTCTATATCGTTGCTATTGTGAATAGTGCTTCAATAAACATGGGTGCAGGAATCTCTTTGATATATTGATGTCCTTTCCTTTGGATAAATACTCAGTAGAGGTAGTGCTAGATCATATGATGGTTCTACTTTTAGTTTTTTGAGAACTCTCCATACTGTTTTCCATAGTAGCTGTAGTAATTTACTTTACACTCCCACCATAGTGTATGAGAGTTTCCTTTTCTCCGCATCCTTGCCAGCATCTGTTATTTTTTATCTTTTAAATAGTAGCCATTCTAACTGGGGTGGGATGATATCTCACTGTGGTTCTGATTTGCATTTCCATGATGATTAGTGACACTGAACATTTTTTTCACGTATTTTCTGGCCCTTTGTATGTCTTCTTTCGAGAAATATCTATTCATGTCATTTGGTGGAATATCTTTTTCCATCCCTTTACTTTCAGTCTATATATGTTTTTGCAGGTGAAGTTAGTTCCCCATAGGCAGCATGTAGTTGGATCATTTTTAAAAATTCAGCCAGTCTGTATCTTTTATTTAGAAAATTTAATCTGTTTTCATTCAAGGTTATTAATACGTGAGGTTTTGTTCCTGTCATATTGTTAATTGTTTTCTGTATGTTTTATATACCCTTTGTTTCTCTCTTATTGTTTATCATTGTGGTTTGGTGGTTTTCTGTAATGGTAATATTTGAGTCCTTTTTCTCTCTCATTTGTGTGTTTGCTTTACCAGTGAGTTTTATACTTTTGTGTGTTTCTATGATGGTAGCTACCATCCATTCACTTCCAGTTTTAGGACTCCTTTAAGCATTTCTTGTAGGGCTGGTATAGTAGTGATGAATTCTCAGTTTTTGCTTGTCTGTGAAAGATTTTATTTCTCCATTCATGAATGACAACTTTGCTTGATATAATATTCTTGTCTATCAGTTTTTTAATTTCAGTACTTTGAATATATTATTCCATTCTCTTCTGGCCTGTAGAATTTCTGCTAAGAAATCTGCTGGTAATCTGATGGGGGTTCCCTTATAAGTGACTAGATACTTTTTTCTTGCTGTTTTTAGAATTCTCCCTGTCTTTGATTTGTGATAGTTTGTACATAATTTGCTGTGGAGAAGACCTTTTTGAATTATGTCTATTTGAAGATCACAGAGCTTGCTATATGTGGATGTCTAAATGTCTTGCTAGACTTGAGAAGTTTTCAGCTATTATTTCATTAAATAGATTTTTTTATTCCTTTGTTTTTCTCTTTGCCACTGAAAATTCAAATATTTGGTCACCTTATGGTGTCCCATATGTCACATAGGCTTTGTTCATTATTTTTTGTTCTTTTTCTTTAGTTTGGATTGACTGGGTTATTTGAAAAAGACCTGTCTTCCAGTTCTGAAATTCTTTTTTCTGCTTGATACAGTCTATTCTTGAAGATTTTGAATACCTTTTTTGTTTGATTCAATGAGTTCTTCAGTTCTAGGATTTCTGTTTGGTTCTTTTTGTATTATTTATCTCTTTTGTAATTTTCTCATTCATGTCCTGAAGTTTTTTCTGAGTTCTTTGTTTTGTTTATCTGTGTTCTCCTATATCTCATTGAGGGTCTTTAATATCATCATTTTTAATTATTTTTCTGGCATTTCATAAATTTCTTTTTCATTGGAATCTGTTTGCTGGAGAATTATTGTGTTCCTTTGGAGATGTCATATTTCCTTGCTTTTGCATATTTCTTGTGCCCTTATGTTTATATCTGTGCATCTTGTGTAACAGTCATCTCTTCCAATTTTTTGTTTTGTTTTCATAGGGGAGGACTTTTTCCTGAAGATGTATCTATGGTGTTGGTTGGGTATGACACTTTGGCTTTGATTCTGGCTACATGCAGTAGTGTAGTCCTTATATAATTTAGTTGGATGTAAACAATGTCAGTGGTGTCTGTTATTTCCTTAGTGGCTTAGGGTTCCATTGTTAGTGAAAGCTGTGGTGAAGTTTTCCTGGGGATGGGGATGTCAGATGGTTGATGGCCCCAGTGGCATCAGTGCTGGGCCAAATGTACCTATCCTTGGGTCCAAGGATGTCAGACATTGGCACTGGTGTTAGCTGGTCAAGGTGTGGTGAGTCTTGGGCCTCCAGACAAATTGCTCGGGTGCCAGCAATGGAAGCCATGGGCTGGGTGGGTGAGTGAGTCCTTAGGCCCCTGGGCAGTGGACATGGTGTGGGCAATGGCAGCAGCAGTGGCAGGACAACCCTGTAGTTCTCAAGTGGTCTGTGCTGGTGTTGGCAGTGACTGTGATGACTGGAGGGGCCAGTGCCCAGGCCTACAGGTAGGTGGCATGTGTAGGTGGGTGCCAGCTGTGATGGCAGTGGAAGATTGGGTAAGCCTGACTTAAGGCCCCAAGAGGAGTGTTCAGGTGCCAACAGTGGAGAATGGGGGCAGAGCAATCCCCAGGTCCCCAGACAGTGTGCTCACTTCCTGGGTGGGGCGGCCAAAGTTAGGCTGGGTGGACCTGTTCTCACATCCCATGGTAGTGCATATGGGCACCAGCTGTGTTGGGCAGGGGCAGAGTGATTCCCCAGGCCTCTGGCAGAATGCTCGTGTGGGGGTGGCAGCAGCTGTGTTTCTGCCCTACTGCTCGGGAGGGTGGGGTTGCTTTTAGTGGCAGCAGCCATGGGCAGGCAGCTGGGGAGTGTGTGATTCAGCCCCAGGTGGTAGCTGTGGGTGGGGGAACCTGTCTTCAGGGCACTTGTAAATGTGTGGCCACCCCACTGCTGGGTGGGGGTCGGGGGGCCAGGGTTGCTGTCAGTGGATAGTGCTTTGGCCCTGGCAGAGGCTGCCAGCAGCAGAAGCAGCTATGAGTGGAGTAGCCTGGCCTCAGGGCTTGTGAAAGTGCACAGCAGCCTCACTACTGGGAGGGTGATGTCCCTGCCAGTGACTTGTGCTTTGGCCCAGGTGTCAGCACCCATCAGCAGTGGTGGTTGTGAGCAGGGCATGTCAATGGAGCTCTAGGAATGTGAATATTTAGGGGCTGTTGGTTCCCATGGCAGGATGCAGTCTGGTGGAAGCTGGGCTCTCAAAATGTTGCTGTGTTGTAGCTGCTTAAGACTCAGAGGTTGTGTGGGACTCAGCATGAACTCCCTCTCTGGAGCAGTGATGTTTCATGGTCTGCAGGCATCTCGCTCTATGTTACTGTCAGGGCCCACAAGGGTCTTGGGGCTTTCCCGTGGCCAGGACTGGAGGAGTCCACAGTGGGAATGTGGACCCCTGGGGTCTCTCACTTATCCTTTTCTCATGTTGGGGAGTATCTTTGGGCTCCCAGCTGACCAGGCTGCCTTACTGCCCTCTCCTCCCTTCTTTTAGTGGTTACCTTTTACTTTGTTGAATTCCAGTGTTCTCTCTTAGATGATCTATTTGAAGAGTGATTATTCACTATTTTGGTTCTTCTATGTGGAGGAGGCGACTGCCAGATGCCTCTATCCAGCCATCTTGAAGCCCTTCAGAAATACAGTTTTTTTTTTTTGCTTCTGTTATTAAAGTATTTGAGAGTGATTTCTTTCTCTGTCAAATGCCCTTAGGTTATGGGATATTCATTAGCCAGGCTCTCTGTATAGGATATTTTTTTAATTTGAAAGTACAATAACAACAAATCCTCATCAATTCAGACTTTGCAGAATTAAGATTTTGTGATTATTTGGAAAGGAAATCTTTTGGAAGATTTACCTTTATGTCATGAAAAAAGAATAATGTTATCAATATTGTTGGGATATGTTTAACCTTGATAAATAAACTAAACCCTTCAGTCATATTCAAAGCATTTACTTACTGGTTAAGAATAAATTATCTATTAAGTACACTGAGTGGATTTCAAGCATTTTTTTCCCACATAGTCATCCCTAAGGTAGTGTTGGTGCTCATTACTGTTACATCAGACGGGAAACTATTTCAGAGAATATTTTTTGAGAAGCATGATGTGTATGTGCTTCTAAATCTTATAATAGGAGTGAAATGATAACTGATGATGTTCATTTAGAATATCCCAGAACTGTAGTGAAGCCATGTGTATGCCTATGTGAACATAGTGCACAAATATTAATAATACCTAAGGAATACAAGCCATCTTTAGCAACAAGACTGATGTGACATGCCTAGATACCAAAAGTAGTAGCTCGCTGTCTCAGGTACTACAGGAGAGTGGTGAGGCATTGAGTCATTGCCAAGGTTGTAAGGCCTCAATAATCTCCCTACCATTCAATGTACAGCGGGTGAGAGGAAGTAGTTTTCCCCCAAGATAGATAACATCTAAGAAATTTCGTGGATCACAGTGAATAAAATTATTCCTATCAGATGCATAGAATTTGTGTTTAGTTACTACTGTACATTTATACAGGTAAACGTGAGGTAAGACTTGAAATTAATGTTATGTGCTGCCTTGCCATCTGGTGAAATCAGGAAGGCCTCATGGACTAACAGCAAGTTTCCCTCCGCACTTTGATCCTACAGATAAGGTCTCCTCACCAAACCACTCACCATATCAGACAGACCAAATGCACTTCCTGCTTCTCCCTGAGTAGTAGGCTTCCCTGCCCTGACAGCCCACGGAACTACTCAAGCAAGCCACTCACACCCTCATGTGGGGACCTGGGGGCACCTCATCCTCTTGATAGTAGAGAGCCTGCCTCCCACAGTCACGGGTTGGTCACTCTGCCCCTGAGTGCAACTGCCGTGTAGCTCTGCATGGTGTGCAGTGTCCTCTCCCTTGGGCCCTGGGTATATGTGACCGATATAAACTTTTGTGGCTCTCATCTTTCCATGTCAGAGTCCTGTGTTTGGCCATCTGTATAACCCTATGGTGGGATTCCCTCCCTCACCAACAGGACAAAGAGGAGGTGCTTCAAACAGTAAAGTACCCATGTAGAAAACTGAAAAAATCCTGGTCCCTCAAGATTATTTAAAACAATCCTATCATTTTTAGAAAAGAGAGTATATAAAATATATAATAAAAAAGAATGTAGACATGGAAGGTATAAACAGTAAAGTCCATGAATTGCTTTAGTTGGTGGAATTTTTATTGTTATGATACAGCCTGTATTCTAACTATGGTGTTCCAGCTAAAGTGAAGGATGAAGTTTGAACTCAGAACCTCATCTAGAAGTTAGTATTTCTGCCACTGTAAATAAAATAGAGCCCATTTTTATCATGATAGTGTAGAGTGAAAGACAAAGAATCACAATGGGAGAATCTCTTGGTGTGTTTCACAAAGTAAGTAGACATAGACTGCTTTTGCGAAGATAAATAATAAGCAACATGTGTTTTAAAAGAACATTTTTGGTGAAACCAATTTCTTTAGCTGCATAACAAATGAATCCTAGCCTAGGTATTTAAGACTAGCTGAATAATTATAGATTTAAAGATGGAATATTTTTCATAAATAATAATAAAGAATCTGGCATATGAAAATCTTATTTCAGCTCAGAATATTTTGGCAGATACACAGAAAAGGAATAGGAGATAGTAAGACAGTTAACAAAAAGGAAAAAAATCCAGAAAACCAGAATAGACTCTGTTCTCTTAGATTTGATTGGTTCATTAAGGAAAAAGTAAATTGTCTGTGAGAAAATTAATATCTTATCCCTACTATAACACTCATAATTTTTATATACATATTTGCTTATTTTGTAGTTTAACCCGCATTCTGTTCTTGTTTCGTGCAAGTCATTTCATTGTTCTCAAATGCCTCTTTTATTGACATATCATGTGGTGTTGGTATTATTATGGGTCTGTTCCAGCTACCTCTTGTAGCCAAGATTCTTGTTCTCAGAGTGGACAAATCAGGGAAATGATATATCCTGTGGTCCCTAACCTTTTTGGCACCAGGGACCGGTTTCATGGAAGACAATTTTTCCACAGATTGGGGAAGGGGGGATGGTTTTGGGATGATTCAAGCACATTACATTTATTGTGGACTTTATTTCTATCATTATTAAATTGTAGTATATAATGAAATCGTTATACAATTAACCATAATGCAGAATCAGTGGGAATCCTGAGTGGCTGTACATACAGATGAAGCTTTGCTTGCTCACCTGCCTCTCACCTCCTGCTGCGCAGCCTGGTTCCTAACAGTACCGGTCCACAGCCCGGGGGTTGGGGACTGCAGCCTTACACAGTGTTGCCTCAGAAAATTAATTTTTCTAAGTGTGTAGTCCATGTTTCAAAAAAATAAATATAAGGTAATTACAAAAAATTAGGTCAGGAGGAATGAGAACCAATAAATGAACCTACAAGGTGCACAGTATAATCCGCAGGTGCTTCCTTTTCTATATTCATTCTTGTGATGATGCCTTCTGTGAAAAATTTCATGAATTCTCCAAAATAACTATTTCATGAAATACTCCTCAACAGCCTGGGATAAATCTAAAATCTAGATTATTTATTTATTTAATATATATATATATATATATTTCAGACCGTTATGGGGGTACAAGAAAATATAGATTTATGTTAAGACATTTAATTGATAAAAAACACTTTAGAAAATACATCCATCTTTAAGTTTTTGGATCATATTTAGAATAAATATTCAGCAGAATTAAAAACTGATTCACTTTGCCCACATGTAAAACCTGAGAGTGAGCGCTATTTTGTGAATTAGGATTTCTTGGACCAATATCCATTGATTGTCAATCTCTTGGCCAGTCTTCTGGGGCCTTACCTGTAAATGATTTCTGATGTCAACTTCTGTGGATCTATGGAGTACAGGTCTACAGGTCTTTTAACACAGGTCTGCTTATATATGCTAAAACAAAACAAAATGGTATCAATTAACTTTTTTTTTTTTTTTTTTGAGACAGAGTCTCGCTCTGTTGCCCTGGCTGGAGTGCCGTGGTGTCAGCCTAGCTCACAGCAACCTCAAACTCTTGGGCTCAAGCAATCCTTCTGCCTCAGCCTCCCGAGTAGCTGGGACTACAGGCATGTGCCACCATGCCCGGCTAATTTTTTTCTATATATATTTTTAGCTGTCCAAATCATTTCTTTCTATTTTTAGTAGAGACGGGGTCTCGCTCTTGCTCAGGCTTGTCTCAAACTCCTGACCTCGAGCTATCCACCCGCCTCGGCTTCCCAGAGTGCTAGGATTACAGGCGTGAGCCACTGTGCCCGGCCTCAATTAACATTTATTGATTTTGTTGAAAAGGATGGAGGGGAACTTACACCATCTATTTGTTTCCCTGGAGGTACCCCTCTTTCTTATCCCCATGTTGTTCAGAAGTTAACTTTGAGTTCTAGTGGGCTTTTTTTTTCTCTGTGTTCTCTGAAGCTCTTTCTGCTCTTTTACTCCTTCAAGCTGGCAAATCTCTATGATGGATTTCTTTCTGTAACCATGTTACATTTGTTTTACGTGGAAATCTGTATCTGGGGCTGGAGTCTAACAGTGGGGACTCTGAATGTCCTTGCTGTAGGCAAAGACTTGAAATCAGTGGAACTGTATCCTAGGGAGTGTGTTGTGAGAACCAGGTGAAGATCAACTAAAATTCGAGTTTCTGATTTTTAGAAATGATTTCCAAAGTTGCAGCTACACCCTTGCATTTCAAAGCTTTTTCTTAGTCACTGAACCTTGTTTCTATTCCTTTGCATAAAGGATCACATAAAGAGCATGTTTACCCAGAATGCTAGATCAGCTCACGCTGAGCAGGAGCCCTGTTTCACTTGCCTGATTGAGCACCCAGCACACAGTTGCACCAGTTGGGCACAGTCAGTGCTCTTTGAAAAGATGTGAGGACAGCAAAGCCTGTTTACCACATATATAGTCTCTGGGGCTCTGACAAGTGATAGTAATAAATAGCAATACAGTAAAAAATAAGTATGATCATTTGAGCTCTCACCTCGTAAGTTTTTTTCCCTTTTGTATCTTATTTTTTTAAAAAAAATTCATATTCATTTTTGGTAAAGAATGTCACTTCAAAGAACAATGTTGTCTAAAAGTCTCCTAGGTTCTTGGTTTTCTGTCTCTAACCTACAGGGGGAAGCTGCAGGCTCATACTACATTTTCCTTTAATAACCTTCTTTTGCACGTTGCCTGTAAACATCCTGGAACTTGCACACCTCATTTGCTGCATGTGGTTTCTCTAGACTGCTCAGAGAGAATGGCTGGAGATTCAGTGCTGCCATGGCATCCTTCCTTCTCTGTCTGAAGTCTACCTAATCTTCAAAGTCAAGTTCAAATCTCATTATCTTCATCCACAAAACCTACAGTGACTTCTTTTATTTTCTGCACCGATAACATTTGTGCCTATCCTCTTCTTCCAGTGTTAATTCCTTATCCCACTGTGACCCTTGTGTATTGTTCAATTTTGATGTTTTGTTGATTTAAAAAAACATAGTATATAGTAGTTCTCTACTAGGTTATAAATCCCTTGAGAGGATAAATAGTGATTTATATGATTTTATGTCTGTCATAATTTTAATTAAACACATGTTTGAGGGCTACTCTGCCTCAGGACCATGCTAAATGCTAAAGATAATATAATGAAATACATCGTCCCTGTCTTCAGAAAAACTCACAGTCTTATGTAGAGGCTGACATGCAAATTTTAAGCAAAATAGCAAGTGCATGATTTTAGCTATATATTAAATATAGTGGAAACTCAAAAGTAGCTCTTATATCTGTATTGGAGTTCATAAACAAAAAATATGTCATAAGAGACTTGAAGAAGAGTAGAAATTTGTAAGGCGGACCAGCAGGGGAAGAAGATGGGAGGATATCCAGGAAGATGAATGGCATTTCAAGCATGTGAGAGGCACAGTGAAGGGAGAAAAGGATATTTAATGTTGTTGGAGGACAAAGTATGAAGGAGACTTCATGGGTGGATGGCTGGAAGGTAACAAGTCATGGTGGCATGTATGTCATTGAAGATGCCTCTATTGGGCAGTGGAATCCAACTGAGGGGTTTTGAGCAGAAGAAGGGATGTTATCAGATTTATGTTGTAGAAAGACCACTATAACAATTGTATATTATTAGTAGAAAGAGCAGTTAAATGACATGTAGGGAAGTTATTGAAGTATTTTTGATGAGATATAATAGGGTAGCATAGTGGTTGTGAGAAGGAAAAGAGAAACAATAAACAGATGCAATGACAAAATCTATATATTTTGACACTGTATGTAGTGGCTACGGAAGCAAGGCACATCCAGCTTCTGTAGTGGAACCATGGAGGGGTCAGAAAGAAGTCAGCGGAGGATTGCTGGTTCCTCATGGCTTCTGCTTCTGTGTGTTGGGTCTGGGCTTGCCGTTGTTCAGTTGTTCAGCAGAGCAAATAGTCAGGAAGAGATGAACATGGAGCAGGGAAAACAAGGACAAACTAGAACCCATTGGCACCGCTGTGTCTGCCCTTTACTGCCTCTCACTGTATCACCTTTACACAAAGTTTTCCTGTGGCCAATCCTAACCCAGACTCATACAGGTGAGGGACTTCCTGGAAATATAATTTACACAGAATAAAACTACCACTCCCATATAACCAGCTATCACCTGGACATTTATATCTGAATGTTCTCTATCATGGCCCTTTTCCTATATGCCCTGTCTCAGTGAACGACTTTCTCGAGTTCTCAGTTACCCAGGCCTCATCCCTGCAAGTCTTAGCATCTCTAGTCTCTGGCCACTCTTCTCCATTTCCTACTGCTATTGTCCTAGCTCAGGCCATAGACGTTCTCTCAGAGGAAGAGAAATTCGAAGCATGAAGATTTCAAAAACCTTCAAAGTTATTTTCTCTTGTCATTCTAATATGCCTTCAACACACATTCTATTAATATTTTGCTGAAGGACAATATGGCTAAATAGTACATCTGATCACCTAACTCTCTTGAATAAAATCCTTTACTTGCTCCTAAATGCCTACTGGATAAAATCTAAAATATTCAAGGCTCCAACTTGCATTGTCTCTCACTGTGTGTAGCCTTCTCCCTTCCCGTTGTCACCTGAGCCCTAAGCCATAACAAAATTCAGGCAGTTTTCTGAACATGGTCAAGTTCTTTGGTCAATCTTCACCCTTTCCTGGAGCGTTACTTCTTCCTCTATTTTATGAATCTTTCTTGCTAATTGAACTCTTGTCCCTGATGGAGCTGACCACTCCTCTTTGTGTACCATTGTACTTAGCATCCATTGGGTCTGCAACACTATCGTTCAGGCAGCTAAGGGATCAGGGGCAGATATCTGGTTAGGCAAAATGTGGACCTCAGAACACCCTACGGATGATTTCTTAAGGGGAGTTTTATAAGAAAAATTTCTTATTTGGTAGTCCTTCAGAATGGGGAGCATTTATTCATTGAGTGTCCTGAGTGTGTGAGGCATTCCTCTGGTCACTGAGAACCAGAGAGGAAGGTGAAGGCAACTATCGATGGGACTTCAGAGGGATTTAGAGAAAAGGAGCAAATACATCCAAAAGGTCAACTCAGCCACCCATATCAGATTACCACTGGTTGGACCACATCTCAAGAGGTATGGAACCATCAGCAGCTGGAGAAATTTGTAGACACAAGATTGTGTGTGATGGCCCCATGCCTTTTTTCTCAGATGATTATGTTCCTTTCTGTCTCTGGTTGTAGGAAACAGATAGTGCATTTGGCTATAGCAGGCACATATCAGGGTAAAAATCAGGATTCATAGCATAGTAGAGTGGATCTTTTGGACAGAAAAAGCCAAAGTGTGTATATGTATGTGTGTGTGTGTATACACATGTATAAGGTACACGTGTATGTGTTAAACAAAGAAAAAATCCTCTCTGCATGTCCATCTATCATGATCTTAGTGTGTCCTACTCCCTAAGTCCCAGTGGCAGATTTCTTAGGGCCTTCTTGGATTTCTGTAATCCCACCTCCCATCCCATTATCCCTTTTTGGAAGTTGTATCATCTGCCTCATATTCTGTACCAATCGCCTTCTTTCAGTGTATCATTAGTACTTCAGAACAGTTCTCACCTTCTACACTAGAGTAAAAGATTGGAGGGCGAGGATTGTGTGCCATGTATCTTTGTATTTCCCCACAGCACCAAGCATAGCTTCATAATAAAATCAGGTTTTATTAATTGGAAAAATTGAGTGACCGAATGAATGAAAAAGTTAAGATCATTGAATGAGTGATAGAAAGTGACCAACGAGAATGGATAGAACAGAGAGACAGAATGAGGTGATTAAGCACTTTCAGTATGAACAGGCAAGTGCTGAGAAGGGGACAGAATGGATGTGAATTTCTTCCCTAACTGCAGAAGGGACATTTTAATTAGGGTCAGGATTTAATCTGCTTACCTAAATTTACCAGAGTTCACTGTAGCTATGCATTTTGGTGAGGGCATTTACAAATGTATTGACATTGAGGTTATTATGCTGTAGTTACTAGGTTAGTGTGAGATTTGCAAAGTACAGCTTTTCTGAAGCTGAGTAATTGAAAAAGACTTCCATGTGGATATGTCTGCCAGAATGTAGCTGGCGCTTTATGTTCCTATATCTTAGGTAGTGGTTGGTGTTTTGTTCTGGGAAATTCTACTGCACACACAGGCTAAATTTCAGTTACAATAAAGGGTGCTGTAGGAAAGTTTCTAAAACGCATTTGGCCAAATTAAAATGTTTGTTATTAGTGATACAGTTTGGTATAATAGAATATATCTTATATCAGGAAGTCTGAGTTTAAATTCTGTCTCTGTTACTAACTAGATTCGGCCTTTGGAGGCACTTCTACCTGTTGTGAGCCTCAGCTTTCTTATCTTGTAAATGGAGGATGTTAAATGAGGTTAAGTCTTAGGGTCATCTCTGTTCTAACATCCCATTATTCTGTATTTGTGTTTGAAAAGATCAAAAACAGTAATTTTCTCAAAAGTTGTCTTCAATGCTTTCCCTTTGCTTTAAAAAAGAAAAATTCACAAGATCTAAGCAGGTTTTTCAAATGAGGAGACCAAAATAGGTTGTGATAATAACTATTAATATACACACACATATATGTACATGCATATATGTGTGTGTGTGTGTGTGTGTTGCAAGGAAAGGAAAGATCTGTGTTATCAATGGTATTTATCACATGGGACTCAGTCACTTAGGGAGTTCCTACCCCATATTAAACAGAATTGCTATAGAAATGTATACATACTGGGAATAACCATTAGTTGCAAGTCAGGCAGTTACAAAACAATTTTATAAAACAGTTCTACAATGTGGCTTTAATAACAATCTTCCCCTGACTCTTTTAAGTAGTATTTCACAAATATTCAATTCAGGATTGAGAAATATTAGTTATCTTTATGACTTTTCTTTTTTATGTCTAACTGTTAAAACTCACACCAGAATGGCATTCGATAGTATAAACTTTTAATTAGAATGCCTCTTTGACAATTATGGGGTAAAGCCAACATTTCCCGCTTATCCTCTGGAAAACATGTGAAAGCAGCAAGAACAATGAGAAAAGAAACAGACTCTATTTTCCACAAAACTAGGAGTCAGCTAAAAAAAAGAGTTCAAAAAACAATGCAAATGAAGCAAATTTGCAGGAGAAATTGATAAAAGTATACCCAGGTTCCCAAATCTAAGAAAAGGCCTGCAAAGTGTATTTATCCAAGATGATGAGGTTACCCTAAATTGCCAAAAACCTCCTACATTCACAGCATTGGGTACCAGCTTCACAAGTTAGATTTAATTTGGTTCTGAGGAGCAGCAGGGCAGAGGCTAATGAAGAACCCCAGAGGTAAGCCCTGTTTGTAGGAGGTAAAGGCTCAAATGTCACCGTGGTCCTGGCCCTCTTCCCCCAGGAAACTCTTTGAAGTAGCAGGTTGAGTAAAAACACACCTCATTAAAAAGTGGGAGATCAAAAAATAAACAAAATAAAGATAAAACAGAAAAAAAGAGAAAATGAGCAGAAAAATATAAGACCTCACTGGAAAAATGCTGCTAAATGAATTACAAAATAAATTTAATAAAAAGTTTCCTTGACAAACTAGACCATTAAAGTAGAGAGAACAGGAGATGAAATATGAGGGTTTGGATCGTAGGAAAAAAATTTTTTTAAAAAATCCCAAACTCCATTAGACAAATAAATTAGAAAAAATACAACAACGGACATAGAGGATGTCAGTGAGTAGTAGGGCTGAATGTGAGGTCGGTATGGAGCACATTCAAGGCAAATAAAGCATAAGGGTAAAAGGAGTCCCTAAAGAAGAAAAGTGAAATATTGGAACAGAACGTTTAATGATTTATGAAAACACTTCATAAACAAAATCATTAAGTCTATAGCTTAGAGGGTATCCCAAATCCCAGGAAAAGTTGATACAGAAAGGGCATGGCAGAGACTGCTAACTGTCTACCAAAACCCATCTACCTCCTCCTGGGCATGGAGCCAGCTGACACTTTCTCGCTTACTTAGGGAGTGGCTATGTGACAGTTCTGTCTGATGGAATTTAGCATTCCTAGTGGTTTGCCACAGCATAACTCGGGTCTCCAGCTGGTAATGTCTACTTCCTTGCCACCCACTATCCAGTCACTAAACCGATGCCACATAATTTAAGTCAGAGTTATAGCATTATCCCATTTCTGTTGCTTATTTCCACACTAATTAGTGAAGGCTAGATTACTATAACAAACACATTCAAAATGCAACAGCTCAAAAGACAAATGAGTTTATTTCTTGCTGTGGTAATGGTCCAGGGCAAATGTTCCAGGTTGATGCAGGAGGACTTCTCTTCCCCATGTATTGTTCCATCAAAGCCTACTGACCTAAGTGCTCAATCAACCCTGTCATTAACCCTTTGTCCTGGCCGGCATAGTTGCCATTCTAGCCCACAGAAAAGGGTAAGGAACACGGAGGAGTATATCAAGAGGGGTACTATTGCCTGGGCCTGGAAATAACACACATCTGTTCAACTGTGCAGCTTCCAAGGATGTCATGTTTTCCATTGCTCACTTCAGATATGGCCATGGAGATGGGCAAGGAAGAATCTTCTAGAGGGTGGAGTGAGAGGTTACAGTAAACAACATATTCCTCATAGAGAACAGATCCAAGGTATAATGGCAAAACCTCCAACTTTGCTGAGACCTCACAATGCTTGCCCACAATGCTTGCTAAGACCTCACAATTATGCATTTCATTGTTGCTATCACTTCTGTGTGTTTCTCTCTCTTTCTTCCCTTCCCTTTTTAAAAGATGAACATATGGCCTTGTTTGTTCCTGTCAATCCTTGGTTCTACCTGCTGCTGTCACCTGAGCATGTGTTCCTGACATTGACCTTTGTCTGCACTATTCTTTTTTTTTTTTGGTATTTCCAGTTTACTTTATTTTATTTTTTTATTTCAAAATATTACGAGAGTACAAATGTTTTTGGTAACATGGATCACTTTCATAATGTTTGAGTCAGGGCTGTAGGTGACCCATCACCCAAATAGTGTTCATTGTACGCATTAGGTAGGTTGTTATCCATCCCATCCTTCCCCCTCTCTACTTAATTTCCACTGAGTTTTACTTCCCTCTGTACACATGTGTGCTCATAGGTTCCAATTTAATAGTGAGTGCATGTGGTGTTTGTTTCTCCATTCTTTATTTTGCTTAGGATAATGGTCTCTAGTTCCATCCAAATTGTTACAAAAGGCATTAATTCACTCTTTTTATGGCTGAGTACTATTACATGGTATACATATAACACATTTTGTTAATCCACTCATGAATTGATGGGCACTCGGGTTGAGTCAACATATTTGCAATTGTGAATTGTGTGCTACAATAAACATTTGAATGCAGGTGTCTTTTTCACAAAATGACTTATTTTCCTTTGGGTAAATACCCAGAAGTGGGATGGCTAGATCAAATTGTAGGTCTAATTTTGTTCTTTGAGGAATCTCCATACTGTTTTCCATAGAGGTTGTGCTAATTTGCAGTCCCACCAACAGTGCAGTTCCTTTCTCTGTGCATCCACACCAACATCTATTGTCTTTGGACTTTTAAATAAAAACCATTCTAACTGGGGTAAGGTGATATCTCATTGTGGTTTTAGTTCACATTTCCCTGATAGTTCATGATGTTGAGCATTTTTTCATATGTTTATTGGCCATTTGTATTGTCTTCTTTTGAAAGCTACTGTTCATGTCTTTTGCCCACTCTTTAATGGGGTTGTTTGTTTTTTTCTTGCTGATTTTCTTAAGTTCTTTGTAGATTCTGGTTATTAGTCCTTTATTGGATCTATAGCTTGCAAATATTTCCCCCCATTCTGTACATTGTCTATTTGCTCTGTTGATTATTTCCTTAGCAGTGCATAAGCTTTTTAACTTAATCAAGCCCCATTTTTTAATTTTGTTGTTGCTGTAATTGCCATTGCGGTCTTAGTTATAAATTCTTTGCTGAGGCCAATATCTAGGAGAGTTTTTTCTACATTTTATTCTAGAATTTTTTTGGTTTCATGCCTTACATTTAAGTCTTTTACTCATATTGAATTAATTTTTGTGAGAGGTGAGAGATATGGATCCTGTTTCATTCTTCTGCATGTGGCTATACAATTTTTCCAGCACCATTTATTGAATAGGGCTTCTTTTCCCCAGTGTATGCTGTTGTCTGCTTTGTTGAATATCAGTTGATTGTAGGTAGATGGCTTTATATCTGGGTTCTCTGGTCTGTTCATTGGTCAATGTCTCTATTTTTGTACCAATACCATGCTGTTTGGGTTACTATAGCCTTGTAGTATAGTTTGAAGACTGGTATGTAACACCTCCAGATTTGTCCTTTTTGCTTAAGATTGCTTTGGGTATTAGGGCTCTTTTCAGGTTCCAAACAAAGCGTAGAATTATTTTTTCTAGATCTGTGAAATATGATATTGGTATTTTGATGGAGATTGTGTTGAATCTGTAAATCACTTTGGGTGGTATGGACATTTTAACAATGTTGATTCTGCCAATCCATGAGCATGATGTGTTTTTCCATTTGTGTCATCTGAAGTTTCTTTCTTCAGTGTTTCGTAGTTCTCTTTGTGGAGATCTTTCACTTCTTTGATTGAGTATATTCCTAGATATTTTATTTTCTTTGTATCTATTGTGTCTCACTACATAGATATTTATAAACTTTTTGTTAAAGAACTCATAAACTTGAAATAACAGAGCATACTGTTAATGAAAACACTACATACAGCAGGTAGAGTTTAAAGTGAAAGCAAGGTCAGAGGATAAAGCATAGCATTATGTACCTGTATTAATGAATAAGAAAGTATGGTTTTAAATATATGACTAAAGGAGATAGAAAAAGACCAAAAGGAAAATAGAAATGCAAAATTAATAAAGATAAAAATAGAAATAAGTAAATTAGAAAACTGAAAAATGGGAAAGCTATATGTGTTTCAAAGAGATGGGGCTTCAAAAGTAAATAATGTGGGAGATAAATTCCAGCAAACTGTACAAGAAAAAAGGGAAAAACACAAATACATATATGAAATAAGAAATGAGAGAAAATAACCACACTTGCAGATGAAATTAAACGAATCATAGGAGCCTGGTTTTCTAAACCCCATGTAAATATATCTGAAATATTTTAAAATAGTTTTCTAGGAGAATAAAATTTACCAAAACAGATTCAGAAAGGAGAGAAAAATTTGAAAGACTAGTTAACATCGAAGAAATAAAGTTGTCAATGAGCTGATTCTCTATAACAGACTCCGTCCAGATAGTCTCACAGGGGATAAATCCAATGCTATTTAACTTGCTTCAGAGCCTAAATGAAGAAAAGTTCTAAATCCATTCTGTGAAGTAGCACACATAACATTGTGATCAACACTTAAAGCACAGAACACAATATGCAACACAATACTGGTGTAAAAATATGAAATAAATTATTAGTAAAGACAACTCACTAGTTATCAATAATTAAAAGAAGTCATTTATAGAATGTGAGGATGGTTCTATATTAGAAAATATATCAGTGTTCTTCATCTTTGTAATAGTTCTAAGATGAATCTTATGAAGGCATAGAAGTCACCAGCTCTGTGATTTAAGATAAGTTACTTAAAATTGTGGCCCTTCATTTTCCTCACTGCCAAAATGCAGAAAAAATCTCTAGCTCAAAGTGCTTTTCTCATTCAGTAAATGCTGGCGCTCTGCCCTGGCCCTTCCTCTAAGAATAGGTTTTCTCTCTGAATTGGTTCACATGTAGTGTTGGTAGAGGGAGTGCAAATTGGTAACTGAATTACCTCGGGATATCTGTTTTTTCTCTATGGTAAATGACAACCACATACCATCTCTTGGAATAGAAGATGACCTTCATCTTTAATGCTAACTTTAATCTGTTAACAGCGCAAGCTGGGGTTGCTATGTTGAGAATAATTGTGAGGCTACTTGTGGACTAGGTGAGAAAAAAAAATCTATGATCAATTATGACTTTCTTAGGAATCAAAAGAGGGCGGGTATTTCTGGGGTCCAGACTCTGCACCACAATATGCATCTCGGGTTTCTCTTTTTCTCCATTTTCATTACCACTATTTTAGCTAAAATTCTTATATTATTAGGATCAAAAATTGCAAGTATTATGGCATAAATGCATACTTAGTTATTTATGGTCTATGAGTAGCAGATACTTGCTTTCAGTAAAATAACAGTCAAGATTTGTTAGAAATAGAAGCAAATATTTCAAAGGCAAAACCCAGGATAATGCTTGTTATACTGAATAAAAAAATCAATCCCTCTCTCTCTTCCCCACCAGTCATCTTTATAATTGTACTATTATTTCATCAGACTTAAGAGACAGTATATTGTTTGCATTTGAATTTAAGTTTGCATTAAAGTCATGGAATCAATAGAACAATATTATTAAACATACTACAATATTTTCTAAAAGACTCAAATACCTCAGAACCTTTATTTTAAAATAAGTGTCATCCTTCAAATTAGTCATATTAAAATGCTAATTACTTATTCCTTTGGTAGTTATTATTTTATTCATTTTCAGAGCTTTTCTCTTGTAATTTCCATCATATCCTGTGGAATTTTCTTTTGAATAGGTAAAAATAGCTAGAAGTCATTTAGAGACAACTTTTAGGGGGCAAAATTGTATGTTCAAGTTGAACTAGATTGCTTGGCACTAAAACAAGGAAAAAACTTAAGTTTGACTGTGAAGTAGTAAGATTAGCTTTTCAGTTTGTGGTGTATTCACTGCCTTTGAAAGTATTTGCATACAAAAAAAGAAAAAAAGGAAACAACTGCTCCAACTCCAACTCAATGGAGTGATTGCACCATTGTCAGAGCAGGTTCCTCTTGCCCAGAGTGGGTTCATAGTAAGTCATTTTGGTCCCTTATGTTTCTGGTGCCTGAATCAGATCCAGACCAGCAGAAATAGATTTACCCAAGATTTTCTCACACACAGAGTTTCCTGATAAACTGAATGCATTGTGGGGTAATGGATTGAGTTCTAACAGACGTGAGTTTCAGTCCTGACATTGCCACTATGTAATACTCAAGGTAATCTCAGTCAGCCTTGATGTTATTATTAAACATAAGTTGTTAGTATAAGTGAGATAATATACAAGCTACCAAGACCCAGTGCAAGCATTCGTCAAGTGTCAGTTCCTGGTTGTTTTAAATCAGGTTTGGAATAAGATGGAATATAATGAAATCATAATAACAATATCTTCCAGTTCTTTTTTATTCTACCATCGAATTGTGCAATTTCCCTATAAATTGGTCCTTTATGAATAGACCACCATTGGTCTGTGGATATTTTCTATGCCACGGGCAATTTTCTTTCTGGATGTCTTTTCTACAGTCAGTCTATGACATGAGTTAATCTCTGATACTGGAACAGTGAGCTGGGAGCGGGAATCAAAGAGCTGCTCACACCTAAAGTGCTGCTCAGGGAAGAAGACACCTTCAGAGATCCCGGGGACAGATAGCTTGAGGTGTCAGCATTAGAACTACACTCTTGGTCTTATAATTAAGTCTGTGCTGACCAAAGACTTCAACACTGAGTACTTGTGATCTAATTAGGGCTAATTATTCTCAGGAGAACAATTCCTATAGTGGCTTAAGATAAGCAGCAAAGGCAGAATTATAGAAGTGGTTATGAGACTTGACTTTTGCAGGGATAGAAGGGAGTTCATTTTTGATTAGGGTTTTACTCTGTTCTAGATGTGATATTGTGAATAGGAAGCAATTGTTGCTTCTCTTGGGTTTTATTATTCTAATTTTCCTCTGAACCAGTAAAAATGTTAAGTTTGATATTTGGGAAGCACCAGTGTAATCCATGAGGTATATGTTTCAGAAACTTTATTTTATACTTAAAAATCTTGATTTTTGTTCTTTTAAAGAAAGGGTATATTCTTTCTTAAAATTTTTTATTTATATATTTATTTTTATTTAAATAGATTTAGGGAGTACAAGTGTTTTTTTTGTCACATGGTTGAATTGCATAGTGTAGAAGTCTAGCCTTTTTAATATGCCTGTGCCCTGATTAGTGTGTCCATTATACTCAATGAGTAATTTTTCATCCCATAACCCCTGCTACCCTCTCAACTCTGAGTCTCTAATGTCCATTAAGTCACTCTGTAAAAATTTTATAAACATTATTTGTTGATAAACTCACTGACATTTACATTTTTTATTAAGGTATAATTTATAAATAAAAATTATATATATTTATAATGCATAAAGTAATGTTTTCATATATGTATACATTTTGAAATGATTAAGTCAAGCTAATTAACATATCCATCACCTCACATACTTTTTGTTGTGGGAACATGTAATATTTACTCTCTTAGCAAATTTCAGGTATACAATATATTACTATTGACTGTAGTCACTATGCTATACAATAGATGCTTATTCTTTCAGTGAATTAGTCCTTTAGTTAGATCTAGATAAAAAAATCCTGATTCCTTTTGGAAGATCATTGTTTCTGCTGGTGAATCTATTGGCAGTTTGAAGAAGTTGAGCTGTCCACATTGCATGAATTTTTGAGACCAAAGTTGCCAGTGATGGAATCAATTTTTGCCTAGAAGTTTATGTATGGAGTTGGCCGTGGTGCATGCCAACAAACTATGGAAGAAAAAAAAATGCTCCATTATCACAAGGAGCAAGTAGCTGAATCCAAACTCCCTTGTGGGCACTCTAATAACTAAAAATTATACAAAACCTTTGTACCCATTTGGAGCACACATAGCTTAGGAGGTCTTTGAATCAAACAGAAAATATAATCACAAATTTTTCCTAAAAAATCAGAGCTAAACCATTAGAATTAGTCAAAGGTTTTCCATTGAGGTATTGCATTTATTAAACATAGCACTCTTCTATTTCTCATTTCTTATGTATTATTTTATAGACTATAACTCAACCAATATGATTTCAGTAAAAATAAATGCTACTTAAAAACATAAAATATTATTTAGAGATTGTCCTAAGGATTACGGGTAATATGGGCTAAATTAGAAATGAGAGACCTAGAGATAAACCAAGAGACAACTGTAGACCATGCATTTAGAGATGAGGACCCGATCTAAGTCAGGAGCTGGATAAATGAAAACAAGAGGGTGAATAGAAATGGCATGTTGGAACCAGAAACATCAGCACTTGATGGATCTATTGTGGCCTAATATTCATGCATGAAGTGGCCCACTTTTCTATGTTCACAGCTCAAGACTCAATCATTTTTAAAAAATGAGGTTTCATTCCTTTTTATATATTTTGACTGCAACAAACACATAATCTTTCCCTGATATAATGAATTATTTAAACACTACAATTTTATGAATGCCTCCCCAACATGTAGCATATATGGAAATATTCTACCATTAAATTGTTGATAATGTCATAATGGGTTTAGGAAAAATGTATTCTACGGGTAATTATTTTGTGTCCTGTAGCTTCATTAAGCTCCTTGTCTCCTTGTCTAGGCTTCAGCAAGATGTATGTATTGCATTAATGGTCTCTTGCCTAGTAACAAGAGTTCTGATATAAAGGATAAAATTACCAAGGGGCCATCAGTATAAATGATGGGGAAAGTGAGATAATGAAAGCATAGTGTGGGACCCTCCTTAACACCATTTATCAGTTAAGGATGTGCAAATTAACTTAAGAATTAAATGTTTTGAAACAAAATCTTTCAAAGACAATTTATTTCTTAGTTAGCATAGAACTTAGGTAGAACAAAGATAACCTAGTCGAGTGTTCTTAAAGAGACACTACATTAGAATGATAATATTTTTGATATAGAGGAGAACTACACAAATGTGTAATTCTTTAGAGACTCAAGAATAGCAGGTCAGCAAACTGTGCCCGGTAGGCCAAATCTAGCCTGTTGCCTGCTTTTTGTAAATAAAATTTTATTGGAACACAGTCACTTTCACTTATTCATGGATGAATGGCTGTTTTTGTGTTAAAAACAACAGGGTTAAATAGTTGCAACAGAGAATTTATGGTCTGCAAAACCTAACATATTTATTACTTGACCTTTTATTGGTCCCTGCTCCAGAAATAAAAAGTTTGCTGACCCCTGCTCTAGAAAGAAAAAGAATCATTATAGTAGGGCAGCACAAGAGGATGTTCTTCTTGAAGCTCTATTTTTGCTCCTTCCTATTGCTAGATAGGGAGTTAAAAATTACATCCTTCCCTAATGTCCTTCCTACCTATAAACATTAGGGTTAGGCCACTCAAAGTTATTAAATTAGCTTCCTAAACTCAACGCCTTTGCTATCAATATTACCTTGTTCTCTGAGCTCCAGCCACACTGGCCCTCTTGCTGTTCCTCAAAAATGCCACGTTGTTCTCAAGAGCCTGGAATACTCTTCCCCCATGTATTCGCACGAAGGGTTCCTTCTGTTCTCAGTTTCAATGTCCTGGAGTGAGAGGGCTTTCCTGACCACCCTGTTTATCGTATTGTCCTTCTGCTCCATCACTCGCTAACTCATTTCTCCCTTTCATTTCTTTTCATGGCACGAGTCGCCCTCTGAAATGATTTAATCTACTTGTTACTTACTTATTGTCTGTTTCCTTCACTAGGTGGTCAATGGCAACACCTAGAGCTGTGTTGGGTGCGTAAGAGGCCTCAGTGTTTGTACTGGCGGCTGTTGAAATGCTCTGCTGTAAGGTAAAGCTGACACCATAATCTGGAGAGCGACAGAGCCTGCTCTACGTTCAGAAACTTATTTATTCTCATGTAAATTAATGCGTGGAAAGGTTCATAATTTCACAGACACTTAAGGCCTAATTTTACTTAAAAAATACCTCAGGGAACCTCAACAAACTGCTGACTGAAAAATGTCTAGTTTTTAGAAATTCTTAGCATTCTGTTTTATAAATAAACACCCTACACCCTCTTCAGCTCCAAGTTCTTGTCTGAGGCTCGGGCTATTTTATTTTATTTATTTATTTATTTTAGAGACAGGGTCTCTGTCGTCCCGGCTGGAGTGCATGGTGCCTTCATAGTTCACGGTAACCTCAAACTCCTGGGCTCAAGCAATCCTCCCACCTCAGCCTTCTGAGTAGCTGGGACTACAGTGCTTGGGTTATTTTAGTAGCCATTTTTAGACATGTCAGTTTGCAGCTATAACATTACCTGGAGAGTGAAAGTGAAGTTACATAACAAGTGAACAGCTCCTCACCAACTTTGTGTATTGGTCTTATCATTTGCATATGCAAAAATACACATGCTGGAAACTCTAGTGAAACCTAAACTACCTCCTTTATAATCAACGAATTTTTAATCCTTACGGATTCCAAAGTAATGCTTTCTAGGAAAGAAAACTCAGTTACATTTGCTGCTTTAATTTTCACATACATTCCATCTACTGTGATATACTGTTCTCATTCTTTAAGCAAATGAGGTTACAGAATGTAGGTGGGCAACTCTTACTGTGAAAGAAATAGCTATTTGACTCCACGAAAAGAGACATGGCTTGGGAAATCTCTAGTGTTTTCACAAATTCAATAAGGTAGTTTTGGACATTGTCAAGATTATTGTATGATTGAACAGTTGTGTTATAACACAGAATCAAAAAAGAAAAAATGTAAGCCACCTAGCCTCTCTTGCTCGTACTTGGAAAGAGGTGCAGGTTACACAGCAGTTATTCTAGAGAGAATTTGAACTTTTCAGTGTTCAACATGCCTAATTCAACAAAACAGTGTTGTTTATGTAGTGCTGTTGACTTATGAGACATTTGGGGCTCTGTGCACTTAAATACATCACCAGAGTCACTCTTTAATTAATCAGATGCTGGAGTACTATTTAGTAACTTACTCCTGCAGTGAATTAAATGACCCCCTTCTCTCTAGGAAAACAAAACCCAAACTTTGTCTCCTTGTGAACTTAATTTATACCTAATTTATGATCAGAGTTGATTTTGGTAATAAAAAATGACACATTCTTTTATTTAAAGCTGAAATTGTTTGTTTGACATTCTATGCTGCAAGGAATAAAAATAAAGCTGAAATTGTGATTTGTTTTGTTCTGACTGGCGTCGACTAGATTTATGATGCTGTTTACATAGTTCAGCTCAACTTTCAGGCCCACTGGCACTAATTGGTGACAACATTGTAAGTTCATAGTTCGGTTGTATTGGATTATTTTGTGTTAAGTGGACATTTTTGTTAGAACACCTTTCTTAATATTGTCGAATTTATGTGTTATGGATGAAATTGTGTCCTCCCAGAATTCATATATTGAAACTCTAACCCTCCCCCCATGTGACTGTATTTGGAGATAGGGTCTCTAGGGAGGTAATTAAGGTTAAATGAAGTCACTGGTGGCCTTATAAGAAGAGGAAGAGATACTAGAGTTCTTTCTCTGTGTGTGAGCACAGAGGCTATGTAATAACACAGTGAGAAGGCAGGTGTCTACAAATCAGAAGGAGAGGCCTCACCAGAAACCAGCCCTCCTGGCATTTGATCTTGGACTTCTGGTCTCCAAAACTGTGAGGAAGTAAATTTCTATTGTTTAAGTTGCCCAGTCTGTAGTATTTTGTTATGGCAGGTCTAGAAGACTAATACACTCTATTTTAAGAATGATGTTTGCTATTATTTATACTTTTGAAAGTGGCTAATCAGTGATGCTACAGAGGACTATCTAGGAAAAATCACAGAGCAACCCCTGAAAAATTCAAGCCACCATTAAAACACCTGAGAAGAAACATACCAGCAATTATGAGTAAGTGCACGTGGAAAACACATCCAGAAACTTTCCAGTATTGGTCTGGGTTTGGTAAAAATGTACCTGTTTTAGGCCACATTCAATATGGTTCAGTTAACAAATTATCTGAAGAATTTCCTTAAGAGCCGTGGGATGTGTAGCGAATACTAGCAAGAGCTTTCAAGACACTGTATAGTGAATTTTCAGTGCGATATAAACTGGCTCGTAAAGGTTAGGGGGACCCTGCAGAGCGATGAAATACTGAATCAGGTCATGCCTACAAGTTCCTCGTAGGAGGAGATTTGTAATATGGAATGGTCACAGGTTGGGGTAACATTCTGAAATGAAGGAATATTGGGGTGTATGTTGTGGGGTCCCAAGATAGTTGCTTAATTCTAGGTTAGTTCCTCTGATGATCCTATGCTCTCTGCCAGAGAAGAACTGCAATTGGGCTGCTTGGCTTTTTTCATTCATACCCCCTTAGAATTTTTTTCCTCTCAAAGTTGACTGTGTTGTAGGTTTGAGCCCTACAACATAATCAACTGCAGTTGCTCCCACTAAGCATATTCTGCCTCACTGAACGCCTTTCAGTAAGATGGCGGAATAGAAGATCCCCTGGCATCACTGCCCCCAACAAGAGTAGAGCTAGAAAAACTATTCAAAGACAAGAATACCGCCCTGAATTCACCAGAACTTGGGGGAGAAGTGGAGAAATTCCCTGGGCCTACAGAGTTGAGAGAAGTCACAACTGTTAAGAGGAACAGTCATTTTAGACTGCCCCACCCCCTCCTCCAAGTCAGCACAATTCCACTCACAGAGAATTTCCCTAGACCCAAGGTTTCTGAGGGAGGGAGGAGGGAATTGGGGTTGGGCATTCACTCTCCCCACCAGTCACAGAATATTCATAGGGAGCTCCCTCTGGTTCCATCCCATGGGAACCATTGGAAATGCCAGAAGGGCTGAAACACCTGGGGTGAATTGAGGGACAAAAAGTGGGGGTGCTGATTACAGCAAATGGCATGTGGACCTTGGCAGCTGCTCTGCACTTTGGTCAGTGGGATGTCATGCTGAGGAGACTGGCTGGTGCCATAATGCTGCCGGGGGCACAATCCAAGGGAAGGCCTAAATTCCTGGCTCGATTTCCCACAAAGCCCAGGTGCTTATGTGGAGCCTTCCTCTGACTCAGAAAAAACTAAAAGGTTGGTGATTAAGTTACAGTGCTCACTTATGTCTTCCCCAGACTGGGAAACAATGGCAGGGCAACAAGTTAGTTCTGGTGCAGTGTTTTAGTTCTGGTGCTCACTATAAGTCCTTCCCCAAATGGGAAGAAACAGAAGACCAGCGATTAAGTTCTGATATTTAGTAGTAAAGATCTAAAACCACCAAACAACACCTGCTAAAGCTGAAGAAATGGCTTTCTCCTCAAATGCGCAAATGCACAGGCATTACTATAAAGACATAAGGATTGTGAAAACTCAGGGAAATATGACACCACCAAAAGGAACCAAAAAGGTCCAGTAATGGACCTAGAAGAATTAAAGATCTATGAAATAGCTAACAAGGAATTCAGAATAATCCTTTTAAAAGCCTCTCTACAGGTTTAAAAACTGGATTCACTTCACCAACATGTGTTGCAAGCCTACCTTTGTGGACTTCCTTGCTGATGGTAGGCCCTGAAGAGTTGGTCAGGGTTAGATTATGTAGGGGTTTGTAGATAAGGGTGATGAGTTTATATTTTTCTCCCCCTGTGTAGCCAAAAGTCAGCACAATTATATTATTTGGTTTACATTTTAAGTAAATATTTGGAATAGATGGTAGCAGGTTAAGAGTGAAATCTGGGAGACGAGTTGTGCTGCTGCAGTAGAAGAGGTAAAAAATGATGGTGCTCGGATAAAGGTGGTAGTAGTGAACTTGGAAAACAGTGGATGGATGCAGGTAATAATTTGCATATAGAGTCAATAGAAGTTGCTGAGGAACTAAAGGAGTGGGTGGCGATATAAGAGGAAAGGCAGAATCGAGGGCGACATCTGCATCTGAAATTTCAGTAATTGGGTAGTGGCTCCATGTACAGAAATGGAAAATGCTGTGTAAAGCAGGCTTTCAGGGGAAAATCAAGAATTCTGCTTTGGACATGTTAGTCCAGAGGTTCCTATTAGACATCCCAATGGAAATGTCAGGTGGTTAGATACACTAGCATGGAGCTCAATGAAGTAAGCCCCTTGGGATAAAACTGTGGAAGTTATACTTTTAAATGCCAAATTGGCATTTAAAGTCATGAGAATGGATGAAATCACTTGGGGAGAGGAACTAGGTCAGGTGAAAAAATGACTAATCCATGATCCTTGTTCTCAAAGAATGTAGGTAAGAAAATATATATCTATATATCATATCTATCTATATACCAGTATGTAAGTACTTTAATAGAACTTACCTCCTCTCTCATCCCCTGCCTCCGAGCCCCATTTTGCTCTTCCAACTGCGGATAATGTATTCCCTGATAAGGTAGTTGAATCTATAGCCAAACTTTGGCTTCCTTTCTACTTTCCTTGTTTAAGTCAAGTTGACCTTGAATTGGCAGGAATGATTGAGTATTCTGTTCTCTTAGTGGTTAAAAACAATCACTATTATCCCATGAAGCTTTTTCTGCACACTTGAATATGGTGCTCCAGTATCCTCTTGTAATTAGGCAGATTCTGTGACTTTTATACTCAAGAATTGTGGATTCTCTGGAAGAAAGAAAAATTCTTGATTCAGTATGACACACTGGTACTTGCTCCCCCAGTGATGCTTGCAGGCATCTGCTCAAATAAGGGGCATCCTCTTCTGGCCTGATTCATTAATGAAAAACCATTTTACCTGACAATATAAATGGAGTTAAGAGAAGGAGAAATGGCAAGGTAGGAATGTCATTTTATAATTCTCAAGAGGTGAGAAATATCATCTCATTTAAAAAAGAAAAACATGCTGTTTGGATATGATTTTCAGTTTCATCTTTAAGATCTGATGTACTGTCACAAAGAATACTTTCTCTCCTCTTTTTCTTTGTTAAGTTTTATAGTCTCACTATTTAATATTTTAGAACTTGTGCTACATAAGGGAAAAGTGGCATTTTTTTTTTTAAGAATTATATATTCTTTTATTTTAAAAACAGCTTGTCAGGTATAAAGGTATAATTGATATAAAATAACATGTACATATGTAAAATTTGATGAGTTTTGACATCTCATATGTGAAACCATCATTACAATCAAGAAAATGAATCTATCCATCACTCTAAAAAGATTCCTCCTGCCCTTTTGTAATCTGGCCCTCCTCTGGCCACCCATTGCAGCCCTCCAGCCCCAGTCAACCACTCATTTGCTTTCTCTCACTA
>CM052443.1:39629651-39684848 GCA_028533085.1 Varecia variegata
TTCAAGCGTGCCCATTCCCCAGACCGTGCACATTGCACTCATCATATAGGTATACACCCATCCCCCTCCTCCCACCCCCCCCCGCCTCTGTCAAATACACAATTGGTGTTATTCCCAAATATGCAGAAAAGTGGCATTTTTGAGAAACTCGAATGAGGGCAGGGCTTTTACTGTTTTTTAAACAGTGAGAACAATAGCAAATATTGTAACTATGGAGCTTACTTTTGCTTTTATTTCCCCTTGCCACACTCTGCATCCAGCAAAGGATGAAGGAAATGCTATGTCCAAGTGAAGCTGAAGGGCTGTGCCAGGCCACAGTCTATCCAAAGAAAGCAGACAAGAAGCTCAGTGATTGGACCAAGAAGAAGCTCTAAAGCACTTCCCAAAGCCAAACTTGCACCGAAGAAAGGTCATGGTCACTGTTTGGTGGTCTGCTGCCAGTCTGATCCACTACAGCCTTCTGAATCCTGGTGAAACCATTCCATCTGAGAAGTCTGCTCAGCAAATCAATGAGATACACCAAAAACTTCAAGTCCTGAAGCTGGCATTGGTCAACATAAAGGGCCCAATTCTTCTCCATGACGGCGCTTGACATCACGTTGCACAATCAATGCTTCAAAAGTTGAATGAATTAGGCTATGAAGTTTTGTCTCATGAGCCATATTCACCTGACCTCTCGCCAACCAACTACCACTTCTTCAAGCATCTTGACAACTTTTTGCAGGGAAAATGCTTCTACAACCAGCAGGATGCAGAAAATGCTTTCCAAGAGTTGGTGGAATCCTGAAACACAGATTTTTATGCTACATGAATAAACAAACATTTCTCATTGTCAAAAACGTGTTGATGGTAATGGTTCCTATTTTGATTAATAAAGATGTGTTTGAGCCTAGTTATAATGATTTAAAACTCATGGTCCAAAACCACAATTACTTTTGCACCAACCTAATAAATGTACTTCACCTTTTCTCCAGACCTGGAATTCTGCTATTGGTACCTCTTTGAGAAGAAAAAGACTTATGAAAATGGTTTCTGGTCACCTAAGCACTGGCTTGCTACTCTAATTCCATTAAGATGTCCCATAATCATAATTTATGACCACAAATGTCCTTGTCTAGATAGGAACATTTGACCTATCACTCCTAATCCCACTACTCACTTTCCCAAGCAATAAACTATGTAAAAGTGAGAAAGTTTAAAAACATCACCGAATGCCATCTTTCCCTCTGTTAGTTCAAGATAACTAGTCAGAAAGGTCTCCGAATGCAAATGTGTGCACATTCCCCCAAATCGTCCCTCCTTCAGTATATAGGGTGAAGCCTTTGGGATTTATTGAAGAAATTTCTTTATTCATTAGAGAAAAGCTAATTAGTCTTCCAGTATGTAAGAAATGTTTTGTTTCCCACTTGTACACAGGGTAATACAGAATCACTAGCAAAGGGAAAAAAATATCCCTTTATTTTGTTCAGTTCCCACCCTTAACATGGTTCATGTGTTGCTAGTGTAGCATAAGAAGGGACCTAGGGGCTTCCCCCCCACCCCCAACTCTCATGGCATCCAATTATATTTTGCAGTGACCCTGCAAGCTGGCTTGAAATCCTTGTGTCTTAATGCCATGCTCTTTATCACAGCGAAGACAATGAAAACAATGATCTTTAAAATGTATATCTTTCTAATTGTCTGCTGACAGTCTCTCATTGCAGCTACCCTGTTTGTATGAATAAAACCCAATGATCAAAAAACACCTCAAAGTTCAATTTCCCTGGGACTCTATCAAATGGCTAGCAAAAGGTGCATTGGCATTCTTAGGTCTTTGAGGTTTATATCTGGCACCAAAAGATTATTTGAGATTTATTGAAACCAAATAGGACTTTGTGGGAAGAAATGGATAGTATGTCCTGAGAGCAGTAGTCATTCCAGTTGAATTGACACAGAGATAAAATCTTCTGGAAACTCACAGGCATCAAAGTTATGCCATTTTTGACTGTTATTATGCAAAGGTTTCAAGGAAGCCTCTTTGGGTAATAAGATTAACACTCTCAGTCACACAAACTGTATTATCCAGAATGAATTCTTTTCAGGACACTTTTAATTGGTACTTTTATGCCAAGTGTTATCATATATTTTATTTTGTTTCTGTGGTTAATATAAGAAATTTCTGTAGCACTCATAGTTTAAAAGTTACTTCAAATAGGTTATTTTGGAAACTTACATATGTTATATTTGAAAAATCTACACTTCTAATGGATTTTTAAAATAGGCTTCTATCAAAATTTAGTAGACAAAATTTTATTAAGCTTCAGAAGAATTTATCAATACAGTTAAGAAACTCCTAATCTCAATAAAAAGACAATTCACATTCCTAAGAACACATGAAACATTCACCAAATTTGATTACAGAATAGGCAAAAGGTACATTTCAAAAAAAAATTCCCAAGGAGAGATAACATGCAGAACAATATATCTGAGAGAATTCTAATAAAATTAGCAGCCAGTTAGAAAAACCTAAATATCTTTACAATTGTCAAATCAATAAAACTAAGGAGATCAAATAAAATCACATGTAGCTTGCAGAGTAAGAAAGAGTGAGTTCTATAAACTTCACTCTTTATGTAAGTTTGGAAATGAATGAACACTAGAAGATCACTGGAGCCCTCCTGGAGTGGGGTTAGGTGGGAATTGCACAGAAGAATGGAAAGCACAATGGATCCCAGCACTGACAGAACACACTACCTGAAAGAGAGTCCCTCTTGGAGAGAGGACATACTTAGAACAGGTCAGATCAGAGCACTGGCTACATGGAAATCAAAACGAAGGGACTTGGCAGGTATGTGAAACAGAGGTGAAGTCTTGGGAAGGCACCATTTTTGAGGAGAGAATGTGATTTAGAAGGGGAAATGTCCTTTGGAAGCTTAATGCAAAGGGGAAGAAGGCATCAAATGGTGGAAGGGTCCTATGAAAGCAGATAGCACCACAGAATTGGACCAGTCCCCGTCAAAATTTGTGCCATTTGTGTAAGCTGGGTTTTATTGAGGTACAATTGACATGAAGGAAAATTCACCCTGATTACATGTTAAAGTTTGATGAAATTTGACAAACCTACAGTCATGTGGCCACCACTACTATTAAGATATAGAATATTTCCATCATTCTGAAGTTCCCCTTTACCTCTTTTGTGGTCATTTCCCTTCCAATATCCCCATAACCTCTGATCTCTTTTCTATTACTATAGTTTTTCCTCTTCCAGATTATGATATACATAGATTATCATGTGTAGTCTTTTTAATGTGGCCTTTTCCCTTTAGCATAATGCTTTTCAGATTCATTCATGTGATAGCATGTATCTGTATTTTTAAAAATTTTAATTGTTGAATAGTAATCCATCGTGTGTTTATACCACAACTTGTTTGTCTATTCACTAGCTGATGGGCATTTGGATTATTTCCAGTTTTGATGATTATGATTAAATCACTATAAATAATCACATAAAGTTTTTGGTGTGAACATCTTTATTTTTCTTAGGTAAATAACTAGGCAGGTGTGATGGCTAATTTTATGTTACCTTGACTGGGCCATGGAGTGCCCAGATATTTGGTCCAACATTATTCTGCATGTTTTTGGATGAGGTTGATATTTGAATCAGTAGATTGAATAAAGTAGATTGCCCTCCGTAATGTGGGTGAACCTCATCCTATCAGCTGAAGGCCTGAGTAGAACAAAAAGACCAATGTCCCCTAAGTAAGAAAGAAATCCTCCTGCCTGACTACCTTGGAAGAGGACATTGTTTTTTTCCCACCATTGGACTCAAACTGAAACATTGGCTCTTCCTGGGTCTCAAGCCTTCAAGCTTTAGGACGGGAACTACACTTTTGGTTCTCCTGATTCTAAGGCCCTCGGACCCAGACTGGTACTAAATCATATGGTCTTCTAGATCTCGAGCCTGCTGGCTCGCCCTGCAGATTTTGGGACTTGTCAGTTTTTATAATCATGTGAGCCAATTCCTTGTAATAAATCTTTCATTCTTTCTTTCTCCACCCACCCCATTGATTCTCTGAGGAACACTGATTAATACAATAAGTGAATATTTTATCTTTTAAGAAACTACCAAACTGTTTTCCAAAATGGCTGTACCTTTCATTCCCAATTTCCAGGACTTGCTATTGTCAGTTTTTTCTCTAATAGGGCTTGTAAATGTATCACGTTGTAGTTTTAATTTGCATTTTCCTAATGACTAATGATATTGAGAATCTTTTCATATATTTACTTACAATTCTTGTATTCATATTAATCTTTGGTGAGTTATATATATATTCAAATCTTTTGCCTATTTTGTGGGGGAGGATGCTTATTTTCTTATTACTGAGTTGTGACAGTTCTTTATATAATCTGGATACCAATTATTTCCTGGTATTTTGCATGTTTTGGAGATTTTTTTTACCAAGGATTTGGCTTGTCTTTTCAATTATTCAACAGTATGTTTTGGAAGAGTGAAAGTTTTACATTTTGATAAAGTTTAATTTATTAGTTTTGTTTGAGGATTCCTGCTTTGTTTTTATTTTATCTAAGATATTATTGCCTAACTCAGGATCACAAAGTTTTCCTCCCATGTTTTCTTCTAGATTTGGCTTTACATTTGGATATATAATCCATTTAGAGTTAATTTTCACATGTGGTGAAGAGTATAGTTCAAGCTTCACCTTTTGCTTGGATATCCAATTATTCCATCACCATTTGTTGAAAATAATATTTAGTCTATTCCAGTGTCTAGATCCACGTGTCTATTCTTTTACTTAATTGTTTTGATTACTGTAACATTAAGTCTTGAAATCAAGTAGTGTGGATCCTCCAACTTTGTTTTTCTTTTTCAAAATGGCGTGGCTATTTGTGGTCCTTTCCTTTCACACATTCGCTTTAGAATCAGCTTGTTGATTTCTGTAAAGGAGGCTGATATAATTGTGATTGTGATTCCATTGAATATGTAGATAAATTTGGGTCAATTGACATTTTAACTATATTCAATTTTCTACAAATATGGTATATCTCTCCATTTTTTTAGGACTGATTTGCATTCTCTCATCAGTGTTTTTTAGTTCCCATCAGACAAATCTTTCATGTGTTTTGTTAGATTTATCCTTGAAAGTATTGCTGTTTGTAAAATTTCAATCTCTAATTCCAGTGTGAATTAATTCCAGTTCACAGAAATATAATAAATTATTGTACATTAAGTATGCCTCCTGAAATTTTAATATATAATTTTTTCTTATTTTAAACAGATCTTCATTGTTCCTTTATAATAGGGCATTCTTTGAACTAAAAATGCAATAAACTTCCCCAATCCTCTTCTATTTTCCATAGAATCACTTGTTATTGCTGACTGAGGTAAAATTCAACTTATTTAAAAATTACTGTGAAAATGGTGAGACTTCCAGAATGATTGAGTAAGGAGCTTGGTGGATTCTTTTCCTAGAAAAATGACAATTTAACCTGTGAAAATTATTTATAAAAACAATTATGTAGTCTCTGGAAATTGTTCTAAGGGCATATAGCAAATGAATAAATACTTATTCAAGAAAACTTATTCTTGATAATAGCAAACATTTTTGGCATGTGAGCCACAACCTGCTCTATTACCCCATCTCCAACCCCAGTCTTATGTTATAAAAACTCTATATATACCTCCAAGAAGACAAGAATTCTCTTGCTCCATAGCTCTCAGTGTGGGGCCACAGTTTATATTAGCAGGGGCAGGTTGCTGGCATTTTTCATCTCTCTCACCCTATATTGCACAAGCTATATCTATCCATAAGTGGCTGAGAAGATTGGATATCTCCCCCTGCCATCAATTTCTACTTATAGGGCAGAAACACTACCCAAGAACACTGGGCCCAAGTCACCACCGCACCAGCTGGCTCCAGTTGAGATTCTATCTTGGGAGGGGCAAGCCAAGAAGGCTATGGCTGCCAACCCTCCCAGTGCCCACTTTAGAGTGGGAGTGTCACTGTAGTAAATACAAGTCCCCACCTCCAACTCTGGTGCAATGGCTTGGGGGTTCTTCCTAGAGGGAAAGGTAGACCATAAAGAAAAAGAGCTCTATAGCTATGCCCAAGAGGGCTGACTTTTGGAGATCAGAATGTGGAGAGCTATATATTTAAGGACTTTATTGAAAACAAAACAAACATTGATGGAAAGCAATTAAAGGATGTAGTAGTTTTATGATACAGCAAAGTGGGTAGGCAGCCAGATGTTTTATAGAGAGACTCAAGGAAATAGCAAGTAAGAGCCCTGTTGGGATCACAGCCAGCTCTGGGGGATGGTGAAACTGTGTGCATCTGCTAGGCTTCCTCAGGAGCAATCAGAGTAGAACATGGGTCAAACCTGAAAGCATTCCCCAAGCCATACACAGACACATCAACACAGGGTAGAAGGCCCACTGGTACAAGCTGTTTAAACACAACCACTGACCAAACCCCTGACTGAATAATATACTGTCTGACACAGGGATAACTCATAGGAAGCTAGATTTAAAAATAATACTACAGTCATCTCTGGCAGTCTTGAAGGCTGTATGCATGCATACCCAACCCTGTGTCCTATCAGGAATAATCAGAGAGGGACTTCCAAGCTACTAGTTACTACCTGAACATGGGGAATAAAGCCAAAACTCTTGACCTGTGATAGTAGCCTCCAAGCCACATACACATCCAATGGTAAAGGGTAAAAATCTAACTAAATAAGGAGGCAGAAGCAAAATGTTTGACCAATATGTGGCTTATTCTGACCTGGGTAATCCATGGGTAATCAGTCTAACACATAAAAACAAGGGGAAACAACTTGAATATGCTACAGGAGAAATAGACTCTGCAGAATTAGCTGAGCCAAGTCATTGCACAAATAATCAAGTGATCAAGCAAACAACCACCACTTCCAGAGAAGGAGTTTAATATCCAGAGTTTTACAACATATTCTCTATAATGTACAGTTTTCAACAAAACGTCTCAGATATAAAAATAAAAAGTCAAGAAAGTGTACCTCATATATAAGAAAAGAAACAGCAATAATAACAAAAACCAAGCAGTTGAAACTGCCTTTGAGGGATCCTAGATGGTAGATTAGGCAGACAAAGACCTCAAAGCACCTATTATAAATATGTTCAAAGAACTGAAAAAAAAACCCAAGTTTTAAAAATTAAAGAAAGTTATGATAAAAAATGTCTCATTAAATAAAAAATATAGATAGAAGTACTGAAAAGAACCAAGTGGAAATTCTGGAGTTGAAAATTATAATAACCAAAATAAAAAATTCACTAATGGGTTAAATTTTCTATATTTGTCTGGAACTAGGGTTGTAGAAATTTGAAATAGATTTGACCTGGTAAAAGAAAAGAATCATGGAACTTGAAGATAGAGTAATAAAGACTATCCAATCTGAAGAACATAGAGAAAAAAAGAATGACTAAAAGTGAACGGAGCCTCAGAGAAATGTGGAACACCATTAAATGTATGTTGGCATATGTTCCAGAAGGCAAGGATAGAGAGGAAGGGGCAGAAAAAAAGAAATCAAAGATATAATGGCTCAAAAGTTCTAAAATTTGATGAAATGCAGTAATCTACACATCCAAAAAGCTCAACAAATTGCTGGAAAAGGTAATTATGTAGATAATTGTAAAAGACACTGTAATTGCATATTTATTCTTTTTTCTCTTGACTGATTTTAAAAGTGCACTAAAATGTGAGTATAATTGCACTGTTGGGACTGTACTTTATAGAAATGTAATACATTTGATAATAGCAACATGAAGGAGTTAGGTGGGAACAAAGCTCTATTGGAGTAAGGAAATGTCAGCAGATGGTAAAACTAAACTACAAAAAGAAGTGAAGAGAGCTGGATAAGAAGATTAATATAACAACTTCTAAATATATCCTTATATTTCTTTCTTCTCTCAGCTTCTTTAAAGATCTAAGGTTATACAAACTGATAATGATAAAATGTACTATTGGGTTTATAACATATAAGGACATAATATGTACAACAGTAATAGCGCAAAAAGGGAATGGAGAAAATGGGGGTCTGTAGGAGTAAAGTTTTTATATATCCTTGAAATTAAGTTACTATAAATCTGAAATAAACTTTGATGCATTAAGATGAATATTCTAAGCCCTAGAGGAACGACTAATAAAATAACTAAAAATTATAGTTAAAAATCATTAAAGGAATGAAAATGTTACAGTGTTACACTAGAAATTACTTGCTAGAAGGCAGTAAAGGATGAACAAAGCACCAAAAAGACAAAAGACATGTAGAAGACAAAAACCAAAATAGCATATGTAAATTCAACCATATTAATAATAAAATTAAGTGTTATGATTAATGGATTAATCAATCCAATCAAAAGGCAGAGATTGTCAAATTAGAAAAAAGAACAAGATCGAACTATATGCTGTTTATAAATACAAATATGTTGATTCAAATATATTACAGGTAAAACGAAGGAAAAAGATATACCATGTAAACCACAATCATAAAAGAGAGTGGCTATACAAATATCATATGAAATAGAATTAAAAATGTTACTAGAGATAGGGATCCTGTTTTATTCTTCTGCAAGTGGCTCTCCAATTTTTCCCAGCACCATTTATTGAATAGGGCTTCTTTTCCCTAGTGTATGTTGTTGTCTGCTTTGTCAAACATCAGTTGGTTGTAGGTAGACGGTTTTATATCTGGGTTCTCTGGTCTGTTCCATTGGTCTATGTCTCTATTTTTGTACCAGTGTCATGCTTTTTTGGTTACTATAGCCTTGTAGTATAGTTTGAAGTCTGGTATGTGACACCTCCAGATTTACTGTTTTTGCTTAAGATTGCTTTGGCTATTAGGGCTCTGTTTCTAAATCTGTGAAATATGACATTGGTATTTTGATAGAGATTGTGTTGAAGCTGTAAATCACTTTGGGCAGCATAGATTTTTTAGTAATGTTGGTTTTACCAATACATAAACATGATATGTTTTTCCATTTCTTTCTGTCATCTGTGATTTCTTTTCCTCAGTATTTTTATAGTTCTCCTTGCAGAGATCTTTCACCTCCTTGGTTAAGTATATTCCAAGGTATTTTATTTTCTTTGTAGCTATTGTGAATGGTATTACGTCTTTGATTTGACTCTTAGCTTGACTATTATTGGTATATAGAAATGCTACTGATTTGTGTACATTGATTTTGTAAACTGAGACTTTGGTGAATTTATTTATAGATTCCAAGAGTCTCTTAGTGGAGTCTTTGGGATTTCCTAGAGACAAGATTGTATCATCAGTGAAAAGTGAAAGTTTGACCTCCTCTTTCCCTATATGGCCACCCTTTATTTCTTTTTCTTGTCTGCTCTGGCTAGGACTTCCAGTACTATGTTGAATATAAAGGGTGACATTAGGCACCCTTGTCTTGTTACAGTTCTTAGGGGGAACGCTTTCAACTTTTCCCCATTCAGTATGATGCTGGCTGTGGGTTTGTCATATATGGCTTTTATAATTTTGAGATGTGTTCCTTCTATGCCTAGTTTGTTGAGGGTTGTTATCATGAAAGGGTGCTGGATTTTGTTGAATGGTTTTTCTCCATCTATTGAGATGGTCATATGGTCTTTGTTTTTGCTTCTGTTTATGTGGTAAAATCGCATTTATTGATTTATGCATGCTGAACCATCCTTGCATCCCTGGGATGAAGCTCCCTTGGTCCTGGTGGATTATTTTTTGGAAGTGCTCTTGAATTCAGTCTGTTAGTATTTCACTGAGGATTTTTGCATCTATATTCTTAAAGGATATTGGTCTGATGGTTTTATTTTTTTTGGTGTGTGTGTCCTTTCCTGGCTTTGGTATCAAGGTGTTACTAGCTTTGTAGAATATAATTGGGGAGGATTGTCTCTTTCTCAGTGTTATGGATAATTTCTGCAATGTGGGTACCAGCTCTTCTTTGTAGGTCTGGTAGAATTCATATGTGAATCCATCTGCTCTGGGCTTTTTTTTTTTTTTGGTAGATTTTTTTTTTTTATTACTGCTTTGTTCTCACTGCTCATTATTGGTCTATTCAGGAGTTCTATTTCTTTCTGATTGAGTTTTAGGAGATTGTGTGTTTCCAGGAATTTGTCTATGTCCTTTATGTTTTCTCATTTATGTGCATAGAGATTTTTGTGGTATCCACAGATGATATTTTGTATTTCGGTGGTATCAGTTTAAATGTCTCTTTTTTCATTTCTGATTGAGTTTATTTGAGTACTTTCTCTTCTGGTTAAGCTGGCTAGTGGACTATCAATTTTGTGTATGTTTTCAAAGAACCAACTTTTTCTTTCATTGATTCTTTGTATTGTTTTTTTATTTTCCATTTCATTTAGTTCTGCTCTGACCTTTGTTATTTGTTTTCTTCTGCTGGCTGTGGGTGTGGTTTGCTCTTTCTTTTCTAGTTTCTTGAGATGTGACATTAGGTTGTTAATTTGTGATCTTTCTGGCTTTTTGGTGTAGGCATTTAAGGCTATGAATTTTCCCCTTAGGACTGCTTTTGCTAAATCCTACAGATTTTGATATCTTGTGTCCCCTTTGCCATTCAGTTTGAGGAATCTTTTGATTTCCATCTTAATTTCATTATTGACCCAATAATCATTCAGCAGCAGGTTGTTTAATTTCCATGACTTTGTGTAGATTTGAGTGTTTCTCTTAGAATTGATTTCTAATTTTATTCCACTGTGATCTAAGACGATACCTGGTAGGATTTTGATTTGTTTGAATTTTTCAAGATGTGTTTTGTGGCCTAAGTTATGATCAGTCTTGGATAATGTCCCATGTGCTGATGAGAAGAATGTTTATTCAGTAGTTTTTGGGTAGAATGTTCTGTAAATGTCTGTTAGGTCCATTTGTTCTAGAGTCCTGCGTAAGTTCAGTGTTTATTTATTTATTTTCTGCTTTGATCTGTCTAGCTCTGTCAGTGGGGTGTTGAAGTCTCTGGCAATTATGATGCTACTGTTTGTCTCTTTGTTTAGATGTGCTAGAGTTTTCTTTATAAATCTGGGAGCTCCTGTGTTAGGTTCATAAATATTTAGGAGTGTTATGTCTTTGTGTTGAATTGCTCCCTTTACCATTATATAATGACCATCTTTGTGTTTCTTTACCATTGTTGATCTAAAGTAAACTTTATCTGAGAGTGGCTACACCTGCTCTCTTATGGTTTCCATTTGTGTGGAATATTTTTTTCCATCCCTTTACCTTGAGTCTGTGTGAGTCCTTGTGGGTTAGATGTGTTTCCTGGATACAGTAGATTCTTGGGTTGTATTTTTTCATCTATTTATAGGACCCCATCTCTAACTACTTACAAATATTAATTCAAGGTAGATAAAAGACTTAAATGTAAGGCATGAAATCATAAAAATTCTAGAAGAAAATGTAGGAAAAACTCTTCTAGGTATTGGTCCAGGCAAAGAATTTATGACTAAATCTCCAAAGGCAATTACAGCAACAACAGAAATAAATAAAGGAGTTTTGATTAAATTAAAAAGCTTCTGCATAGCAGTGGAAATAATCAAGAGCAAATAGACAACCTATAGAATCAGAGAAAATATTTGCAATCTATGTATATGGTTAAGGCTTAATAACAAGAATCTACAAAGAACTCAAGAAAATCAGTAAGAACTAACCAAACAAGCCTACTAAAAACTGGGCAAAAGACATGAATAGAAGGCTTTCAAAAGAAGATAAGACAAATGGCCAATACACATATGAAAAATGATGAATGTCATTAATCAGTAGGGAAATGCAAATTAAAACCACAATGAGATATCACATTACCGCTGTTATTATACAATGGCTTTTATTAAAAAGTCCAAAACAGTAGTTGCTGGCATGGATGCAGACAAAAGGGAATACTTATACACTGTCAGTGGGACTTCAAATTAGTACATCCTCTATGGAAAACAGTATGGAGATTCTTCAAAGAAATAAAAGTAGACCTCCATTTGATCCAGCAATCCCACTACTGGGTATCTACCCAAAGGAAAAGAAGTTATTTTATTGAAAGGCACTTGCACTCAAATGTTTATCACAGGAAAATTCACAATTGCAAAGATGTGGAATCAACCCAAGTGCCCATCACTTTATGAATGGATTAACAAAATGTGGTATATGCATAGCGTGGAATACTAGTTGGCCATAAAAAAGGATGAATTAATGCCTTTTGCAACAATCTGGATGAAACTAGAGACCATTCTGCTAAGCAAATATCTAAAGAATGGAGAAACAAACACCACATATACTTACTATTAAATTGGAACTAACTGATGAGCTCACATGTGCATAGAGGGAAGACTTAAGGGAAATCAAGTATGAGAAAGGGAGAGGAGAGGATGGACAAAAACCTATCTAATGGATACAATGAACACTGTTTGGGTGATGGACACACTTCTAGCCATGACTCAAATATTACAAAAGTGATCAAGGTAACCAAAAACATTTGTACGCCCTTAATATTTTGATAAAAAAGGAGTCATTTCATCAAAATGACACTTGCACTCAAATGCTTATTGTAGCATAATTCACAATTGGAAAGATGTGGGATCAACAAAAGTAACCATCAATTCATGAATGCATTAACAAAATGTCATATATATACACCATGGAGAACTCCTCAGCCATAAAAAGAAATGAATTAATGTCTTTTGCAGCAATTGAATGGACCCGGAGACCATTATCCTAAGTGAAGTATTTCAAGAATGGAAAAACAAACACCACATGTACTCTCTAATAATTTGGAAGTAATCGATGGGCACAGAGAGAAGTAAAAATCATTGAAAATCAAGACAGGGGGAGGTAGGGAGGAATGGAGAGGTAAAAACCTAACAGGTACAATGAACACTATTCAGGTGATGGGCACACTAATTGCCCTGACTCTAAAATTGAATACAAAAGTGTCAATGAACCCAATAATATATAAACTTTAGAATATAATCATAGAGAACAGAATTAGTTCAACTAATCTTTAGTGAAAATAATCTGACTGTACATCCTTAGTGGGATATATTCTAAGGACAAAAATCACAAAGAAATATTAAAATTTATTGAGTGTATTTATTATTTATTGTTGGCAATAATATGATAGAAAACATTTTATTATATTGTAACATAAAGTCGATATATAAATAGATTGATGCTATAAGAAAATGAGATTTTTAATGAAAAAGAGGTACAAATACATTTCTAGCTAATAATATGAACTCTCTCACACACACACATACACGCACCCTAGCCCATTGCACTGAAATGGCCTAAATGCAAGGATCCTCCTATGGCAATGAACATACACAGTGCTCAAATTCTGGTTTCTAAATAATGGCTTTTAACTAAAAGGAACTAGGGCTCCTTGAAGAAGGCTGCTTTCAGATCTAGGGCAGGAAAGTACAGGGTGATCTTGAGACATCTTTTTGCACCTATCAGCAAGAGAATGCTCAAACTCGAATGGGATCATATCAAAAAGACAGAGGAGCCAGCTTGAAGCAGCTCCATTGTTCAGACTTGAGAACGTTTGAGCATTCAGGACAATACTGAGTATAATTAGTTAAATTTAAAAAACCCACAAGTTAATTGCAATACTCTAAATCTGCAGTCTCCAGCCCAGCCGTGGATCAGTGCTGGGTTTGTGGCCTGTTGGGGGCCTGGGAGGCGCTGCAGCAGGTGGGCGGCAGGCAGGCCAGTGAGACTTCATCCCTGTTTGCTATTGTTCCCCGTCGCTGGCATCACCACGTGGGCGCTGCCTCCTGTCAGATCTGCAGGGATTAGATTCTCATAGGAGCGCGGAGGCTTGCGAGGGATCTAGGTTTCTCACTCCTTGTGAGAGTCTGGTGCCTGATGATCTGGGGTGGAGCTGGGGCGGTGCTGCAGGCGCTGGGGAGCAGCTGCAAGTGCAGATGGTCATTGGCAGAGAGGTTTGACTGCACAATGACTGTGATGCTCTTGGGTCATCCCGGGACCGTCTCCCCGCTCCCCACCCACCGTCTACCGAAGGATTGTCTTCCATGAAGCCGGTCCCCAGTGCCAAAAAGATTGGGGACCACTGCTGTAAATGATAAAATAAAATAAATGACAGGAAAAAGATGGCTAAAGGCTTTAAAGAGAGGAAAGCTCATTTTTATGAAGAAGGAATGATAACAGTCAGAGAATCACCATTTTGCCTTTCCCCCAAATTCAAGAGAAGTTCTGCAATGGTTACTAAAACCACTACATAAAAAGTGTCTGGAAACAGGATATGTGCATAGTGTCAAAGTATTACACCATACTCCCTTGCTAATTATAAATAGAAAAAATGAACTTTCATAATGGCAAGATTTGACTTCTACCTCCTTTGAAGAGTGATTAAATTTAGTATCTCTAATAATGAGATTATATGACGTTATGTCTCTAGATATGATCTAATATGAAGTACACACCATGACTTACAAAATATTCTTCTTTTAAGCATTAATTTCAATTTATAAACCTCTAGACTTAACCTCCTGGTCTAGAGAAAATACAAGAGTTAGAGAAAAGAGTTGAATGACAACACAGGGAAACAATCACACTAATCTAGATTCTTTAAATAGTAAAGGGAACTTTAAAACATGGGAGAAAGTTCAAATTTAAAAGAGACTAAAAAAACCTAACAAAGCAGTTTATGAACTTTGACTGATACCTGGATCAGAAAAAAATTATGTGGAAGACATTGGAGCAATTGACTATGGACTGCATGTTAGGTAATATTATCAAATTATTATTCAATATTTTAGTTGTCATGTATTAGGTAAGAGAATATCCTTATTTTAAAGAAATGCATACTGAAGCATTTTGGGGTGCAGTCATGATGTCTACAATTCATTTTTAAATGGTTCATCAAAATAGATGGAATATTTGTATAGTGAGAGAGAGAGAGGGAAATATGGCAAAAGTGTTAAAGGTTTTTAAATCTAGATGGGTAGTATATGTCTATAATACTCTTTTTATTTTCTCTATATTTGAAACATTTCAAAATTATAAAGATTAGAAAAAAATTGAAAACAAAAATAAAATATAAATGTAAATAATCACACACTTGAATGACTGATAACTTATAAAGAAATACAATGAAAAATAGAAAATTTTAGTATAAATGACAATGAAAGCACTATATATTAAAATTTGTGGGATGTAGCTAAAGAATTGACAAGAGGGACATTTATATCCATCAATATATTTATTAAAAAGCAACATAGAATGAAAATATTTGACTATTCAGGACTACAATTTAGAAAAATAACAAAACACAAAAAATACAGAAAGAAGAAAGTAATAAAGAGCAGAAATTAGTAAAATAGAAAACACAGGAAGTTTTATAAAGAATAAAGTAAACCTGTCATTAATAATATAAAAGGGAAGGCACAAGTAAACAATTTAGAGAATAACAAAATAAATGTAAGGCTTTGAGAGAAAGTGACAAAATTTCTTTCAACAAATGCCTGTTTGCATATAATATGCTAATCTATTTTTTAAAAACTCAAAGCTGATCTACAAAATATTAGAATTTAAAAAAATTTGAAATGTTGGATACAAAAATAAATATGTAAAAATCAGTAAAAAAAGATAAAATGAGTATATTCTTATTCATCAATTATAAGTAACTTTGAAAAAACTAGAAAACAGTACCACTTATACTATTCACAAAAACTTTATGTATCTAGAAATAGATCTAATGAAAGCTGTTCAAAGGATTTATGGACAAAATTATTGAATAATATTAAATGACATAAGAAAAACTTTTGTGATGTGTTGGGTTTTAATATATTAAAGGAGGAGAAGAACATCATTAAGATGTCTCTCCTCTCCTTCCCAATTAATCTGTAAATTTAATGAAATTCCAATTAAAATTCCAACAGAACTTTTGTAAACTTTGTCCAACTAATTCTAATATTCATATAGAAGATAAAAGCTTAAGAACACTCATGAAAGTTATTAAAACAAAAATGCAAAGAAATCTTTATTTTACCAGAGATCAAGATTTACAAGGCTATAGATAGTGTGGTATTGGTACCACACTATATAGATAAATTAATATATTAACTATAATAAATTGATACATTAAGTACAAAAGTTTGCTCAGAAGCAGATATATATTTCATACACACACACATGCACACACATATAGTACCCTTGATATATGATAGCCCAAAATGTGTAAAATCAACACCAAAACTTTTTGGAGAAAATAATAGAGAATATCTATGTGATATCTAAATAAGGCAGGATTCTTTAAACAAGATACAAAAGTAAGACTTATAAAGAAAAACTTGATAAATTGGGCTTTACTAAAATTAAATATTTATTTATAATAAAATACCTTAAAATTTAAAAAGAAGTGACCAACTAGGAAAAGACTTGGGCGGGGGCGGGGATGGGTGTATACCTACAGGAGGAGTGCGAAGTGCACTGTCTGGGGAATGGACACGCTTGAGGCTCGGACTCGGGGGATTGGGAGGGACATGGGCAATATATCTATGCAGAACTTTTGTACCCCCATAATAAGCTGAAATAAAAAATAAAAAATAAAAAAAAAAAAAAAAAAAAAAAAAAAAAAAAAAAAAAAAACACAAATAACTTTAAATCAATATGAAAATCACAAACAGCATAAAAAAATAAGACTCTCACATTGGAGGAGGAAGCTCAAATACCCACTAGTATAAAAAGATAATTTTACTAACATTTAGATAACTGCATCCTATAATGATAATGAGAAACTATTTTATCTACCTACCCCAGATTAGCAAAACTCAAAAATTCATCAGTGCCAAAGATATTCAGAAATGAAAAAGCTCACATACTGTTGGATAATGTGAAAATTACTATCCCACTTTACAAAGTATGTGTATTATATGTACAAGACACAAGTGTGAGGTTGTTAGATATAGAATTAATTTTAAGTTTAAAACATTGAAAATGAATACAAATCTCTATCAGGAGGGGAATAGATAATTGTCACATAATGGAATGCTATAGTACATTAATGTCATTAATGTGAATAAGTAATCTGTAAAGACACCATTATATGTTTTTAGTACAGATATATTTAAAAAATAATATATAGATACTAATTTATACTTTTACTGAATATAATTCTTTAAAAATTACATAAATTCTTTACCAAACATCCCCTGGGGTTGGAGAGAAACGAGATTTGGGAGAGAAACAAAAGAGACCTTTGCCTGTACTTCAGAGTAAAAATGATACACTATTAATAAATCGCTCTTCATTCTAGGGTGCTTTAGTCTGTTATATTATTTTCTGCATTTTTAAACTAAAAATAATTAGAATGGTAATATCGGATTTCATATGTGGCCACTTAATTACTTTTTATCACGTTTATGGTAGAGTCATCATTGGCAACTAAGTCTAAGAGACTAAATTTCTACATCACATTGGAAAATTTCCTGACAACTGGCTGTCTCTTAGTAAAGCTCTACCCTTTGGTATAATAAATAGGGTTAACTCCCAAGTAAATGGTAAATCTACAACCTTTAACTGTCCAAGAGACCTTTGCCTTCAAAGAATCCAGAGGAAATCTCCCTGACAATGATCGCCACACCCCAGTTTTGAAATACCAAGCAATTAAAATGGAAGGACAGCCATACTTCTTCTACTCACTAAGTGTATTTTTGAGATTCTTTCAAAGGTCACTAAGCATGTTCTAATTTAGGTGTAACAGAGTCGTAATTTATCCCTGTATATCATCTTCCCCACAATCTAGTTTCTTCCCCTGCCGCCTTTCTAACCTTAGTCTAGCTCTAGCCCAAGGCCACCTAGACAAGGCAGACATGTGACTTAGGGGTAGTTTCTGTTAGATCGGAAAGGGAACAGAAGCACCTTCAGTGTTGCCTCGGAAGTGGGAGTCTTGAAGGAGAGAGACAGGCAGAGAGCTTTCCTACTTCTAACCTCCTTCCTTTGAAACTCATAAGAGTTGAACGGGGAGAGTTAAAATATCTAAATAGGTTTGGGGACTATTCCTTGATGACTACTGAAGCCCTTTCCCACTTCCAAATAGCTTGGTGAGAAGTGCCACGTGTGATTTGAGATGTTTCTGCAGAGCTTTTACTCCCACTTACTATCACTGCTTGGGGGCTTGAGGGCGGTTTATAGGATACTGTAAATGTCCTTTTTGTCCTAGAGAAATTGGGAAACCTGGGTTCTGATGGGGAATGAAAGCCCCTTGCTGTAGGAGGCAATGGCAAAGGCCAGTGACCTTGGTGTTGTGGAGAGTGTGATGCCACATTTCAGCGTGCGCAATGTGGCCAGAGCCTCAGAAAGGCAAGGGACATCCTTCCGGGTGCAGCAATGTCCCAAAGTGCAGAACAGAGACCACAAACCCTTCCTGGCTGCCATAGTTCCCCTTGCACACAGCTCTCAACACACAGGGAGTGAGGGGGCTGGGAGGAAATAAAGAGAGAGAAAAGTTCTGAGAGAGATTTGAACTCGGATTTGCATGCTTGAAAGGGACTATAACATAACTTGGATGAGACTCAATTCCTTTTAACTGGCAATTTTAAAAATCCCTCTCCCTATTCTGCCGTCCTCTGCCTCCGTCACAGGCATGGAAGCCTCAGAGTAAGATGAGATACAGAAAATGAAGTTACAGTTTTTACACATAAATTTGTGACCTTTAAAATTTGATTCCAGAGTAGTTGATAATTCATTCTCATAAGAAAACTATCTTCTATATTTCTGGAGGAAAAACATCAAAATAATTCTTATATTGCAAACTCTGTTCTGGGATCCAAGTTGAGGCTGCTTCAAACTGGTAATGTTCTTATTAGCATTTTCTTTAAGAACCATGCCAGGGACACAGTAAATGTAATCTGCTACATTTCTTCCCTCCTGTGATATTTGGTCTGTAATTTGGTGGACAACATTTTATATACTCTTAAAGGCTATTTTGTCTGTGATGTTCAAACTCATAAATATTAGGGTACCTGTCTGAATTTTCATTTTTGTTTTCCTTTATAGCTGAATCTGATATTTGTAATCTTTCCTATGAATAGTAAGAAGTCTTATTTTAAAACATTGTTATCTGAAGTTCAATATTAATCATTTGTTTTATAAATGATGCATTAAAGAGACTCTTCAAAGCTTTGTGGAGTTACAGAAGGGAAACAGAGTGTCCCAGTTCTGATGGCTTTTGATTATGGAGGAGCAAGGTAGACACGTGTCCCTACCTTCACCCATGTCTGCTTCTTTACGTCCATACACATGCTTTGTGACAACAGTGGTTGTACTAGTGCCACCTTTATTCAGGCAAATATTGACATGCAGTACTGACACTTAAGTATGTTAACATTTCCATTCCCAGCTGACTCATTTACTGGGAGCAAATTCACATGCCAGTGCATAGTAGGCATTTAATAAATATTTGCTGGATGAATAAATGAACATATGGGCTGATTTGCATGAGACCTTAAAAAATAAAGTGTGGCATATTTTTGTGATAAAACAAATCATTGTGTAGTAAGTTCTATTTTTTCTTCTTGATGTTCATGGTATCAACTTTTTACTTATATCTGATATTTGGTATAATGTAGGTATTAATGGTAATTGTAGAGAAGGAGAAAGGAGAGATTTTTTATTTTTATAACATGGGAATAAATAGAGGAAAAGTGTGATTTATTAAGAGTAGTCCTATGAAGTGCTGATTAGAGGATATCACTTTTCTATAGTTGAGAATAACTCACTGGAATTCGTGTCAACCAGTCTGAATTTCTTTAAAGAAGAAATTACCAGCTGGAAACAAAGGGGAATCTCTCTCTTCTTCAGATCTGCAGTCTGGAAAAGGCTGCCTCCACTGTATTTTGGAACCTGAGACACAGTGGTGGAAGGGCCCTGGGGCAGTAGGAATGGGCTTGTGTGGTAAGAATCACCCTTAGGTTAGTATTGACATAGGTGATGAGAAGCTATAGACAAAAGATTGTGACTGTAAGAGCTCCATAGTCTTTATAATTTCATCAAGTTTATTTTTGCCGTTGGTGTATTTTTTTCTTTTCTTAGTGTGATTATCCATAAAAACCTTCAAAATGAGATAGGTTTGAGTAATAATCATTGGGAATGCCAGAGAGAGACTTTTGTGATAGAAACTCTTAAAAAGACACAGTCCATGATCCCATTTGGTTCTAATGGCAATTGTGAACTACTGCGGGGCTCGGGAGGAAGTGATGTTGTAATCAAGGGTATTGTTGAAAATATGACTTAGCCTGGCTGTAGGAGGAGGAGCTGTGGAGCTGTCTCCTCAGCTGCCTGTCCACCACGTCCATCGCCAGCAGGCCATTTTCCATCTGCTTGGCCTCTTTCCCTGGACTGCTGATGTCCATCGTCCCATCAGGGCAATGTCTTTTGCTCTTTGTGTTGCAGAAGGTAGCTCAGCTGAACTGTGGCTTCATCCCAGGCCCAGCGCCTGGCCTGCAGAGGTCTGGCTGGGCCGCCCAGGTGGGCAGAGGTCACAGGCTTTCTCTTCAGCAGAGATGGGATGATGAGAATGACAGCAGCCTAGAACTGAGGGCCCCCACTTTAAAAGCTCTGTATTTCTGCTTACTTATAGGAATTTGGACTTTGAGACTATAGTCTGCCATTTTCCCACTTTGCTGGCACAGTGATAAACTTCTCTTTCCTTTTCCTCAAAAAAAAAAAAAAAAAGAAATAAAGAAAAGAAAAGAAAGTATAGAGTATCCTGGGGATTGAAGGATATTGAAACTGGAGGAAGGGAGGCTGGTAAAATAATAGGGTTTGAAACAATTTTGTGGCATTAGAAATGTAAGAGGAAGGAACAATCTATGAAATTTTCCTTTGGGAATTTAAAATTTTATTTGTTAAACTTTGTTGGTTCTGACCCCAAAGTCATTCCCCAGCTTTCCTCCCTCTTTCAACACTGGCAGAGGTTACCTCCTATTACAGAAGCTGAAAATGCCAGATACTTGCTGTTGCAGTCCCTTGTACCCAGAGCACATGTATATGTCTTAATGGCCAAACAAGGTCATAAAATGGGTGTCTGTGAAAGGTGTTTCTCCCTCAAAACCAGCAACTTCACCCCAAAAAACAAATAAACCAAAGAAAAATTCTCATTTCTGCCATAGGATGTGAGGCCTGGAGCTACAGCAAGCATTTTGTGACCTCAGGCAACAAGCCTGAGGAAAAGTCCTATGTACTAGGGATAGTCAAGTAGAAATATTGCTATCCCTGAGTTGCTGAAACAAATATAGAATTGCCTTGCTTCCGTAATTATTTTTATGGGAGATAACATGTGGGTTTATTGTTAATTTTTAAAATCCTATTTCTCTATGATTTGAAATTGGGTAAATTCTAGTGATATAAGCTAACGTTCACTGATTCTATCTCCTGTCATCACCATCTACTGATTTTTTATTTTTTCATTTGTTTCAGGAGAATTATTAATTGCTTGTCAAAGCATTTTTATGATAGCTGATTCAAAATCTGTGTAAGATAATACCAATATTAGATTCATCTTGGTGTTGGCATTTCTTTGTCTTTTCTCATTCATATTTTTGATTCTTGGCATGATGAGTGATTTTTTATTGTATTCTGGACATTTTAAAGTTATGTTATAAGACCGTGGATCTATTTTTTAGTAGACAGTCTTCTTGTTGAGGTGTAACTGTGAGAGTGTGCATGTGTGTGTGTGTGCTCATGTGGGTGTGATATGTGTTTGTGTATATTCTTTCTTACCTTGTTTAGGACCAGACTTACCTCTTGACACATGCACATGGCAAGCACTTTTTCCTCTGTCAGGATACTGGCTTTCCCCTCAGTTAGGCCCTACCATGGCCACTAACTTTTCTCTTTCTTGGATGCCAAATTATCGCTTACTAACCCACTGCTAAGGCATGAGATTCTTTCCTCCAGTCACTGTAGACTGGCTTTATTAAAATAGCTTTGTGCCAGAGGATTTGTTTGTTACTAGGGCTAACACCACAGAAACAAAATAATGACAGTATCTATGATAGTATGACTTCATTGTTGATATTTGCTGATGGCGTTCAAGACCCACCCACACCTGTCTCCTTTCCTCTTGTCCCACATGTGGATAGAAAAGGACGTGCACGCTCTCCTTTGGCTTGGGTGGGAAGTCTAAACAAGCAAGGCCCTGGACCTGTGGCAACCCTCACTGCAGCCCCACCTTCTGACCACAATAAAAGCCAAAGCTATTCACCCATTCTTGCTCTCTGAAGGCATTTCCAGAACTGCTCAGCCCTGCTTTCCCAGAAAGCCTCATTATGTGAGGATTTATAATAAATAGATTTATACCCTCTTGGTACATGTATGGTCTTATCAGTCTTGACATCTGAACCAAAGTTTGGGTAGGGCTCCATCCTACTTTTGCAGTTTGATCACAACAGTATCCTAATCTCTGCAATACAGAAATCACAGTGATGATATATATTTTAGGGAATCATTGTATTCTACCATAAGTTCCCATCAGAGCAGTTTTCTTCAGAGGAAACAGTGGCAGCAGGAGATGCTAAGGGTCTTATTGCATTTAATGTATGGAGTTGCTGGATGCCACATTACCAGCTCACAAGGTCAGAGGCTGTGACTACATTGTTTGTTGTGTGTCCTTCACAGTTAACACAGTACCTGGCACATGATACATACCCAGGAAACATTGTTGAATGAATGAATGAGGTAAGCCCTATTATGTTCTTCCAGAAGGTTCTAATTTCCAAGGAGGAGAAGGAAACCTCTGGACAGTGTCCTGGTTTTAATGTAACCAGAGACAGGCTCTAGAGCTGTAGACATGATTGAGAACCAGCATGAATACGACAGAGATGCCTGCCTTTTGAATATTTAATGCTTTCTATTGGAAGGCATCATGAATTGCTTGACTAAGTAGAGACACTTCTGCTATTGCATAAACCAAAATTAAAAATGACTGAGAACTATTAAAAATGAGGCAGATAGGTATGAAGTGACATCCTTAATAGGAAAAAGTAAGCGTTAACATTATGAGAATGTGCATATTTAAATAATGCTAAGTGACTGTGTGTAGAGATTTATTGGGTGTTTCCACATAGAACTATAAAATTAATTAATGACTGACAGAAAAATGCCAACTAGAAATCTCTGCTCTATAGTTCTTGTGTCACTCTTCCTAAGATTTTGGGTAATTTGCCCATTCTTAAAAAATTATTTATGCCCCTAATTTATCCCAGGAATAAGAAAATGTAAATTGTTCAGGATCTTTTCTATGTAGGTGCTCATAGTTTAGTAGGGAAGACAGACAGATAATTACAGTGTGAATAAGTGCCACAATAACAGTATGCATAGAGCATTATCAGAGCCTATAAGGCAACTCACATGGGGCATCTTAAGAAAGACTTCTCAAATGATGAATAGGGGTTTTGAAGAGACTTCTAGAGTTCACCAAACTAGTTCTTTCTTTGGTAGGCACACACTTATACCACCTTTCCCAGCTACTCCCTCCCTGACTCATTCTCATATCTAAGTGGAAACATGAGATTGAGTTCTGGCCAATTAAATATGTGCAGCAGGCCTGGAACGGTGGCTCATGCCTGTAATCCCAGCATTTTGGGAGGCCAGGGTGGGAGGATCATTTGAAGTGAGGAGTTCAACACCAGCTTGGGAAAAATAGTGAGACTCCAGCTCTCCAAATAATAAAAAAAATTAGCTGTGTGTGGTGACTGCCTGTGATCCCAGGTACTTGGAAGGCTGAGGCAGGAGGATAGCTTGAGTCCAGGAGTTGGAAGCTGCAGTGTGCTATGATGGTGCCACTGTACTCCAGCTTCAGTGACAGAGCAAGACCTCATCTCAAAAACAAACAAACAAAAAAAAAGTGTGTAGGAAACAAAGAACTCCAAGGTCCTAGAGGTTGGACAAGGCCTGGAAGCCAAATCTGGCCAGCTGCCTCTTTTTGTAAATAAAATTTTATTGGAATATGGCCGCACTCATTTGTTTACATGTTGTAGAGGGCTCCTTTAACGTTACAAAGTAGAATAGAGTGGTTGTAACAGACCACATGGTTTGCAAAGCCCAAAATATTAATTCTCTGGTTGTTTATAGGGAAAAGTTTGGCAACCCTGCCTTAAAAGATGGTGAAACCACAGGAAGAAAGGATCTGGATAAAGAGTAATCTGGAAGAGACACTTGACCAAGAACAGAAATTTTCTCACATTGGACTTGGTAAAAAAGAGAAATAAACTTTTACTGTGCTAAGCAGTTGATATATATGTATGTATGTATGTGTGTGTGTGTGTATAAAAATTTTTTAAATAGCAGCTAGCATTACTTGCTTTATAATAAGTTAATCAAATTAAGCCATAGAGGAAGGAAAGGGCCTTCCAAGTAAGAGAACAGTATGATCAATATCACAGATGTGTGAAACTCTGTAATGTGAATGGGAGCTCACCAGTAAAGTGGTACCACTGAGCTTAAATGGAGTGGTAGGGGCTGGTGGCAGTTGAGCCTAGACAGGTAGGAAGAGGCCATACACAGAATTGGCAATGTCCTTTGTAGCACAAGAATACAGGGTAGATGACAGAGACCAGCAGCCCCCAAAACTAAGATGGCTGTGCATGGGGATTTGTAAACTTAGAGTTTGAACCATGCACTAATTATTGACAAGCATTATTTGTTGGACAAGAAACATAAAAAACAACATTTAGAATAACACAACAGAAAGTGAGCCAATCATAGAAAGAATGCTCATCTTCTAAGGTATAAGCTGGCACCTTCCCTTGTTTGCTTTTGGATTTGCTTGTGAAAAGGGATCCATCTCTTTAGGTTTATGCACTTTGGCTTTTCATTTAAGCTTTCCCTTTATAGTCCTCAACATCTATGTGGTACATCAGTAATTTTGGAGGAAGCCGATAGATATTTGGATCCAGTCATACCAATGGACCATTTTAAATTCACACAGCCAGACTGAGTTTTAATAATCCGGATAATCGGTAAAGATTTTTGAGCACCATGTATCATCTTAAATGAATAAGGAATAAAAAAGTTGAATCTGTGTTCAGTTCTTGGTAAGCTTCCACATCACTTGGAGTGCTCATGAAATAAAAAGAAAACAATATTGAATAGTATAACTTTAATCTCTTTTTTTGGTATAAATTTTAAAATGCTCTAGCAGCTTGGAGAAGGAAGCATTCAAGATATCTTAATTTGGTTGGTGTAGTAGTTTCCTTTCTGCTGCTATAACAAATTACCACAAATGTAATGGCTTAAAACATGCAAGTTTATCTCACAGTTCTGTAGGGCAGAAGTCTGACATGGGTGGCGCTGGGCTAAAATGAAGGTGTCAACAGGGCTGTGCTCCTTTACACTCCAGGGGAGAACCCGTTTCCCTGCCTTTGCCAGTTTCTAGAGGCAGTCTGTGTTGCTAGGCTTGAGGTCCCCCCACCATCTTGTGCTTCTCATATTACATCACTCTGACCAACTTTTCTGCCTCCCTCTTTGCTTATAGGGATCCTTGTGATTACACTGGGCACATCTGGATAATCCAGGATTCTCTTCCTATTTTAGGGTCAGTTGGTTAGCAACTTTCATTCCTTCTGCAGCCTTAAATCCACTTCTCCATGTAAGGTGACATATTCATGGGTTCCAGGAATTAAGACATGGGCATCTTTGCAGGGCCGTTATTTTGCCTACCACAGATAGGCAAAATAAATCATTTGGAAATATCTCTGTGGATTCTGTATAAATGCAAAAGCCAGAAAAGAAAATGCTAGCATTCTTTTGATATGGACTAGACATTCAAATTTCCACATCATGCTTGCTTGCTTCCCTTTTAGAATATTATATATTCTCCTAATAAAAGGAAAGTGAAATTTCCTATTTCTTTAGATTTGTTGGCTTTTGGCTAGTCATTTCGAATAAGACGTTTGGGGAGAACTTAATATTGTAAAAGTGAGACTCAGATTTTTCTAATACCAAGGTCAGTAGGTTTGAATACAAACCCTTTAGTATTTAGAAGAAATAAAATTTTATTGCGTGGGGTTCATATCCTTTCTGAAGCAGAAGAATTGGGTCACATAAGCAGTAGAAAATTAGGATAATGTACTTTTGTATTAGGGGAAGAGAATATTTTCTTTTTAAAAAATAATTAATAAAAAGGTTAATTTTATTCTCTCACTAGAGAGTAAGATAAATACTCTCTTTTAAGTACCTCTTCCTTATTCCTTTTGAGGAAGCCTCCTGATTTTGTGTGGTTATCTTTCAAAACACTTTATGTGGCTTGGGAACTCTGTGCCATATGAGTTACTTAGCTATGGCTTTGGAAGCTCCTTGGCTAGGAGAGACTTCAATAATTAAATAGTTAATTGCTCTAATCTGGGCTTAGTTATTATGTCTACTTCTGGCTTCCACTTAATGGAGGTAGAGATATTAGCTAATAACCCTACTACTTTTGCCATAAATATTGTGCTGGGAAAAAAACATTTTTTTCCTTTCTATTTAGCAAAATGTTCTTAAATCATTGTTTCTCTGGAAATTATATTTCTTTTACAGTCTCCTTGGTGATGGAATGCCTCTAGCATTAAATTCATTGTTGCTTTTCACCTCACACAATTTATCTACATGGTTCTTGCCCATCCTCCTCGCTTTATTTCATTTCATTAGTATTGTTGTTTTTACATAAAGCCCACTTTTGCATGCATGAAGAACAGGATTATTTTAAGCAACTGAAGCAGACATCATTGCAGCCTGGAGAACAACTTTCATCCTTCAGTTCTGCATAACTAATTCTGCAGCAGGTAGCTTACGAATCCCAGGCAGTCACAGAAACCATGATGAGGACTCCTGTGCAACCTCTCCAGAACTGAAACAGCCCTTGCAAATGCTGATTGCTTGCAAATACAACTGTCTAGGTTACGCACAAAATGAACATAATAAGTTTTTATTTCCCATGGTAATACACCAACAGCTACATTCAGCTTCTAATAGTCTGCAATTCAGTAATAATAGCTTAGTTCGGTTTAGTTTATTGAAGACATAAAAATACTTGGCAGCCAGGGCTGGAATGTGTGGTTCAAGAGAACAAGATTCCAACAGGGACCACAGGCCCTGTACATGGAACATGGGTATACTCAACACTTAGCAGCTATGATATATTCATTTGTGAAAAGTAGCATCTCATAAACATGATTTATGTAATTACTGAGGGGAGAATTCAATCTCTAGTTATATAGAAAGGGGCCTCATAATTATGTTGCACACACCTCACCTTTTTAATAACATTCATTTTGGCAGAAAATATTTCAGTGTCTCACTTTTCTCAGGAGAAAACTCTTCATTTTTATCTCTTAGAAAAAAACAAAATAGGAAAACGCCAAGTTCCTTACTCACTAACTGGCTGTAGAGCTTAGGCATTACAGAAGTCTCCTGTGAAAATGAGGGATTTCCTGCATTTGGCTCAAATATCTTAAGCAGAGCTATTTGGGTATAATTTTTTAATCAAAAGTGTATTTTCTGGAAGTAAAAATTAAAAAGTTTAGGTTGGAAAATATTCATTAAATGTGAAATTCCATCAGTAGGCAGTAGAGAGTTTAGATAATGTTGTTAAAAACTCACTATGTATTTATTCCTCTTCCATGTTAATGGAGTAAAATAGTTCAGGATTTGGACTGAGAAGACCTGAGCCCCAGTAGCACTGTATCTCAAACCAACTGTACCATGCACTGGACTGTATGAACATTGGGAATCTTGACTACCCTGAGCTTTGGTTTCTCCATTTACCAAATACATGGACATGTTAACATCTGCTTTATCTGCTACCTCACAGGTATGTCGTGAGGATCAAATGAGATAATGAGTGAAGAAGTGGTAGGTCAACTATAGAGAACTCTGTGAGTCTTTATTATTGTGCAAAAAGTATGCCAGTGGCTACTGGGAAGATATGTTCTTTGAGGTGTTCCTTCATTGGTAATGGTAAAATTGCACAATTCCACACACTCTTTCTGCCAGCCTTCTTTACTGCTAATGATACAAGTTGCAATTAGTGATGAGCTGGAGGTTAAAGCAGTCTGTTACCATAGCTATGGGAGACATGGGGGTGGCATAAAGAATCCTGGCTCAAGGCCGGGCGCGGTGGCTCACGCCTGTAATCCTAGCACTCTGGGAGGCCGAGGTGGGCGGATCGTTTGAGCTCAGGAGTTCGAGACCAGCCTGAGCAAGAGCGAGACCCCTTCTCTACTAAAAAATAGAAAGAAATTATATGGACAGCTAAAAATATATATATAGAAAAAATTAGCCGGGCATGGTGGTGCATGTCTGTAGTCCCAGCTACTCGGGAGGCTGAGGCAGAAGGATCGCCTGAGCCCAGGAGTTTGAGGTTGCTGTGAGCTAAGCTGACGCCACGGCACTCACTCTAGCCCGGGCAACAGAGTGAGACTCTGTCTCAAAAAAAAAAAAAAAAAAAAAAAAAGAATCCTGGCTCAAGATGGAGGTCTTTCATTATGAGACCTTGGGTAATCCGTTGAAATTCTGTAAACCTCAGTTATCTCATTTGTAAAATATATGAATAAAACCCACCGACTGTCACAGGATTGCTTTATCAAAAGAAGCAATGCATATGAAAACTTTTCACAGACTTAAGCCTACGAATGGAAATTATTATCATTACTCTTATATTTGGACATTGCAACCTTTAGCACTGATAAATGAAGTTATGTAAAATACAGTTATTTATTAATAAAAGCTTAATGCTATACCAGTCAAGGAGATAATCCCTTTGTTTGCTTTCTGTGAGAAATAGTTTTCAATATAATTGCAGTAAATAAAACCTGCAATGCCTTTATATATCTTTATTTAGTCAGAACCATGACTATTTCATATAGTGACCTTTTCTTTAGAAAATGATGATTCTTCCTTGTGGATAAAGACTTTAGGAGTTTACAAACTGAAAATTGAATTATCACTTTTAAGAGCACTCAGACAAAACATTTTAACAATAACACAGGTGTTTACTTAAGAAACTCCACATATGAAAACGTGTATTTTTCAAAATAGATTAGTTGAGGTAGGAGGTGATGAGATAATGACTTTACATAATAGTCATTGCTTCTTAATAGCTTTCAAAGATTTTTAGCAATAGCTATAATATATTATCTGAAGCAATATGAAATAAGTACATTGATAGAATAGAATTAAAACAAAAGGTTGCAGGAGAAATTTAGGGAAATGAAGCGGCTTTTTGTTGGTTTTTATTTTAGTAAGATAAAAAGCTTTTACATGGTATGAAATCATTTAAATCTACATAGACATATTGAAAACTTGAATAGTGAAACAATAAAAGAGTTATATTTTTTCTGTAATTTTTAATTCTGGTAAAATATATATAACATAAAATTTGCCATTTTAGCCATTTTTGAGTGTACAGTTTAGTGGCATTAAGTAAATTTATATTGTTGTGCAACCATCACCATTCTCCATCCCTAGACCTTTTTTTATCATCCCAAACTAAAACTCTGCTCCTATTAAAGAGCTATATTTTGAGCAATGTTGTCACTTTAATCTATTTTACACTACTATAAAATGTATCTTCGGTATTCCAATATATTTATTATTTTTAAATAGTAATGATTTTTTTAGCAGTAGTTTGAATAAAGAGAAGCTTTTACAAATATATTTATCATGTTAGTCAGGTAAGTTAAGTTGAATATATATATTCATATTATTAGGGCCTGTTATAATATATTTTGTTATAAACTCATTTGTAATTTTATTTTAGACTATGTATTTGATACCAGAAACTCGCCAAAGCAATAATAATTTTTGTTTCTGTGTTAAGAAATTCTCTTCTGAAAACTTTCTGATACTTTACTACATTTCTTTATTTTGGTAATTTTACCTATATTGTAATAAATAATGTGGAAGAAATTCTACCCCAAGTGTATCGTATCCACATTTTTAGAAACACATCTAATAAATAAAGCGGGATGATACCTATAATATTTGAAAACTAACTTGAGCTTTGTAATATTGGTATTTTGCTCTCCTTCACTGTTAAAGGAATTATACATTGGTACAGTCTCTATAGAAGGTAATTAATCAAAACTTATCAAAAGTTTAAAAAGTATATTCTTTAACCTGGCAATCCATAAGAATTTATCCTATATTTATACACACATGAATTCACCATGGCATATATATCTACACTATGTAAAGAACTTTTGAAACACAGTAACAAGAAAGCATATAACCCAATTATAATAAAAAATGGGCAAAGAGTATAAGGACTCTCCAAAAAGTGTATCAATGGCCAATAAGCCCATGAAAAGATGCTCAGCATCACTAGTTATTAGGGAAATGCAAATTAAGACCACAATGAGATATACTACAGATTCACTAAAATGGCTAATTATAAAAAGAACAATTCTAAGTGTTCACAAGGATGTGGAACAACTAGAATTCTCATATATTGCTGGTGGGAGTGAGAAATGTTACAGCTACTTTGGAAATACAGGTTAGTGGTATCTTATAAAGTTAAATAAACATTTATCAAATGAAATATACAAAGACTTGTTCACAAATATTTGTAGCAATTTTGTTCAAAACAGCCTCTAAATAGGAAAACCCAAAATTTCCATCAACTGGACAATAGATAAATTGTGGTATATCCATTTATTGAGATACCACTCAGCAATGAAAAGGAATGAACAACTGATACAAGCAACAACATGGATGAAACTCAAAAAAATTATGTGTCAAGAGCATATACTGTATGATTCCATTTGTAGAAAAATTAAGAAGAGGCAAAATCAATGTACTTGGAACAGGAAACAGATCAGTGGTCAAGTAGGGCTAGGTTGACTGCAGTGCTTAAGTAAGCCCAGGTTGACTGCAAATGGATACCAGGAAACTAAGGAGATGAAAATTTTCCATATCTTGGTTGGAGTGGTAGTTATAATGGCTGCATACATTCTTAAAAACTCATTCACCTGTACATTTAAAACAGCTATATTTTATTATGTATAATTATATCTTAATAAAGTTGATTACAAATTATGATGGTAATGGATCATAGCTCATTGCATAAAATATAAAACCATGAACTCATACTGACGTAAATGAGTGCATTAACAGTTTGATGAGAACGGGAATCTTGCATAGCTTCAAAGCACTTCCACATAAAATGCTATTCAGTATAAAGAAAAAAAAAAGCAAATTTTTACAATGTAAAGGCCTGGCAGACACGACTTTAATCAAATGATTAAAGTGAACGTTACTAGTAATGGGATAAATCAAAGTTAAGTGCCACCTGATAGCATGCAATGAGAGGAAAACGTCACTTCTGTAATATTCTTGCCAAAGATATACAGTCATGCACTGTATAATAATGATGTTTCAGTAACTGATGGACTGAATATGTGACAGAGGTCCCATAAGATTATAATAGAGCTGAAAAATTCCTCTTGCCTAGTGACATTGCAGCTGTCATAATTTTGCAGTGCAATGCATCACACGTGTTTGTGGTAATGCTCGTGTAAACAAACCCATTGTGCTGCCAGTCACGTGAAAGGCCAGCACATACTGTTACATACAGTACATAATACTTGGTAAGGATAATAAATGACTATGTTACTGGTGTATGTATGACTATACTATATACTTTTTATCATTATTTTAGAGTGTACTCCTTCTACTTATATAAAATAGTTAATTGTGAAATAGCCGCAGGAAGCTACTGCAGAAGCTACTACAGGGCAGGAAGGCCCTTCAGGAGGTATCCAGAAGGCATTGCTATCATAAGAGATGACAGCTCCATGTGTGTGATTGCCCCTGAAGACCTTCCAATGGGACAAGGTGGAAGACAATGATATTGATGATCCTGACCCTGTTTCAACCTAGGCTAGTGTGTGTGTCTTAGTTTTTAACAAAAAAGTTTACAAAGTAACAAAAAATAAAAATTTTAAAAATAGAAAAAAACTTATTGAATAAGGATATAAAGAAAGAAAATATTTTTGTACAGCTATACGATGTGTTTGTGTTTTAAGCCGTGTTATTACAAAAGAGTCAAAAAATTGAAAACATTAAAAAGTTTATAAAGAAAATAAGTTACAGTAAGCTAAGGTTAATTTGTAACTGAAGAAAGAAGAATATATTTTATAAAATTTAGTGTCCTCTAAGTGTAGAGTGTTTATAAAGTCTACAGTAGCATACAGTAATGCCCTGAGCCTTCAGATTTACTCACCACTCACTCACTGACTCACCCAGAGCAACGTCCAGTCCTGCAAACTCCATTCATGGTAAGTGCCCTATACGAGGGTACCCTTTTAATAAAATCTTTTGTACTGTATTTTTTATTGAAACTTTTCTATGGTTATATACATTTAGATATACAAATAGTTACCATTGTGTTACAAGTGTCTCCAGTATTCAGTACGGTAACACGCTGTATAGTTTTGTAGCCTAGGAACAATAGGCTATACCATGCAGTCTAGGTTTGTAGTAGGCTGTACCATTTAGATTTGTGTAAGTGCATCCTAGGATATTTGCATAATGACAAAATCACCTAACAATGCATTTCTCAGAACGTATCCCTGTCATTAAGTGATGCATGACTGTATTATCAGCATCTAATTATGAGACAACATAAGGCAAATTCAAATCAAATAATAGTCTACAAAATAACAAGCCCGTGATCTTCTAAAGTGTCACAGTCATAAAAGTCAAGGAACAATTGAGAAATGGTTCCAGAATGATGGACTGTAGAGAGATGCTACCAGTAGAGGCAACACATGATTCCGAATTGTATCCTTTTACTATAAAGGACACCATTGGGACCACTGGTGAAACTTGAATGGTTTCTGAGGATTGGATGTTAGTATGAGATCAATGTTAACTTCTTGGGTTTTGGTAGTTGTGCTGTGGTTGTGAAGGAGAAGGTCTTGTTTGTCGGCAGTGTATACTGTTTGGGGCTGATGTGGCATCATCAAGTTGGCAACTTACTCTTAATTGAAGAAAAAAGTTTCTTTTTACTATACTGGACACTTCTATGAATTTGAGATCATTTCAGAATAAAAACCATAAAAATTTAAAGAATAACAAAAAATGCCCTGTTATGTTTCATTCTTTTAAAGTTATGAAAAACTGATGTTTTCAGTTAAATGATTAAAAACATCTTTTTTGTGATTTCTTTAAATCATTTTCTCTCACAGAAAATTAAATACCTTTTCTCCTCTCCTCATGAAGAATCTATATTTTTTTGTTTTGATTTTCCTTATACTTGGTTACTTCATGTCTCTAACAGTTTCTGTAACTCTTTTCCAAATTTTCTCTATTATTCAGAATTATACACTGCAACAATTTAAATTATGTAAGTTGACCAATATATTCAAAGACCTTCCAGTTTTGAAAGAAATTGTTATTCATTTTGAATCAGTAATAGAGAAATAGCTAGTCTTATATAATATTTGCTAGCTAAAACCTCAAGAGTTATAAGATAATATATGCTGCATTAGTTTCTTAGGTTAGCACATAAATATTCAAGAATTTAAGTTTTTGAAATTTACTTAAGAAAAAAACAGCCAAGTAGATGTGAAAAGCTACAGATATGATTTATACGAACACTATAATTTATATGTAATAATTACTACTTTTTGCAACAGAGATTAATTTAGAATGATACGCTTTGTAAAAATTAATAGATTTTAATTTTTAGAAAAATTTTAGGTTTTCAGAAAATTGAGCGGACAGTACAGAGTTCCTGTAAGTCCTCTCTTCCCCTGCTTATAGGTTCCTCTATTATTAATATCTTGTATTACTGGGATACGATTGTTACAATTGATGAACTCATATTGATGCCTTATTATTAACTAAAGTCCATAGTTTACATTAGGAGTCAGTCTTTGTGTTGTACAGTTCTATGGATTTTGACAAATGTGTAATGTCATGTGTCCACCATTATAATATCATACAGAATTGTTCCAGTGTCCTAAAAATCCCGTTGTCCTCCTATTCATCTCTCCTTCCCTTCTCATGAACCCCTGGCTACCATTGATCTTTTTCCTGTCACCATAGTTGTGTCTTTTCAGGGTGTCATATAGTTGGATTTAGTTTTTCTTTATGCTTGCTTTATATTTTATTTTTTAATTGAAATATAATTGTACATGTTCATGGGGTACTTAGTGATGTTTCAATACATATAAGGTATAGTGATCAGATAGGGTAATTAGCATATCTATCATCTCAAACATATATCATTTCTTTGTGTTGAGAACATTCAATATCCCTCTAGCTATTCAAAACTATAATGTACTATAGTTAAGATGGTCATCCCACAGTGCTATAGAACACTAGAATTTGTTCCTCCCATCTAGCTGTAATTTTTATCCTTTAAAAATCTCTCCCTATCTCTCCTTCCCCCTACTCTTCACAGCCTCTAGTATCCTCTGTTCTACTTTTTACTTCCCTGATATCAACTTTTTCTGCCTCCACGTATGAGTGAGAACATATTTCACTTAACATAATGAACATAATGTTCTCTAGTTCCATCCATGTTGCCATGAATAACAGGATTTCATTCTTTTTTATGATTAAATAGTATTCCATTGTGTACATATACACATTTCTTTATCCATTCATCTATTGTTAGACACCTATGTTGATTCCACGTCTTGGTTGTTGTGAATAGTGCTGCAATAAACACACGGGTGCAGGTTTCTCTTCAATATACTATTTCTTTTCTTTTGGATTAATGCCCAGTGGTGGAATTGCTGGATCGTATGGAAGTTCTATTTGTAGTTTTTTGAGAAATATCCGTACTGTTCTCCATAGTAGCTGTGCTAGTTTACATTCCCACCAACAGTGTATAAGAGTTTAAAGGATATCTTTTAACATTACTTTCAAGGCAAGTGTACTGGTGGCAGATTCCCTCCAATTTTGTTTGTCTGAGAATGTCCTTATTTCTCTTTCACTTTTGAAGGATAATTTCACTGAATGCATAATTCTGGATTGGTGCTTTTTATTTTAAGTTTTTTTTTTTTTGAGACAGAGTCTTCCTCTGTCACCCTGGGTGGAATGCAGTGGTGTCATCGTAGCTCATGCAACCTCAAACTCCTGGGCTCAAGCAATCCTCTTGCCTCAGCCTCCCGAGTAGCTGGGACTATAAGTGGGTGCCACCACACCTGGCTAATTTTTCTATTTTTTAGTAGAGACAGGGTCTTGTAGACTCCTGGGCTCAAGCAATCCTCCCACCTTGGCCTCCCAGAGTGCTAAGATTACAGGCATGAGCCACTGTGCCCAGCCCATTTTCTAATACTAAAATTTCATTCCACTTACTTCTTGCTTGTATGGTTTTGAAAGAGAAGTCTGATATACTTTTATTTTTGCAGTTGAATATGATATGTTTAGATGGAGTTTTTTTGGCATTTATTCTTCTTGGTATTCTCTGAGCTTTCTGGATCTATGATTTGATGTCTGTCATCTATCTTGTGAAATTTTCACTCATTATTGCTTTGCTATTTCTTCTGTTCCTTTCTTTTTTTCTGATATTCCTATTATGCATATGTTACAGCTTTTGTAATTGTCCTGTAGTTCTTGGATATTTTGTTCTTTCTTTTTAATTCTTTTTTTTTCTTTTTTCATTTGCATTTTAGAAGTTTCTATGGACATTTCTCCAAGCTTATTCTTTCTGTCTTTGGCCACATCCGGTGTATTGATGAAGCCATCACAGGCACTCTTCAATTCCATTACAGTGTTTTTGATTTCTTGCATTTACTTTTGATTTTTCTTAGAGTTTCTATCTCTTTGGTTACATTACCCTTCTGTTCTTGCATGTTGCCCACTCTTTCTATTAGAGCCCTTAGTGTATTAGTCATAGTTGTTTTATGTTCCCCATCTGATAATTCCAGTATCTCTGCCATCTATGAGTCTGGTTCTGGGGCTTGTTCTACCTCTTCAAACTGTGCTTTTTTGTCTTTTAGTGTGCCTTTTATGTTTTTGATGAAAGCTGGGCATGATGTAGTAGGTAAATGTAACTGTACTAAGTAGCCATTTAGTGTGTGAAGTTTTATGTTCTGTCCGGGGGGCGGGGGGGGGGATTAGGCTGTGTTTACTGTTTGCTGTAGCTTCAGGTATCAGAGGCTATAATTTCTTCTGGTGTTCCTGTTTTTGTGTTCCCTACTGTCTTTGAGGTTCCCTAGAGACTTCTTAAATAAGGTCTGATGTGCAGTTCTTCAGTTGCATCCCCCTGTTATCATTTTCAGGAGCCCTATTGACGTGGCAGTAAGGTGCTGGGGGAGGGGAAGTGTTCTATAGTTCTGTGATTAGGTCTCTGGCCTTTAGGGAGCCTCTGCCCCTGGGTTATGACATTTACAAGTGTTTCTCAGTCCCCACCCCTCCTTGGGTGAGAGAGGAAGGGTAGTAGGGCTATAGCTGGCCATTTTGCTTCACCCAAGTGAAAGCCTAGAGAAGGTTGTAGCTGGATATTTCCATTCTCCAAGGTTGGATAGACTTTGGTAAAACCAAAGTCCATTAGGCTCTGGTGAAATAATTTCCTTCAAGCGCACAAGTTATTAAGAAGAACAGAATGCTCTGGGCTTATTTCAAAATTTCCTCTTTCCCCCTTCCTCTGTCAAAACCATGTGGGGATTTTTTTCCAATCTTCACTTGGAAAGCCTGGTAGAACTCCTGGAGGTAAAATTCAAAAAAGTGTGGGTCCCACCAATACTGGGCACCCTGGGATTTTTAATCTCTGACTTGTCCCCCCTAATTCTCTAGCAGTTTTTCAATTATAATTTAGGTTTTCCTACTCCAGTACTGGTTCCAGTGGTGGTTCGTGCTCTTGGGTTAGGGCTCTAGTAAGTTCTGATTCTCTGTATCCGCCTGTCTATCTCTCCAATTAGTGGGGCAGTGGCTTATTCTATGATTTCAATTCTCTGATGAATCTAAGAAAAAATATTACTTTTCAGTGTGTTCTGCTTTGTTCTTGTTGTGTGCGTGGGAGTGGCAACTTCCAAGACCAGAACCTGGAAGTTGAGTTCCTTTATTTTTTAAATACTTATTTATTAGTTACTTTAAAGTTCTTATTTGGACTATCTGTATATCTACTCCTGTTGTCTATGTTTGTTTTCATGATTCATCATATTTTTTCTAGTTCATTCACATATCAGTAATTTTTATTATAATGCAGACATTGTGAATTATAAAGGCTCCAGACGACCTTTATATTCACCAGAGAAGTATCTCACTTTCCTCTACTTGGCATTTAGTATTAGGGGTTGATCACCTGAAGCCCTTCAGGAACTGAACTGGACAGAAGGGTTATAGTTTTAGTAAGGTTCAATTTACTTCTGTTTCTTCAAGGGACCTCCTTGGCTTTTTATTAAGTGCCTTTATAGTGTCAGTGTCTACATTCTTAAAAGTCTTCAAAAGATGAAGGTCTGTCCTGATTTTCCTAGGCCATAGCTCCGGACTGTAGCCCCACACAGCTTCAAATTATGACAAATATCTTGAAGGAGAGACTGGCATGTAAATAAGGAAAGTCCCCTCACCAATACATTTGTATTTCCTCTGTACTGTGAGACTGTGAGTGATTTACTGTGACCTTCAGAAGCTTTCTTCCTAATTCCTGGGCCCTTAACATAGCTCCAAAACCCAGCAAATGTTCTTTGGGAAAAAGAGTGCATTTGAGGACCCTCAAGTCTGAAATTTATTATTCCAGCTCTGCATGGCCTCCAAAGGGTTTATGCTTTTCTTACCCTCCCTCCTCCCTACCCTCTCCCTCCCTATAGAGAATTTTTGCCTTGGATCAACCTGACACTCAGCCCACTCTCAAAATTGATAAATGCCCCTGGGTGATTGTTAGCTCACCTAAGAAATGCTCTGCTCTCAGCTAGTATTTTAGCTTATCAGATTTTTCTAGTTCTCTTTGCAAGACCATTCACAGTCTTTGACTTCTGACATTCAACTAGATGTGGAAATATCCAACCCCCAGCATTTTGCCAGTGGGATGGATTGACCACGATAAAATGTGTTCTTATTAAACAATGCCACTTCTTGCCCACTTCTGTTTTGTGGAATTGTTGTCTCTGAGTCACTGTGATTAGGGGTACTAATGAGACAAATAGGAAAATGGCACTCCTACAAAAATTCCAGAGTAGAGAGACATCTGTAAAGCTAAAACTTTATAATTGGTACAGATTTTGTGTTTATAAACAAGGAGCTAGAAAATACAGTAAAAAGGAAAAATGCTTCATTTATTTTAAAGTGGTCAGAGTACTCTGTTTCCAACCTTATAACATTAATTAGCTACGGATTGTATTTTCAAGCAAGTTCCATACACTTTGTCGGTATTAGATATTCTTACCATGTTGGCAAAACCCTTTAAAAAATCCCTTTAAAAATGTAAAAACTATTCTTCACTTAAGGGCCACATAGAAAGAGGCCACTGTCAGTAATTTGCCAGCTCTTGATCAAACCTTGTATTGCTCTACCTCTAATTCATAGTTACTTCATTTGCTTAAGTTTTTGCTCATCATAACGTCCTTATTATGAGGAGGTGGTGCTGTTACAAGGACAACCAGTAATTAGGCCTCTGCAGGTTATTGTCAGCTGAGTTCTCTGCTCCATTGTCAATCTCCAACTTCATTTCTGGTTTACCTCATATGGAGTCACAAGAAAGTAAATATTTTGTAATCTTCTAGTCTTTAACTGTTTGTTCCACCAGAATAACATAGAGATTTGGAAATATTCACTGGAATTCAATGGCTTAATACATTCTTCTTCAACAAATGAATCCTGATACATTTGTCTCCTTCGATACAAACTATGTATTTTCTGACCCATATTAGACGACCTCTTAAACCCCAAATAACCAGTAACAAAAAGGATTATGGGTTGAGGTGAGACTATTACTATAGATAGAGAAGCCTCTGAACAATGTTATTTAATTTGAAAGTGGATGTGTCAAAAAAAGAGAAAATAAACATTTATTGTCCCTAATAATTTATAAAATAAAATATACCATAATTCAATAAACCATCTGGGTTGTGGTTTATCTCCTCAGTTGAAATACTACTGCCCATGCTAAACAATGGAGAGCAATACTTGGTTATTGGGATAAGAGGATGGTGTTCATATAGCTTAGATATAAATTAGTCATTGAGCCATTAGTGACTGCAAGCAGCATATGAATTCCTGAAAGTTACAGAAAAATCAATGCAGCCTATTAAACTGTCATTTCTTGGAATACTGCACACGTGCATGTTTAGACTGATATCTTGAAAAGTTTTGTAAAGAGCAATTCAAACTCACAGCACGACGAATACTCTTTAGGTTTAATGAGGCCTCAAGAACTAGACCAGCTTGAAGCATGTCCTCTTACCTAGTTATTTAAGAAGCTATTTTTTCTTTTTCTAACATGATCTCAGGAAAAAATAATACAATCTTTGCTCTCAGGCAACCCACAAACTGTTCTTGCATCAGATTTTCAAAACTGTGGACACTCAGGGGGTGTCTGATTCATGCCCTGGGCTGTGATGCACCCCCTCCCCCGCCTCTGGGAGGACCTCTGATTCTAAACACATCAGACATTGCTAGCAGAGCGGGATAGCACCCACCTCTACCGTCTAGCTTAGGTTTGGAATCATGTTTCCTCTTAAAAATAACACACTGAACCAATTAGCTTCCCTAAATTGAATTAACCTAATAGCATTCAAAAACTGACAAACATAATCTGCTTGTTTTAAGACAGAAGTGGATTAGTCAACAGAATCATATCTCTAGTCAGGTCCAAATCAAGTTATAAATTCTAACCAAATAGTGAGTGCTGGAATAAGTCATATTATTAGTATGCATAGTCATACTGAGCTCAAATGTAAGCAACGGAGGCTTTTTTAGCAGGGAGATATAAAAGTTCAGAGATTGAAGAATGTCCTTTCATGTGGTGGTAGAGAGATTGTTTCCTTTGACGTACATGGCTCCCTTAAGCCTCAGCCTATTTTGTTACATTTCTTGTAGTCACAGGAAGGAACAGCTCTCTTCAGTTTTCTATACCATTTTTTAGGCATGTTATTGTTTAATGCTTTTTTGCCTCCCTGCCACTCATTAGAATCTGCACCAAAGCAAAAGAGATAAAATACAAATGCATTTTCTTAAAACGATCTTTTTATTGAAGTATGCAACCAATACTGTTTATTACTTCTTTCATGGCAGTATTTTTAAAAGAATAGTGATTGGTAGTAACAGAAAGGAGGATTTAAAAATTACTTATAAATTTTATTTATTTGAACTTTTTATGAATACAGAAAATTAAAAGTCAAATACATTTTCATTTGCTAATATGAGTTATCATTGTGAGACATTATCCTATAAAATCTATTGAGTGATCTGTACATTTATATTCTCTGCCAACCCTTTGGGTACCACTCATTTGACATAAAATTTAGAATTAAATGAAGGGATCACTATTGGTAAACAAATACTATGAGAGATTTGATTACCTGGTTTTCACACATGGCTCGCACTTGAGCCAGGTCTCTCAGTATTCATATTCTTGTGTAATCATCTTTCCTTAAAGCTGAGATGCCCTGTACCTTGTTTGCAACCAGGAAAACATGGTGGATGTGATGCTGTGTGATTTCTGAGGTAAGGTCATAAGATGCTTTGCAGTTTTTCATCTGGGTCTCTTGGAACAAGCACTCTGGAAGAAGCCAGCTGTCACTATGCTGTGAGCTAATGCCCAAGCTAGCCAAGCAGCGAGGCCATAAGGGAGGAATGGAGATTCAAGGACATTCCCCAGCTATTTCAATCAACCCAGTCAAGGAGAAGCCAGGTGAGCGAAGCTGCTGTCTTGGACGTCTAGACCTTAGCTCCAGCCCCAGTGGCTATTTGACTGGATCCCTAGGAAAGACCCCTAGTGAGAACCACCCTATTGACCCAATTAACACACAGAACTCTGAGAGATAATAATAAAGTACTGGTTTAAGCCCCTGAGTTTTGGGGTGTTTTATTACACAGCAATAGGTAACCAAAGCACAGATATAAGCTACTTGTTTTTTGATTTCCTTCTTAAGTATAACATTGTGTGGCTTCTAAATAAATTTTACATTAGCCAGACAACTAAAAATATATAGAAAAAATTAGCCGGGCATGGTGGTGCATGCCTGTAGTCCCAGCTACTTGGGAGGCTGAGGCAGAAGGACCACTTGAGCCCAGAAGTTTAAGGTTGCTGTGAGCTAGGCTGATGCCACAGCACTCTAGCCCAGGCAACAGAGCCAGACTCTGTCTCAAAAAAAAAATTTACATTTAAAATTTCATAAATTTATTTATACTTCTAGTGCTCTCTGTTTTGTATATGCAATTCTCAGCTTAGAAAATCTGAATGAAAGAGTGTGTGTGTGTATTTCACAACTAGATTGGCTTTCTAAGACAGGGGACAATGCTTCTGAATATTTTAAGCAAATATTTTGATCTGTAACAACTTTGCTGTACATTTGGGAATTTAATATAATTCAGAGATTTTGCATGCACTAAAATCACTTAATGGTAATAAATCAAGCTTTTAAAAAGAAAACGAGGGGGGAAAAAGAGACTCCATAAGAAAAATGTTTAACAAGGGGAGGCTTGGCAAAGGGGGAATTGCTCTAGCAATAATATTTCTTTAGGCAGCTGATGCTTAATGTCACTTCTGAAGAAGCAGATATTTTGTGACGGTTAACAATCGAGTTATGGGAAAAATGGGAAATACCTATGTGTTAGTGAGCCTGACAGATGTGTAACATAATAGTGTGCAGAGGGTTCTCTCTTTAAAGTTCACGGAATGGAAAGAGCCAAACATTTGGTTTTAACCTCATAAGCCCTTGATGTTCACTGAGGGACTCACCAGGCATTATGCTCCAGCTATCGAAAGAGATGTATCCACTTGCTCTACTAGTCCCCTACTAAAATGAAAAAAAGTTGTACTTATGTCAGATTTAATTTATATAGTTTAGATATTGTGAAGAATTAAATTTAATAACTACTCAATGTCAGTGTCCACATATGGTCAGTAGCCAATATTTCTTGACTCTTCAAGGTGAAGGGTACAGGTCTTGGAAAAACTAAATGATACAGTGAAGTATCAGTATTCTTACTTGAGAGACCTTCCTTCAAAAAATGGCAACAGAGTTCCTAACTATTTGTAAGGCACTGGGATAGGTGTCTAGGGCATAGAGCTTCTAAATTTGCCTGGGGTGTGTAGTAAAAGTACTGTCAGAGAAGGTGAGCATTGAGCTTAGTTCTTTAGAGTGAGTACCAAGGTTATAAAGGAGTATGTGTGCAAAGTAAGGGATGGAGAACTCATTGTAAGTAGAGAGAATTATCTAGAAGGGGGGCCAGCTGTCTTTCTTAGGTGTTGCCATTGATTGTATATGAACATCTAATATAGTATTTATCATATGATAATGTAAAACCAGTTTCTTGTTATCTGCTTCCTTCACTAGGTTGTAAGCTTGGAGGGTAGAAATAATACCTCACTCACGTTTTCATATTATTCATGAAATAATACCTCATACCTAGTATGGCATCTGGCATATAATAGGCACACAATAATAATAATAAAGAAAGAAATTAGCATGTGTAAAAATGCCTATCTTATAACACTTATTATAATAGTTTGATTTAGATATTTATGAGCGTGTTAGAGTTACCCATCAGATTGTTAAGATATTTTTAGGGAAGGGATTTTTGCCTTAATTTTATTCCTTTAAATGGTGCTTAACATGTAGTTAGAACCATACAAATGTTCAGTAATTGAATAGGAAGCAAATTACAGTCCTTCACTCTTTTTTAATCAACCAGGGCCTAATTTAAGCCTATAAGCTTATATGAAGTGCAGAAATTATTACAATAAATGATCTTGAAGATAGTAGGATTCTGCATTAAAAATATGAAGTTGCCATATTTCTGTATTTCTGGTTGCCTAGAAACAAAAATGTGAAGTTTTATGCAGCTATAAGAGATTATACTGATAAGGTTATTTATGAAAAGTTCAGCCTGACTCTCTGGATTTGGAAGGCATCAATTCTGAAGAGTTTCAGACAATAATGTGGTCTTCATAGTTTGGAGTTTGTGAAGTTTGGTCTTGTTTCGTGGTAGTACCAGCATAAGCCATTAGCTACAGAAAGTAATTCTTCATGTAAAGTAACCACAACAAACGAATAATATTGGCCAACAACAATATTGGTCAAAAACTGCACTGTATTTATTGATACATAATAAATATTTTCAGACTTTATACAATGACTGCTATAGTTTGGATATTTGTGCCCTCCAAACCTCATGCTGGAATTTGGTCAGTGTTGGAGGTGGGACCTAATGAGAGGTGTTTAGGTCATGGGGACGGATCCCACATGAACAGATGAATTTCCTCCCTTGGAGGTGAGTGAGTTTTCACTCTATTAGTTACCATGAGAGCTGGTTGTTAAAAAGAGCCTGACACCTTCCCTGCTCTCTCTTACTTCCTCTCTCAACATGGGATCTCTGCACATGCCAGCTCCTCTTCCCCTTCCACCATGAGTGGAAGTGGCCTGAGGCCTTTACCAGAAGGGCCAGTCATGATTCTTGTACAGCCTGTGGAACTGTGAGCTCAATCAACCTCTTTTCTTTATAAATTACGCAGCTTCAGTTATTTCTTTGTAGCAACACAAAACAGACTTAAGATGATGACATTAAAAATTTGAGAGTAGAAGAAAGGGAAAAAATAGGGGAAACTTGGTGTTTGGCACCTGACAAACCAGTATTGGCAAGATAACAGAACTCAGACAATTTTGACCCCTTGGCAAGTGACTAATGCATGAGTAAAAGCAGTGGCAATGCTGGGTAGTGCAATGTTTAATTTCCAGTTGGAAACACCCTTTCCCCCCTGCTCTGGTCACCTGTGAGTAGACAGATATGCAGTTTGACATTGCAAAGTAACGGGCTGGGAGTCAGCAGTCCCAAGCTGTATTTCCAGCCTTTTCCTGACTTCAAGCATTGACACAGTTAAGTAAAAATAATTTTGTTCCCATGAAAAGAAAGGCCGTTCTACTGATTTGATCTTGTTTTCTATAACTGTTGTAGGAGGAGAGGGCTATAAGGAAGAGCAAAGAAGATTAAAGTCAGTGTCTGAGATGAAAGCAGGAAAACTGGAAGATCTGTTCCGGGGAAATCGATGAACATTTAGCAGCAGTTTTGGACACAGCTGGGAGCAGCTTCTCAGCAAGAGTCTGTGTGTCCTTCAAGAGCAACTTCTCATGTGTCAGCTCATTTTAGCATTCACAACAGAATGTGAAGTAGTCAGGCTGGGTGGTATATTACTAGTGAACAATTTGAGGCTCAGAGAGATTAAGTGGCAATGTTACACAGTCACTCAAAAGAGTTGGCCCATAAACCAGATTTTTTGACATCAATCCTAGTACTTTTTCCATCGCAACATACTACTTTTGTAGTTGTCTAGATATTAATTATAATTCTTATGGACAAGTTTAGGGCTGAAGGTGGTCATTTGGAATTTATCACATAGTATCTGGTGTGTCTTTTTGTGTATATTCCTACCATGTCATAGGGACCTGGAGAACATTATTTTGTAGTACCCAGAATTTAGTAAGTGTTCAACAAAGATTTATTAATTGCTTGATATAGGCACTAATGCTATATAGTCATGGATTTTATACAACAGTAAGCAAAGGTTGTTAGAGACCATGAGCAAGGGTTAATTGTTCCTACTTTTTAGATTAAAGGCTCCTTGAATGATTGTCTTAGTTATATCACAAATCTATTGTAAGGTGGTCCAAACTTAGCTTCTCTTGTGTTTTATAAAGTCTAGATAATAAACAAAGTTTGAGACTTTTTATATTGTCTTCAGAAACTCAGTATTTTTACTAATACAGGTAAGTGGACTTCCAGTTCCTTCTCTATATTGTCAACTGTACACCAAGGGAAGGGACTTTGTAAGAAAGTGATCATTCATTTAGATTTCTGGTGCCAGAAGCTATACTGAGCCCTTTAAATATTCAATCTCATTTAATTCTTACAATGGTGATGTTTCATAGATAGTATTATCCACCTTTCAGATCAGGATGTTGGTGTTCAGAGAATTGAAGATGCCCTTTCACCTAGCAAGTCAGTTTTGGCATTTGTGTTTGATTAAGTGTTTTTGACTTCATAATCATGTGCAAGTGTGTGTATGTGTGTGTGTGTTTAATCTAGAGAAATGCAAAAGATTGTGCATTGATCATTGAGATTCAATGAAAATTAACATTAGGTCTTTTTCTTCTTCAGAGCCTTTATTTTAAATTTTTAACATTAAAATTTAAAACTCTTTTGTTGGTAATATCCAACATTAGTATATTGCTATATTCAACAATATCCAACATTAGAATATTATTAACATAAGTGTACTGCTAAGTAATATACTAGTTTTTTTGTTTTATCCACTTAAGACAATATATATTGACTTTTTGCTATGATAGAATTTAATTCAGTTATATCAATCCTTTTTCTCACAATATCATTATATCATCTTTTTTGTTTTCTTTAATATTACTTTAACTCATTTTCAATAATGTATTAAGCCTCCATTAAATAACGTATTTAAACCTCCATTTGTTCCTTCAGTTACAGTCATAATTCTTGACTCTAAGATAATGGCATTAGTATCTTTACCCTTCCTTCCATTTCAGATCTCCCTATATCAACAACCTCCCAACTTCTATCATTTCTGCTTTGGTCTTAACAAAATTTATAATATTTTTATTTCTTGCAGCCATAATTAAGCCTTTCATGATTTATATATAGATTGGTTCTGAAAGTTGAAATAATAAACTGTATTTAAATTAGTCTGATGATCTATTACTTGCTACAGTGCTATTTGAGGAGGTATTATAGTTCCTACCTACATTTCTATTGTAAATGCCACTCACTCTTTGGGGGATATCCAAAGGAGACAGCTGTTAGTATCAAGTTCAAATGATGAATCTCTTTTCATACTCCGCCCATGCTTAACATCATGCTATAATTTTTGTTTACTTTGTATTTTAACTATGTATTTCTTTAGTTTTTATTTATTTTTCTATAATTTCTGATTATGTTTTTCCCATTGCTGGTAGAGGAAACTTAAGCATAATACTTTTCCAATTCATATTTATTCTGTTGCCTGTAGCCCATCCTATTCTACTTGACTTTCATTGACTTGCTATTCTAATTTGATGTTTTGCTTTACATACAGACTAATAATATACTCTGGTTTTCTTGCACAGCTTTTGTTTCCTGAAATTTGAGTAGTCTTTCTTTTTTTTTCTTTTATGTTTTAGCCTTTATTCCATTCTTGGTATTTCTAATCTCTCACTCATAGTAACTATTATTGGATGGTGTTCTCTTTATTTCCCAGAGGTTTTTCTTGCAGAGTTTTGCATCATCCTGCTCCAATAGTGACTGGTTACTTTCTAGATCTGCTAAGCAGTTGCAATCCTGAGACTTCCATTCACTCTTCCCCTGGGTGCTGAGCCACTGTTTCTGAATCTCATAACTTCCTCTTTCTTGTATTCTGTCTTTTTTTTTTAGAATACATCCTCAAGTAACATACTAGGAAAGTGAGTGTGGGAGGTAAATTTTCTAAATCCTTGCACATTGAAAATGTGCGCAATTTGTTTCTCTCCCAGTAGATTGAATGTTTCGCTAAGAATAACTTTCTAGGTTGAAAGTCATTCCCCTCAGAACATTGTTGTCTTCAAGCATGGTGTATTTTTTTTTTTTAATGGGAAATCTGATACCAGTTTGGTTCTGTGCCTTTTTAAGAACATTTTAAAAAGTATGTTTCTCTTTGGAAACCTTAAGGATACTTGATGTGAAAAAATTTCACAATGATATGTCTAAGTACATTTACTTTGATCAGTCCTGGGTCAACCTCTAAAGTTGAAGACACTGCTTTAACTCTGGAAGATTTTCTTTACTTCCTGTCTTAATTTCCTTTTAAAAATATCTATTAATTTGATGTGGGAACTCCTATTTTTCATATTAACTATGTATTTTATTTTCTTCTCTCCTTTCGTATTTCTGTCTTTATCCTTTTTAATATACTCTGTAAGATTTCATTGATTTTTATATTCTAATTCTGAATTTTTTTGTAATCATTAAGTTCTGTTTTCTCTCCTGTTCCTTATTCATGGCATCCTTTTCTTGCTTTAAGGATGAAACATCTTAGATATCTATACTTTTCTAGTTATAATTGTAATTTAACTTTTTTTTTTTTTTTTTTTTTTTACGTTTCCTGATAAATATTTGTTTCTTGGACCAGTTTCTCTATCTTAGACTTCCTCATGCAGACTTTACCTAAGGGCTGTAATGCTTTTTGCCTGTTAAAACTTAAGAGTGGAGAAAAAACATAGATGGTCGACTCTGTCTTCTGGTAATAACAGCAGGATTTTTTTTTTGCCTCGAAGGGCAGGAAGTTGTTATGGTCGACTTCCTCAACATGCTAAAAATCCTAAGCTAAGCCTTTATTCTAGAGATATCAACATCCAAACAAGTTGTCCTGGTTCTCTCTAGACAGTTTATTCAACTTTATTTTCTAAAAGAACTGTTTCTTTTTCAAACCTGGATATGAAAGTACGGCTGGAGACCATCCTGAATATAAATGGAGACGGACTTGAAGAGCTTAAGTGAACAACACAGAGACCTTCAGTAAACATCCCTCCTTTTGTTCTGTGCATCACTCCTTCTTTCCGTCTATCATCACTTCTTCCTGCTCTGATGCTGGAGTCTCTCTTATGTTCTTGGCAGCTTTGTCCGTCATAATACAGCCTCCTCTGCATATATGAATATTTCTGTCCATTTATCATCTACCAGAAATATGTTGACATTTCATGTCCACTGATAGCCCTCCTTTCTATTTTAGTTGCTCTAGTTTTATAACTTTTAAATTTCATATGTTTAATGAAATGAGATTTAGCAGAGAAAGGATGTAAACATATGTTTTATCTACTATATTAGTTTCCTGTGGCTACTGGAACAATTTACCAGAAGTTTGGTGGCTTAAAACAACAAAAATTTTTTCTTTCACAGATCTGGAGGACAGAAGTCTGAAATCAAGATCACTGAGCTGAAATCAAGGTGTCAACAGGGCTGTGCTTCCTACAGAAGATCAAGGTGAGAATTCACGTCCTGGCCTTTTCAGTGTCCAAAACTGCGTTTCTTATATTCTTTGGCCCATAGCCTCTTCTTCCATCTTCAAAGGCAGCAACAAAATGTCTTCTCTCTCTGACTCTACCTCCCATTGCTTCTATCCCATAGTTCTTTTATATCCTGTGGCAAATCTCCCTCCACCTCTTATAAGGATATGGGTAGTTGCAGTAGGGCCTACCTGGATAACCAAGGATAATCTTCCCCTCTCAGTATCACTAATTCAATTACATCTTTATAGTCCTTTTTGTTTGTTTTGCCATGCAATTAGTATTTACAAATTCTGCAGTTAGGATATAGATCTTTGCAGGGCCATTATTTAGACAACCACATCTATCATTTTGAATCTTATATATATTTCCTTCTTAAGAGCTCTTAAGAAAGTAGGGAGAGGGATAATTAATGTGGCAAGTCCAGTATACATTTACCAAGGAATATTTAGACTTTGAAAGCTGGGCTTGTCTTTTTAATGTCAAAAATGACTCTCAAATTTGTTTCCTCATGGCCCATGGGCAAAAGAATCCCTTCTGTTGCCATTTGCTTCTACAGAAAACTTCCTGGAGAAAATGAGATAATAACTAATTTTTATTAAAGAAAGCACTGTTGTTTCTATGTTATGAACAATTACTCCTATAGACCTGGTACCTGTCCTATCCATTTAGTTGTCATTATTTTGTTAAGCCACCTATATTTTTTAATCTTCATATTTCTGATCTCTAAGAAATCAACCACACTTTCTCAATATCCTTCCCCTGCAAATTTTCATATGCTCTGAATGTTGACCAATTTCTTTCTCTAATAAAAATGATAATAGATATAATTGATGGGCTCCTTTAATTTTTGTCACTTTACATTTACCATCTACTTGATGTTTAAAAAATTATTCAATCTCTCTATTACATTTTTCATTTTTGCTGTTTTCCTCATTATGTTGAATTTTTTCTCTGTATTTTATTGAAGTTCACTGGGCTTCCTTAAAATAGTTATTTTGAATTCTTTGTCAGGCTGTTCATACATCTTCATTTATTTAGGGTCTGTCACTGGCACCTTATTTTGTCCATTTGGTGATGTCATGTTTCCCTAATTGTTCTTGATCCTTCTGATCATGCATGAATGCCCACACATTTGAAAAAATAGATATTTATTCCCTTCTTCACAGATGGGCTCTGCCTGGGAAAGCCCTGAAGCAGGTGTAGTACTGAGGCATGCCAGAAGCCCGGGGTCCTCTATGGCAGGTGTGGTGCTGGGGCAGATGTTGCTGACATGGTACTGTCAGAAGCCTGGGACCTGCAATGGCAGGTGAAGAGCAGGGGCAGGTGAAAGCCCAAAGAAGCTATGGCTGGTGCATCACTGGGGTGCTTGCGGGCTGTCTGGAGCTGAAGGTACAGGCCAGAGATCAAGTTCACCATGCAAGCCTGAAGCCTAGGGGTATGTGGTCTCACCTGGTGCTAAGGCAGGTTTGGAGGCTCAGTCTAGAGGAGGCTATTCAGGTGCTCAGCCAGGTTTGGAGCCTAAAATATGGGGCTATAGGGGTCTCCCAGTGGCCTAAAATGTGGGGCCATAAGGGTCTCCCAGTGTTAGGATTTATGCTGCTATGCCCAGTGTTGGGATCCAAGGCAGAGTCCTGTGCTCAGTTCCCTTTCTTTCCCCCCAAGCAGATGGTATCTCTCTCTGTACTGTATTGCTTGGGGCTGGGGAAGGAGTAATGTAGGTAATGTAAAACTGTCCTTCCTACCTTCTTCCATGCATCTCTCACCTGGTTTTCTTAGCTTCTGTGAAGGTATTTTTGTACATGGATAATTGTTTAAATTGATGTTTTTGCAGAGGGGACTACTGCTGGAGAGTCCTACTCCTCTATCTTGTTCCCTTCAACCTTTACATTTACTGTTTACTATGACCCTTACAAACTGTGTGATCCTCATTTTTATTATCCCAATTCACATATTGAGAAACAGACTCTGGGATGAGAAGTGACTTGTTCAAAACCATACAGCTAGTGAATGGAAGACCCAGGTTTTAAACTAAATCTAAATAGTGACAGAATTTGTAGTCTTTCAGTTACACACCACTATAGGGACTGTTTGTGAGCTAAAAATGCTATAGATTTGAATCTTTCACAAAAATCATCTTATTTGTGGCTGCATTTTAATTCTGTGACTCTAAATACAGCTTACAGCAGCAAAATTTAAAATGTGAAACATAAAATAAGCCAAAGGGAATTTGTAAGCTCTTGGAAAGGCAGCTTCAACAACCCCTTCCATGTGTTAGGTAATTTATAAAATTCCTGTGTTTGGAAAAATTTCATTTTTCTTTCTCTGTTTGTTGCAAGCATCTCTATTCTGTCATAAAGACTCTGTTGCTTTGGCAAAATAAGTTAGAGCAAAATTTTAAAAATGTATCTAAAAACATGTTCATTCTGCTGTAGGAAGTAAAATTATAAAAGTTCGACAGTTGGGCATCCAGATTTGAAGAAGAAAAAAATAGTAGGCATGCCAACATTTCACTTTGAAATAGCAAACACAGTCCAAAATTAGGAAAAGGTGACAATCGATTCAGAAAATCACTTATGAGCTGATATATAATTACATGCGTTGACTTCCATTTTGAATATGTAACATTTCACAGAATTGTAAGTGAGGATCTGAAATAGATACAATGGTCAAACAGTCTCCATCCTTCTTGCCAAAAAATACTCTGAACTTGCACAGATTTAGCAAATATTTTCAGAGAAAATATTTCTGATACAACTGAAGAATTAATGTGCTGGTGATTGGAATTGACAAAACTACCATAGTTTTTGATATACCGTAACCCAAAAAAGAAGAGAAAACAAAGTATTTATATACTAGCTAAAGTTTGATACTTTACTTTTTACTCCACCTAGAAATCTCGTCCTGCTTTATTTTTGCCAGCCCAGATCCCTCTTTTCCTTTAATTCAACTAATGCTGATCATGTGCCTATGCTGTCAGGCCAGGGGTCTCATCTCATTTTGTTTTCCAAAGAACCTCTCATCTAAGTACTATCATTTCTTTTTTTCAGATGAAAAAATTAAGAGTCAGAAAGATGAAGTGATTTTCCTAAAATCACACTACTGGTAAGTAGTGAAAGCCAGATTTAAAACAACATTTTCTGATTTACAGGGTAATTTAAGACTTGATTTCTTAGCCACCTTGGCATACAATGATCTTCATTACTAAATTTGTAATGTATTCATAATCTACATTATGTGATTTCATTCTTGTTTATTAAAGTTATCCTCCCAAACAGAACATAACATCTTTTAAGGTTAGAGACCTTGTATTATGCTTTTACCATATTCTCCACACTGCCCTGTACAGTGATAGACATATAGCAGGAGCTCAGCAAATCAACGATCAGTCATAGGTACACTAAAACGGATCCTTGGGTAATGGGAAGACATTCATTTGTTGGTGAGTGTGAAGCTAATTCTTGGAATCTGCACTGACTTTTTCAAGCTAGTAGGGGCAACATCTGCATATTGGCTGTATATAGAAATGACGAATAGAAGAAATGGTGAGAAAGAGCATGAACGTGTTTGGGATCTTTTATTTTCATTCAGTTTTGTGGACTGTAGGCAGTTTTAAAATTACAGTCCTTAAGAGCTGAAATAGGATTTGACAGACTAAGATAAGACTAATGAATTCTACTTCAGGCATTTATTTTCTTCTTTCCTTTTATAATTTATTCCTATCTCTACTGTCTTTATCCTCATCACACATTTCTTTTGATAGCATCCTAATGGTTTACTTTACATTCTTCAAAGATAGTACTACTCTTATATATGTCTTATTTTGTAATTCAGTAAGATTCTCTTTGATAATATTAGGTTCCTTAGGAGCATGATAATTCTTAATATGTGACAATATGGGACTTAATGGGTTCATTGCCTTTATTTTTGTGGATCCAGCATTTGATCCCATGAACTGGTAGGGATGCCCACAGCCTTCCATATAGGTGGACACGTTTATGCCAGGACTAATAAAATTTATTTTTTAAAAATCAGGTAAGCAATTTTCAAATGTAAACTTAAATGCATAGTAAACATTGGAAGTATATGTATCAAAATAACTTCAAAGTGTTCTCAAATCTCACTGATTGTGAGGAATATCAAAGAAAAGGCCAAATAGATTATTATTTAGTTATAGGGTATTATAAGGAGGCTTGACTGTAACTCCTTCTGATTGAAGATGATTGGAGGTGTTATTGACTGAATGTTTATGTGCCCTCATCTGCTTAATTCATATATTGAAGCCCTAATCTCCAGTGTGATGATAGTTGGAGGTGGGGCCTTTGGGAAGTAATTAGGTTTAGATAAAGTCACGAGGGTAGGGCCCCCATGATGGAATTAGTATCTAGAGTTCTCTCTTCCTCTTTCTCCCATGTAAGGACACAGAGAGACAGCGGACATTTGCAAGCTATGAAGAAGGATGTCATCAGGAACTGAATCTGCTGGCACCTAGATCTTAGACTTCCCAGCTTCCAAAACTGTAAGAAATAAATGTCAGCTGTTTAAGCCACCCAATATGTTGTATTTTTTTGCAGCAGTCCAGGCTGATTGAGGAAGATTGAATGTCAAGCTGTTCTGCTGGACAAGTAGAAGGCAAAGATCTAGAAAGGTTTCTATGAGCCGGAAATAGATGCAAACTAGATTGTAAGATCAAAGCTTGGAGCCAAGGAAACTCTAAGACTATGTCTGAGACATAACTTCCAGAATGGTGCATGAAAAGCCCTGAACCCTTTCGTCAGTGAAACAAACATAACTGATGAAAAGTATAGAAGGAAAAAATATCCAAACATTAAAAGACTCTGGAAATTGTCCTTTGCAGCAGATCTGTAGAGAGTTTTCTCAGGAAAAGAGTCTATAAAATCAGAGAGCTCCAAGGCTCACCCCCAGGGAACTGACTTTATGTGGAATAGTTCAAGCTTAAGGGTGCTATTAAAAAATAGGAGATTGTGGTGGTATTTTAAAAGTAACTTGGATTTATTTTAATCAGGTATAGCAAGACAGGTAGACACCAGAAATGACTGTCAAAACTCGCAGATCCCTAGAAATAGGAAGCATGGCACACCCAGCATATAGTGGGCCACAAAGGAAGCACCAGAGTTGGCCAGACCAAAGGGAACAGGGGAAATGTGAACAAAAGGCTTTATTGTGTTTTCTGTGGAAAGGAATGGATGAAGCAGGGTAAATAAGCTTGGGATTGGCTAGTTTGAATAATTTAAGTGATCGCTGGGCTATAAAAAAAATGTCCTTAGAATTCTGGTACTTGGCCCTGAGTGATTAGGACAGGTAAAAGTGGAGTCTGTGAGAGCCTGATAAAAGAGGTGGGTGGGGGTGTGGGCTCTGGATTGGGTGGTTTGCATTAGAAAGGTGTGCTCCCAGGCAAGTTGTTTCCTGTCTCTAGGAATTGATTAACCCTGGGATGGGCAGTCTTTCCAGGGACAGCAAGGCCCCAGGATGTCAAAACATGAGAATACAGAAAAGAAAAGGCATGGATAATGCAGGTGGTAAACAATTAAGAGGAGACTGGTAGTGCCATGAGAGCAAGAAGCTAAACTGTAGGCTCATTAGAAGTTTAATAGAAAGTACCAGGGAAAGAGATAGTTCTTCTTGGGTTGGAACAAACCTCAAAGACTGGCTTCAAAGATTACCCTGGCAAAAGAACCCAAATTTAATTGGACCTGACTCTGGAGAACTTTCATCCTAGGATGTCTGTGCGCATGTCCATGATTATACCCTTTGAGGAGTAATCCCAGAGATTGCACAATGTTGGGGAAATGGCATTCACTGAAGTAATTCAGCTATGTAACTAAACAAATAAACTACCAAAGAATAACAATGATAAGCCCCAAAGAAGAGAGGAGAGTAGATATTCAGAGTTCAGTATTATATAAAATGGACAGTTTTCAACCAAAAGTTATGAGAGATGCAGAGAAGCAAAAATCTTTGAATTGCACAAAGAAATATAAAAAGGCAACAGAGCCTACCTTTAGGAGGATCTACATGCTAGACTCAGTTGACCAAATTTCAAAGCAATTATCATAAGTCTGTTGAAAGATCCAAAGGAAACCATGCCTTAAAAAGTTAATGAAGATATAATGACAATGTCTCATCCTCTAAAGAATATCAATAAAGAGAAAAAAATTATAAAAAAAAACTAATGAAGGCATGATGACAATGTCTCATCCTCTAAAGAATATCAATAAAGTGAAAAAAATTATAAAAAAACAAACAAATAATTCTAAAGTTGAAAACTACAATAAACAAAGTTAAAAATGTAATAGAGGGGCTCAATGGTATATTTGATCTAGCAGAATAAAGAATCAGTGACCTTGAAGATAGATCATTAGAGAGTATGAAAGTTGAAAAACAGAAAAAATAGAATAAGAATTATCAGTCTCAGAGAAATGGTAGATACTATTAAGTGCAACAATATAGGTATAGTAGCAGTATAAGGAAGAGAGGAGAGAGAGAAAAGAACAGAAAAATATATTCAAAAATTTAATGGCTGATAACTTCCTGAATTTGATGAAAAATATTAATTTGCACATCCAGGGAGCTCAGGAACTTCAAGGAGGATTCGTGTAAAAAGATCCTACCCAGACACATCATAGTCAAATGTTGAAAGACAAAGGCAAAGAGAGTCTTGAAAACAGTGAGAGAAAAACAGCTTGTCACTTCAAGGGAACCCTAATAAGAATAACAGCTGACTTCTCTTCAGAAATAATGGATGAAAGAGGATGTGGAATGTCTTATTCAAAGTAAAGAAAGAAATCAAAAGAAAAAAAAATGCTCTCATCCAAAATTCTTAAATCCAATAAAACAAACTTTAAAAGTAAAAGTGAAATATAAACATTCTCTGATAACAAGAATCTATTTAGAACTCAGCAAAATCAGTAAGAAAAAAATCAAACAACCCTATCAAAAAGTGGGCAAAGGACATGAATAGAAATTTTTCAAAAGAAGATATAAGAATGGCTAACAAACATATAAAAAAAGTTCA
>CM052443.1:39685348-39737444 GCA_028533085.1 Varecia variegata
AGAGTGCGATGTGCACTGTCTGGGGAATGGACACGCTTGAGGCTCGGACTCGGGGGATTGGGAGGGACATGGGCAATATATCTATGCAGAACTTTTGTACCCCCATAATAAGCTGAAATAAAAAAAAATTAAAAAAAAATAAATAAAATTAATTTTAATTTTGAAAAAAAAAAAACATTCTCAGATAAGCAAAAACAGAGAATTTTTTTGTGAACTGACTTGCTCTAAAATAACTATTAAAAAATCAAGATTCTTATGGCCAAAAACAAGGGAACTAAGACAGTAATTCAAATCCACATTATAATATAAAATGCCAATAGTGGTAATTTGTATATAATTATAAAAGACAATACATTTGCAAATTTCTTCTCCTTTCTTTTCTTAACTGATTTAAACAATTATATTAAAGAATATGTATATAATTGTATTATTCCTATAACACATAGAAATGTAATATATTAGAAAGTAACACAAAGGAGGTGACTGAGAGCAAAGCTGTATTGGAATAATTAAATGACACCAGTGGTAACTGGAATTCAAAGAAACAAATGAAAAGAACTACAAATGGTAAGAATTTTAAAGTAGCAAAGTGTAAATGTATAATTGCTCTTTTTTCTTCTCCCAGCTTATACAAAAGACAAAGTTGTGTAAAGCAATAATTATGACAATGTATTCTTGGGCTCATAACACACAGATATAATATATATAACATTAATAGTCCAAAGAAGCAGAAGAGGAAGAAAGCTATGTAGGAAAAATGTTTCTGCATTCCACTGCAAGTAGGTTAATGTAAATCTGAAATAAAATTTGATAAGTTAAGCTGTGTATTATAAGCCGTACACCAACCAGTAAGAAAATAATGCAAAAATATTATAAAAAATTATTAAAGAAATTAAAATGTTACACTAGAAAATATTCAGTGAATGCAAAAGAAAGTAGTAAAAAATGAAGAGTAAACAAAAATTACATGAGGCATAAAAACAAAAATTAAAATGGCATACTTAAATCCAAATATATCAATAATAACATTAAGTTTGAATAGATTCAACAATCCAAGCAAAAGGTGTGGATTGTCAGACTGGATTCAGAAAACAAGCTCCAACTAAATGCTTTCTACAAGAGCCACAGTTTAGTTTAAAAAATACAAATTGAAAGTAAAAAGATGAAAGAAATACCATACAAACAGCAATCATGAAAAAGCTGGTTGTCTATATGATTGCCATGCAAAAGACTTAAAAACACAAAAATAGTTACTATAGACAGAGAGGGACATTTTAAAATGATAGAAGTGCCAGACCACCAGGAAAATTTAACAATTATAAACATATGTACTTAATCAACATATCCTCAAATACATGAAGCAAAAGCTAACAGAATATAAGGGAGAAATAGACAATTCAAAAATAATAGTTAAAGACTTCAGTTATCTCACTTTATTTTATTTCATTTCATTTTATTATTTTTAATTTCAGAGTATTATGGGGTACAATCACTTTGGTTACATAAATTGCCTTTGCACCACATGAGTTAGAAGTTACAAGAATGCCAATTCCCCAGACAGTGAGCACCACACCCATTAGGTGTGAGTTTACCCATCCCCTCCTCATCCCTCCCACCTGCCCAGCACCTGATGAATGTTACTTCCCATATGTGCACATAAGTGTTGATCACTTAGTACCAATTTAGTGGTAAGTATATGTGATGTTTGTTTTTCCATTTCTTGTGATATTTCACTTATAAGAATGGGCTCCAGCTCCATCTAGGATAATACAAGAGGTAGTTCACCATTATTTTTTTATAGCTGAATAGTACTCCATGGTATCACATATACCACATTTTATTAATCCACTCATGTATTGATGGGCACTAGGTTTGTTTCCACATCTTTGCAATTGTGAATTGTGCTGCTATAAAGATTTGAGTGCAGATATCTTTTTTTATAGAATGTATTTTTTTCCTTTGGGTAAATACACAATAGTGGGATTGCAGGATCAAATGTTAGTTCTACTCTTAGTTGTTTGAGGTATCTCCATACTGCTTTCCATAGAGATTGTACTCCCACCAGCAATGTATGAGTGTTCCTATCTCTCTGCATCCACGCCAACATTTGTTGTTTTGGGACTTTTTAATGGAAGCCATTCTCACTGGAGTTAATTTATATCTCACTGTGGTTTTGATTTGCATTTCCCTCATGATTAGAGATGTTGAGCATATCTTCATATGTTTATTGTCCATCTTCTTTTGAAAAGTTTCTGTTCATGTCCTTTGCCCAGTTTTTGATAGGGTCGTTTGACTTTTTCTTGCTGATTTTACTGAGTTCTATATAGATTCTAGTTATCAGCCCTTTATTGGATGTTTAGCATGAAAATATTTTCTCCCTCTCTGTAGGTTGTCTGTTTACTCTAATGATAGTTTCCTTGGCTGTGCAGAAGCTTTTTAATTTGATCAGGTCCCATTTGTTTATTTTTGTTGTTGCTGTGATTGCTTTTGGGATATTGTTCATAAATTCTTTGCCTAGGCCAATGTCTATATGAGTCTTTCCAACATTTTCTTCTAGAATTCTTATGGTTTCATGCCTTAGGTTTAAGTCTGTTGTCTATCATGAATTGATTTTTGTGAGAGGTGATAGGTGTGGATCCTATTTCAGTCTTCTGCATGTGGCTATCCAATTTTCCCAGCACCATTTATTGAATAGGGTTTCTTATCCCCAGTGTATGTTTTTGTCTGCTTTGTCAAAGATCACTTTAAATAACAGAACAGTAGAAGATCAACAGGAAGATACAAAACTGAAAAAACACTATAAAACAGCTAAACCTGTGTGTAGACTACATCTATACATACCACATCCAACAAAGCAGAATGTACACTGTTCTTAGGAGCACATGAAAAATCTTCCAGTCTAGACCATATGCTAAGCCATAAAACAAGCCTCAATAAATTTAAAAGAATATAAATAAAAGTGTTCTCCCAAGACAACTGAATAAAATAGAAATTAGTAATCAAAGAAATTTGAGAAAGCCACAAATACTTGGAAATTGAATAATACACTCAAGTAACCAATAGGTCATCAGAAATCAGAAATAGAATTAAAAATTCCTTGAGATTAATAAAAATAAAAACAAAACATAATAACATTTTTGTAACTAAAGCAGTGCTTAGAAGGGAAATTTTAGCTGTAAACATCTACATTAAAAAAATCAATAACATAACCTTCCATCTTCAGGCACTGGGAAAAGAAGAGCAAACCAACCTGATGCATGCAGAAAAAAGGAAATAGTAGGGATTAGAATGGTAATTAATGCAATAGAAAAGAGAGAAACAATAGAGAAAAATCACTGAAACCAAAAGTTGGTTCTTTGAAAAAATTAAAAAAAACTTTGAAATCTTTAGCTAAACTGACAAAGAAAAAAAAGAAAAGACTCACATCACTAAAATCATGAATGGAGAGGAGATATTTCTACCAACCTTATAGAAGTAATGAAAAGACTATAAAGGAATTCTATAAACAAATGGATACCAGTAAGTTAGCTAATTTAAATGAAATAGGCAAATTCTTAGAAAGACACAAAGTAATGAAACTTACAAAAGAAGAAATAGAAAATCTGAATGCCTCTTCACCGAGCAAAGATATTGAATGTCATTATGAATATTTCCAAAAAGAAAAGCCCAGACCAGATTTGCTAGTCACCCACTCAGTATTTATCCATCAACTGATGAATAGATAAATAAAATGTGGTAAGTCTATGCTATGGAGTACTATTAAGCAACAAAAAAGAATGGAAAACTTACTTGTGTTATAATACAACATGGATAAATCTTGAAAGCATAATGTTAAGTGAAAGAAACCAGTCACAAAAGACCACATATTGTATGATTCCATTTATATGAAGATCTAGAATAGGCAAATCTATAAAAACTGAAAGTAGATTAGTGGTTGCCTAGGTTGAGGTGGGGTGGGGATTGGTGCGTAGGTACTGTAGGAGTGGGAACAGAGTTTGTTTTGGGGATTATAAAGTGTTCTAATGTTAGATTGTGGTGATGGTCCCACAATTCTGAACATACTAAAAGACATTGAATTGTATACGTTAAATGGGTTAAATGTATAGTATGTAAATTATATTCTCATAAAGCTATGTTTTTTATTTAAAAACCATGTCCACAGAAAAAGTTGGAATTAAAAGCCAAGTTTTTATTTCAAAGGAAATGTTAATCTAAAGGGGTTAACCAGAGAGAGTTCAACCAAAGGTGATGAAGACAGCACACTGTTCAGAATGAACACTAAGGCCCTAAAAAAGGACCCTAGGAACGGATCAAAACCCAAATCCCAAAGACTAAAATGTTATAAACACAGGAAGTTACTGAGCACTGAGTTTTATTAATGATTAGCAAAGAAAACAAGCCATGAGCAATAGCATATCTGAGAGGCTTGACTCTTTCAGACATAGCTCTTTGAACTCCTTTTCCAGTACTGGGATGCAGTTTAGTTTTAGGATGAGTAATGCTAACTGCACACAAGGCAAGGTAGAGGGAAGTCATTGAGTTTGGGAATCTCTTACTTTTAATGTCTTGCAAGCCCATATCCTTATCTGGTCAAATGACTAATATTCATTATTTATCCCAGCTGAAGCCCATAAATTATAGGATAATTTATAGTAAATAATCTAGATAGACCACGTATATCCAGCTAAAAGCAGTCCTAGAAAAGAAACCATTACAATGCAACCCCTCAGGTCTCTCATTCATCCTTTAGGCAGTAAATTCCATCAGTCAAAATTTGCAAGGAGTTGTGGTAAGGATCAAAATTGCCTTAGGAATCTCTTAGGATAAACAAGTTACAGACTCATGAACCTTTTCTTCCTCATGGCCATAGGCCTATTTATTAGGGTGCCTACAATTCTCCCGGTTGTTGGGGAAGAGGTTTGAGCAGTTCAGGTAATTATACAGGCTTTACTCTTATATCAAATCTTCACTTAAGTTTTACAAATGTATGCATATATCAAATAATAATCACGATAGGATCACCACATTGGCTCTGTGTTATAAGATGGCATAAACAAACTTGAAAATCTTCAGATGTGAGCAACCATGATGATGAGAAAACTCAAAACTATGACATGAGACAAGTCCGAAAAACTGGAGGGTATTTCATTTGGAGGTAAAAAAAATTGGCTTCAGAGGAGAAAATGTTTTTGCTAAGGAGGGAGCGTAATCTAGATCCTCAATATCCTGTCTATGAAAGAGGGGTTAAAGCCTTATGTGTGAACTCAGGAAACAATGAGTAGAACTAATAGAGTCTGTATTCTAATTGTCAAAAGATGTAAGGTGTTGTCTTTGGAGATAAGGAACTTCCCGTTATGCTGCTAATGAAGTGTAGACTGAACTGTCTCTTATCAGAAACACTGTAGATGTGTTCAGCCTGGACCATGTGGTAGATTGATCATACTTCCTGATTTGCCCATGACAGTGCCTGTTTACTTTTTAATCCAGGTGCAATTTTTAATGGGGTCCTTTTTACTCTCAAAAGTGCTCCAGGGCATGGTATGGTGACTTACTTAGAACAATGATTTCTCGCCTCTGGTTAATTAATACAGTAAGCTAGAAAGCTTTTAAAAAATCCTGATGCCTAGACATTGCCCCCAAACCATATAAAATCAGAATCTTGGGGATGAGATGTAGCCATCAGTAATTTTAAAAGGCTCCCAAGTAATTCGAATGTGCAACAGGGGTCAAGGATCCCTTTCCTGGGAAATCTTTCCTTCTATTCCAATCTTAAATAGAGTCTATTATTCTATTGTTATGATAATATGTGTTGTACTCCACAAAGAAAGCAAAGCTTAGAACTGTGCTACTATTATAAATACAGTAGAGAATAAAACGAATGAAATATAAATTGTCATGTTTTTCTAATTCCATGTATGTGCTTTTATTTCCTACCACAAAAGAGTCCCTTTTCATCCCCTCCAAAAACCTGATGACACTTTTAAGCTTACATTTTCTTTTATCAAATGAAAAATAGATCATATAAAGCTTTTATTCCTTGGGAAAACCTGAGTCTATGAAGAGTTTTACACGACGCTTACACTCTTCCTTTAATGAGGTAATGATTCTGTCAAGTGTTGGGCTAAGAGGTTTACCATGTGTGCAACATTGAATTAAATTGGCGCACAGTAGATATGGCAGTCGTTGAGCTTTCTTATTAGTTTATTAGATTTGATCCTTTGAAATATTTTACCACTTAGCTGGGAGCCTTTGAATTCACTTTAATGAGTCTAGTCCTTTATCAGCTGCTTCTTGAAAATGATTTTACTTCTTATCCTGGTCGTCAAATGATTGTGGGCTACATGCTAATAATGTATTTTTCATTTGATAATTCCTGAGAGGAAAAATAAAACCCACTCCAGTCAATTGTTTCCATGGAACTTTCATTTAAGTGATGAAAATATATGGTAAGGATTGGAAAACACCATGTATACGTCCCAAATGACATTTTAAAAGATAAAATTCACCCAAGATTTCTGAAATGTTAACAGGAATATATTTTATAAAGTTGATACCATTTCATACACATTTTAAGAGAGGCATCGTGCCTCTGTTTTGTTTTATTAGGAAATATAAAGTAAGAGCTAAAATTATTGGATTTTCAAAGAAGATTAAATATCGTGTCTATTTCCCTGTCATGCGCAGGAATCATTGTTCTCTGACCTGGAATCTTCAGCTGAAATACTGAAAATCCTTCACTTGCTAACATTTGGCTTGTTGAATGGGTAACTTGATTCAGAGAATCCAACCCTGTTTTCAATTCTTGATATAAATGATTTGCTCTTGCCATGAGATGTGGTAGGCAGCTGCCACTCCTCATTTCTTTTTCTATGTGCTCTCATGTACTTCATTTACCCCAAAGCCTCAGAAAACACACGAGCAGACTGGAAACCATACAGTATAATCATTTAACGAAATAGAACAAAATTAGTCCTCAAAACAACTGGTGCTAAAAACTAAATTCACGTAGGAAAGGCGTTTTATCCCTACTTGTCTTTCAGATGTCTAATCTTTTTCTGGCTCCCTCTGGCTTATCTGATGACAGAGTGGATCTTTTCCTATAGAAAAGACAAAAAGACTGGATAACTGTGTGAAGCAAAGTGAAATAAGTCACGTTCACACTATTCTGTCTTGCTGTTTAGTCCAAATCAATTTTTATAACTTTTGTGCTTAATAGATTTAAGTCAGGTCTTGGTAGAAGAGCAGAGTTAGCATGACTAGAAGGATCATGTACATTTATGATTATTTTTGTTTTAGTTGGTTGAATAATATTATATTAGTTCTTTGGTTTCAAGAATCTCTGACAGGCAATCCAATATGTTTGTGTTCAGAAAACTCTTAAAGGAGGTTCTCCCTTCTTTCTGAACTAGCCCTGGAATAAGTAATAAATGCCATTCTTGTTTCCTACTGCTAGCAATTTTCACAACCTTCTCTCTGAGTTTTCTCTGACACAGAAACACAGATGAGCCATCTTTAACCATTAGACATTTTCCTTTTCAGCCTTCCAACTAATTCTTTTGTGTTTTTGTACGTGTGTATATATGCACGTATGTAGGTACTTATTTAGTGGCGTGGCTATTTATTTGTACCCCCACCTTCTTCTGGAATGAATAAAAGGTGGCTTGTGAGAATATAGAAAATATACCAAAATTATAGAAGTTAATGACAATGAAAGAATAAATACAATATAAGACATAGATTGGAGCTAATAGTGATTACAATATGCATAACCTAATAACCTACTCACTTGTTAATGAGTGAGCTATAATTTGACTCTAAGGAGCCAACTTAAAAAAAAAAATAAACCTCGTTAGTTACACAATTCACAGGTACCATAAGATAAAATCAAAGAAATTTTTCAGGAGATGCACAATTAATCTTAACGCTGAGACCAGTCAGTCCTTTCTCCCTGGAGTTTTTAAGCAAAGCAGATATCGTGCAATCTAATAAATAAATAATGTTCTAAGGATATTACATCCATAGATAAATCTATTTTCTTTACTTCCTGAAAGAGAGTTTTTTGGGGTATAAATTTATATTGTAATTGTTAATATTGATAATGATAGTTCAACAAATTTTAATGGTACTGGTGATGATTATTATTCACGTGTCTGTGTGCAAATTAAATGGCCAATGTATAACGATCAAGGAAGGCTCAAATACCCTAGATATGTGGGCAGTTTTGGGTTAGGATGAGTTCCTTTTACCCTTCCTATGTTTTACATTTCCCTATGCATTTTTGCATACCATCTTTACTGGTGTATACTTAAGGGCCAATATCTTGGTTTTTGCCATTTGCACTAAAGTGATACACAGGTTCAAAAAATCCCTACGTTATTTAACTTTGTTTCTAAGCTTCAGTTTACATCATACTAATGCTATTTAGGTCAGAGCCCCTCCCAAAACTGATCAAAGGCAATGTCAGTAGGATGTCCTGACATATTAGACATAGGTTGAGAGAGAAAGAAAGTAGTTGAGGATGACTTGAGGTTTTTGACCTGAGCGCTGAGAAGGATGGGGTTGCCACTGATGGAGATACGGAAGACAGTGGGCAGTGGGTGGGTGGGGAACAGATTTTGGAGGGAAGATAGAGAGTCAGTTTTCGATAAGTTGAGTTTAATATGTCTCTGCAGCATCCAGAGGGGGCAGTGGGAAATTTGAGGAGGCAGTTGGCTATGACAGTGTGGAGTTCAGGGGAATAGTCTGGGTAAGAGTAATAACTGTAAGAGTCCTAAGGTATAAAACCATAGGCTAAATAACTGAATGAGTGTAAACCGGGGAAAAGGAGTGGTGGTCCAAGGTCTGAACCCTAAAACATTTCACTTTTAGGAATTTGGTAAAATTGAGAAATGTCCAGTGATGCAGAAGCAAAACCAGAAAAGTAAGATGTCTTGGAAGGCAAAGGTTGAAGGTATTTTAGGAAGAAGTCAGTGATCAATTGTGTCAAATGTATTTGAAAGGTCCAGTAAAAAGAGAGCTGAGAATTAACCATTCAACTTAGCAGCATGGAGGTCACTGGTGATGTTGGCAAAAAATTGTTGGGGGAAAATCCTGACTGGAGTGAGGTTGAGAGAAAATGGGAGGAGGGAAATTAGAAGTGGTAAATATGGGCAATCTGAAGGAAGTTATATTATACCGGGGAACAGAAAGATGGAGCTATGGCTGGACAGGGGTGAGACTAAGAGAAAACATTTAAAATGGGAGAAATCTCAGCCTATTTTTATGCTGCTAGGAATGTCCTGGTAGAGAGAGACAACTGATTGAGCGGAATGTCTGGAGGATGTCCTCAAGTAAGTGAGCGGGATGGGCTCTAGGGCAGGCATTGGCTTAGGAGGGGTACAGTTAGTCCAGCTATGGCACAAAAAGTAGAGAAGAGAAGGAACTTATAGATAATAATTGTGGTGAAATAAGAAACTAAGTCTTTAGCTGAGAGTGAGGATTGGGGAGGAAATGTGGTATGTTTGAGGAAAGAGGAGAAGGTATGTAGTAGTTATCTAAGGAAATAGAGTGTGATTGTCAGGCTCCCTTAAGGATCCAATTCAAATTAATACTCATACATTTTAAGTGAGACTAGTCAGCATCCTTGTGTGCCTTTCTCCAACCACGTCAGCTGTCTGGGTAGGGGTTGTGGCATAGAAAGCAGTTGATTTTAACCAGGGTTAGGGTTTTTATGTAATTATTTATTATTTTATAGTTAGAGTTATCATCTTAAAAAAAGTGCAGAAGTGATGTATTTCACATTGCATTTGCATAGCATCAACTTAGTTGTTCATTCAATAAATACCGGTGTGAGACTCCATGGTTAGCGAAATAGACATGGTTCCTGCCCTCAGGGAGTTCACACACAGCCCATGCAGTTCATGTTTGTGGAAAGAGGTGTGATAAGCCTGGATAATATAGGTTTGGCATGTGGAGGGCAGGGACTGGAAAATGAGTAACTGTTTTGCAAATGTTATGTGTAGGTACAAATGCATTAAAGCAGCCACAATTATTTCTAATATTTTAAGTCAGAAGGTCTCAAACTTTGGCCTCAGGGTTCTTTTGTAATCTTAAAATTTTTTTGTGAACCCCACAAAGCATTTTTTGTGGGGGTTATAGGTATTGATATTCATAGACTAGAAATGAAAATTGATAAATTTAAAAAATATTTATTTAATTAAAAAATAACAGTAAAGTCACTATACATTATTTATGTTCACATATCTAACATACTTCTTATGAAATGTAACTACATTTTCCAAACAAAAAATGTTCAGTATTAAAAGTGCCACTGTATGTATTTTTTTTAAAAATCCCTGACTTAGTAGATGCAGCTGGATTCTCATCTCTGCTTCTGCATTTAGTCTGTTGGGATTGTGTGCATCACATAGCCTCCAGAAAACTCCACTGTACACTTGGGAGACAGTAAGAGCAAACAAGGTAAAAAGCAGCTTAGGACTATTATAGATATAATTGTGACCTTGTATACTCTCAAAGGGTCTTGGGGGCCCCAGTGGTCTCTGGAGCATTTGAAAATGGCTACTCTCAGTAATAGCTAATTATTAATAAAAAGTGAAACAAACATGGCCATTCACTATAACAGTAGCCTATGGGTGTGGCATCAGAAAACAAAATTGCCTGACAGTTTAATTAGAGTAAAAAGGCATTGGCTGATAATTTATCTCTTTTTTTTTGTTTATTTTGCCTTTTGTTTGACCAGTGTGTTTCTTAAAAACACAGAATTGATGAAATTTAAGGGAATCTGGAATACAATTATTATAATTGTTCACCATGCAACCCTGGAAGAAGAAGCTGAGGTCCAAAGAAGTGACAGTCTGTGGTTGCAATGATGGTTAGGGATAGTTACATATTTTAAAATAGAAAATGGAAATATACTAAATTGAGTTGTTGTCAAAACCATTACATAAATTAGTATAAAATTGAGTATTTCAAATAATGTAATTTAGCATCCAGATTTGATCATCTATTCTGAAACAATTCTAATTTTTTATCAGACTGTATTACTCACACACTCCTAATTATTCAGAGGCAGCTGCTTAGAAACGGGGCACAAAGTTTGGAAGGGATTAAGAAGTTGTTCTTGGATTTTCTTTGTAATTTCAAATCTTTTCTAGTCATGGTGACATTGTAGTATATTAGTCACTCGCTTCAAGAACAGCAAAGGTAAAAAGGAAAGGAAAGAAAGGAAAAGAATAGAAAGACGTTATAGAGTTTAGAGTCTTCTAAAATCCATTTTTTTACTAACACAATGGAAATAAATACCCCTTTGACAACAAATGTTATTTATAAGCAACACTTGGAATTGCTGCAAATCTTCACCATCCATTGCACACTTTTATTACAAACTAAGAAACAGCATAAATCCCAACTGCATCTTTAAAAGAAATTCAAATTTAGTGTATGTTATTACCCAATGCTAGAAGCAGCTGATATATATATATATATATATATATATTTTTTTTTTCTCCCCCCAGTCCCCACACATTGCAGGGTATGTCTGGAGGGAGGAGCAAATATTATCTGCTCTGTTAAACAGAATGGACATTCATTATTCAGCATACTTTTACAGTGGAGGTAATGTATAATTAGCAAGCTAGCTAGTATATTTAAAATGTATAAATAGAAATTTGAGAAAAGACAAGCCAAACATGTATGTCTTCAGAATCCTTTCCTTTCAACTTTTTCAATTTTTCTTTTCTAAGACAGTGGTACTTACATGAGAGAGAAAAGGAATGATCAACTGTAGTCAACCTCGTTTAGCCTTGAGCTCCTTGTCAATTACTTGTTAATATGCTTCTTCCAAGGTACAGCAGAGGAACATATTAAGTGGCCACCTTCACTAAGGTTATAGGTTTTCCCTAAAGTTAAAGGTGAAAGTTGTATACAAATGAAATATTTAGTGGAGCCTTAGAAATGCCTTGTAGAACAAACAACATTCACTCAACAAATATTTGAGCACCTAATACAGCAATTCTCAATCCTGGTTGCACGTTAACCCCACCAGGGAAAATTTTTAAGAAACACCAATGCCCTGGGTGCATCCCAGATCAATTAAATCAGTATCTCTAGGGTACAGATCAACAATCAGAATTGTTTTTTTTTAACTCCTCAATTCTAATGTGCTAGAAACTGCTGTACCTACCCCCTACAGATGAGTAAATCATGCTCAGTGTCTTCAAGGAGCTCTCAGAGTAGTATGGAAGACAAAAATATATGTAGAACATTGTACTATATCACATGAAGTATAGAATATGTATTTTCAAGCTGTTACATACTATGTTCTGGGAACTACACATACATATATTATTCCTAATCCATAAAACCCTATAAATTTGTCATTATTATCATCATTTTACTGGTGTTGAAATTAGGTTTCTAAGGGCTTAGTAAATTGACCAAAGTCACATGCTAGCAAAGGGCACAATGGATGTTCAGCTCATATCTTTCTGAATCTAAAGCTTGGAAACTTTCCACTAAGGCACACTGTCTCTAGGAAGGTTCTCAGAGGTAATAACACTTGAGTTTCGGCTCTAGGGATAAGCAGACTTGGTTACTTGTGCAATGAGGTAAGGAGATCCCATGGTGTACCAAAGACAGAAGCACGAAAGACCATGGCCCGTTGGAAAATTATGCATAGTTACATGTGGCTATCTAGAGTGGGGTCACTGATACGCTTGGTGAGTGATGGGAGGTGAAACTGTAAAAGTAAGCAAGAATTAAATCATGGATGTTAAATATTTTTATTTGAACATCAAAATGTTAAGGACATCATACATAGTAAATTCATAGTGACTTGCAGTGGATGCCCATTAATTTATCTGCTCAGCAACGTTTTTTTGTCCTGGAAACATTACTCTATCATTTCTGGGGTATGCTCTACTCTCTTTCCAACAGTGTGGTTACATGATCCTTACACACTCTTATCTGTTGGTTCCTAACTCTGAACAACTGACCTCTCTTTATTGGCTCAGGAGTGTAGCCATGGCAAGCAAAGTCCTTCCCTAAGGTTTTCCACCTAAAAGTGAGAAAGAAAGTCAGTGCCCTCCAGCTGACAGATGCTGTGCGATGTGAAGCCCAGAGCTGCTGGCAACTATGTTGCTACTAAATGAAGGGAAATGCAAAGACACCCACATTCATAGAAAAGCAGATATGGGAATGGAGACAGAGAGTCTCTGATTCTGACTGTCCTTTAGGCCCAGCTATATTCCTGATTGTATTATAATGGTCAATATTGTTTGGTAGTAATTAACAGCCCCCAAATGACAGTGGTTTAAATATTGCAGGCATATTTCCTGTCCATGCTCATATCTGTCATGGGTCAGTGGAAGGCTTTGCTCATCATATTCACGTAGGGACCCTGGTGTATGGAGCAGACCCATCTCAGAGGTTGTTGCTCTCCATAGCAGAGGAAATTGAGCGTGCTCCCAAGGCACAAATCACTGACCAGGAGTAGTTACATTGCCCCACCTAACCACAAGAGAAGCATGAAGTACACACCATATGGCCAGATCGAGGGACAACCAGGAAATAGTTGATCTCACAGCACTAATGACTGTCACAATAAACTTCCTACAGATTGCTTCTTTTAATCCTTCACATTTCTGATTAGTGCTATTATCTTTCCTATAAATTCTCCTTTTAATTTTAATTTAGTGCATTAATTTTTACTTGCATGAAGCAATAAATGTCTATAAAGTAAATGGTGCTAAAAGGCTTTTAAGAAAAGCAGGTGTCCTCCCCGCCACTCCCTGTCCTAATCCCAAGGGACAGTCACTTTCAACTCTTTAAGGGACTTCTCCCTTCTGCTGTATCAATTGCTGCTTCACTAGCTGCTTTTGTTTTGCCCAAAACATGTTGGCATCTCTTATGTGAAATATCCTCATGGACCAGGAGTTTTCTTTTAGCATGGATATGCATGGAAACAAATGTGACATCTTTGGTGTTGTCTTCTTCCCACTTACGGTATCTTTGAGGGTTTATTGATTAAAAACAATATTTACTATTGTTTTGATGAGGTTTCAAGAGGAGACAGAAATACGCCACGTATATTTATGTTCCCCACTTCCCAAGTTCTAATTGGGTTTCACTCAACTGAGATTAAAGAAGTCCCCCAAAATGTGAAGCTCTTAAATCTCTGGGTCCTCTAACTGCAGCAGTAACATGGACATGCTAAAAGACTGCATAGCTCTGTGGAATGAAATTCATTTGAAAGTAAGTATTACAAACTCAGATTTCTTCCTAGGAAGTGTGGCATATTTGCTTGTTACACTAGAAAAGCCAACCTTGAATTTAGAGGTGGGAAATTCAGTTTGGAGAACCTATGAAGTATTCTGAAGTTACACTTAGTCATCCTTCATCCCGGTTTCACTTTCTGTGGTTTTGGGGTGGTCCACAACTAGGTCGGGACAGTACTATGAGATATTTTGAGAGAGATAGACACAGTAGTCATATAACTTTTATTACAGTATGTTGTTATAATTGCTCTATTTTATTATTAATCTCTTACTGCACCTAATTTATAAATTAAACTTTATCACAGATATGCATGTATAGGAAGAATTATAGAATAATAGGTTTTGGTACTATCCAAAGTCTTATGCATTTACTGGGGGTCTTGGACCATATCCCCCACAGAATAGGGGGGACCACCATATTTGTATTTTAGCATTTCTAGAATCTTTTCCACACAGCTCAAGAATTACAATACAGGCTGGGCGCGGTGGCTCACGCCTGTAATCCTAGCACTCTGGGAGGCCGAGGCGGGCGGATGGTTTGAGCTCAGGAGTTCGAGACCAGTCTGAGCAAGAGAGAGACCCCCGTCTCTACTAAAAAATAGAAAGAAATTATATGGACAGCTAAAAATATATATAGGAAAAAATTAGCGGGGCATGGTGGTGCATGCCTGTAGTCCCAGCTACTGGGGAGGCTGAGGCAGGAGGATTGCTTGAGCCCAGGAGTTTGAGGTTACTGTGAGCTAGGCTGACGCCACAGCACTCACTCTAGCCCAGGCAACAGAGCGAGACTCTGTCTCAAAAAAAAAAAAAAAAAAAAAAAAAAAAAAGAATTACAATACAAATACAAAAGCTAACCTAGCATTGGGACTCAATGGAGAGAAATAAAATTTTTTGTCTTGTCAGGTCATTGATTTTATGACACTGACTTATTTTTCCCCAGGCTTTAGAAATCTTTCCAACTTTTATCCCTCTTTTTCTCTGTTTTGTTTTGAGACTCTCTCTGAGGAATTTCTTATAGATTTTTTTTTTTTCCAGCAAAGGTTAGAAGCCCCTTGGGAGCCTTTCAAGAGTGCATGAGAATGACAGAGTAAAGAACAGAGTTTGTTCTCAGAAGAGTATAACACTCCATTATATACACAGAAACCATTATTTAGATTATTGAAGATATATGTGGATATTGACAATTAAGATGATAATTAAGAGACATGTTATCATAATGCAGAGAGAAAAAGCCTCTGTGAATGACTGTTTTCCCAATGCTCAGAGAAAATTTTATAGGGCTAGAAAATATATTTTTATATTTTAACTTAGGAACTTTGTTATAGTGATAGTATATTTATTTTCTGTTTCCATTAGGAGCATTTTATTAATAGTAGAATTGAGGCACCTGAAATGTAAATATCTATTGCATTTGGAGTAATTCTAGCTTAACCAAAATTTCCAGCATCCTATAACGAATTATACGTACACCTACAATTTCAGCTAAAACATTTATTAAAGTATTGAGACAGTAGTCTCCTTAAAAATAAAATGAATTGGATGACAAAAATTTCTTCAATAATTAGACCAATCCTCCCATCCCTTCTTTCTCCAATACCCTTGTTAGGTGCTATCAACCTAGTGCTTCATATTAAGAGAGCTTAGGAGATTTCTTAAGGATGTTATTTGAAAGAAAGAACTACTTTCCTTTTTTTGTTGGATAAATAAGGCTGAGACGTTACAGAGACATTATGAATTTCCAAGTATGCAAATTGTATTTTAGGAAAGATAAATGTGGGTACCAATCTAACTTAACCTGTATTTCTTGTCTTACAAAATCCCCATTCATCTGTATGGGTAGAGAACAGTTTTATATGTGTTACTTCAGGTTCTTCTATAATCATCTCCAAAAAAATAGCTGTCATCAAATTGTAGAACTGAAGCAAACTAAAATGGTTTCTCTTTTAAACAAAGGCTTTCTAATTTGAGTTTTATAGACAGAAAAGGAAAAATGAAAATTGCATCAATTACCCATTCCTTTCTTTTCTCACCCTGGCATGCAACATAAAATATTCTCATGGTTGGGGAGGTCTCTTTTAATATATTTGGAGATAAGTGTGACCTGCCTTCTCTTGGACCATGACTGACTGCTGTCAGTCCTCAGCACCACTACTTGTTTTTTGAAGTTTATTTGCCCCATAAATTATGAAGGTTCAAACTGGAGCTCACAATATTAGCTGAACAGGCAGGCGGGCACTGCAGCAGCCCACCCTTTCTGAGAAGCTCAGACGTGTTATACAGTTCTTCCTACACACTCGTGTCCACCGGCGGTCTCTCCTTAACTGTTCCATTTTCCAAAACCTGCTAAGTCATGATTAGTTGATTTTTTCCTCATCAGTTTATTTATTATTAAGGTTTAGTTGGGGAAGTGGAGAGCTAACTAATATGGACTCTATTACTTTAATTTACTTAGTGTAACAAAATTTGACTAATAGAGATCAGCAAATTTTCTGGCCAGGTCCTTATGACTAGCTAAATTTTTTCCTGTTTTTTAAAAGTTTTATTCAATAAGTATTTATTGAGGCTTACCGTGCACCAGGTGCTTTTCTAAGTGCTGGGAATACAACTCTGGAGAAAAACAGACCATGCCACCATTCCAAAGGAGGTGCATTTTAGGGATGGGAGATAATAAACAGCTAATCATATATGTCAAGAGGTGATACATGCTGAGAACAAAAATAGAGCAAGGCAATGGGATCAGATAATGCTGCAGTGTGTGCTATTATGAATAAGGTCACCTGGAAAGTCCTCTTTGATAACTTGTAATTTGAACTAAAGCCTAAATGAAGTGAAGAAAGTCATGTGGATATCTGGGGGAAAATGCTTGTGACAGTGGGAACAGCAAGTGGAAAGCTCTGAGGCAGGTGTGTGGTTGTCCTGTTGAAGGTTTAGCAAAGAGGTCAGTGTGGCTGAAGTGGAGTTAGGGAGGGTAAATGTGATGGATGAGACAAGGGAGAAAGGGAGGTGGGAAGAGAGCAAGTCTAGTCATGTAAGCCATGAGAAGGCTTTAGATTTTATTCTGATTAGCCAAGTGAGATGAGATTGGAAGTTTTTAAAAAAATTTTAACTGACATAAAATAATTTTACATATTTATGGGATACATAGTGATGTTTCGATACATATAATGTATAGTGATCAGATCAGGGTAATTAGCATACCATCATCTAGCTTTTCCAGCACCATTTATTGAAGAGACTGTCCTTTCCCTGATGAGCATTCTTAATGCCTTTGTCAAAAATTAGTTTGATAATGTTCAATATCCTTCTTTTAGCTATCTGGAACTATATGATGTACTATTGTTCACTATGGCCATCCTGTAGTGGTATAGAACACTAGAACTTATTCCTCCTATCTAGATGTCATTTTGTATCCTTCAACAAATCTCTCCCTATGCCCCTCTTCTCCCTACCATTCCCAGCTTCCAGTGACCTGTGTTCTTCTTTTTACTTTTATGATTTTAATATTTTTTAACTTCCACACATGATTGAAAGCATGCAGTGTTTAAATTTCTGTTCCTGGCCTATTTCACTTAACATAATGTCCTCCAGTTTCATTCATGAAATTCAAAAACCTAGAGGAAATGGATAAATTACTGAACATGTGGAACCTACCAACACAGAAATAGAAAACCTGAACAGACAAATAATAAGTAATGAGAGAGAATCACTAATAAGAAATCTCTTAACAAAGAAAAGTCCAAGGACTGGATGGCATCACCACTGAATTCTAGTAAACCTTTAAGAAGGAATTAATATTAATTTTTCTCAAACTATTAAAAAAAATGGAAGGTTAGGGAGTTTTTTCTAACTCATTCTACAAGGCCAGCATAACCATGACACAAAAATCAGAGAAGGAAACAACCACAAAAGAAGACCACAGGTGAATGTTCCTGATGAACATAGATGCAAAAATCCTCAACAAAATACTAGCAAACTGAATCCAACAACACACCAAGAAAATAACACACCATGATCAAATGGAATTTATCCTAGGAATGCAAAGATGGTTCAACATAAACAAATCAATAAAGGTGATGCATTGCATCAACAAAATGAAGCACAAAACACCAAATGATCATCTCAGTAGATGCAGAAAAAGTGTTTGATAAAATTTAACATCTCTTTATGGTAAAAATGCTTAATAAGTTAGGTATAGAAGGAAAGTATCTCTCATAATAAAGGCCATATATGACAAACTCAAAGCTTTTCCTCTAAGAACTATAACAAGGCAAGGATGCCCACTCTCACCTCTCTTATTCAACACAGTATTAGAAGTCCTAGCCAGAGCAATTAGGCAAAAGAAAGAAATAAAAGGCATCCAAATTGGGAAGGAAGAAGTCATATTTTCCCTGTTTGCAGAAGACATGATCTTATATGTAGAAAAACTTTAAAGACTCTACCAAAAACTCTTAGAACTGATAAGCAAACTCAGTAAAGTTACAGGTACAAAATCAATATACAAAAATCAATGATGTTTCTATGCATGAACAATGAACTAGCTGAAAAAAAAATCAAGCTGGAAGCTCAGACTTGGGGGGGGTGGGAGGGGCATGGGCAATATATTTAACCAGAACTTTTGTACCCCCATAATAAGCTGAAATTAAAAAAAAATCAAGCTGGCAATCCCATTTACAATAGATGTAAAAAAATACCTATGAATAAATTTAACCAAGGAGGTGAAAGCCCTCTACAAGGAAAACTATGATCCATTGATGAAAGAAATTGAAGAGGACACAAACAAATGGAAAGACATCCCATGCTCATTCATCCGAAGAATTAATATTATTTAAATGTCCATACTACCTAAAGCAATCTACAGATTTTGTGTAATTCCTATCAAAATCTAATGACAATCTTCACAAGAATAGAAAAAAGGATCTTATACTTTGTATGAAACCACAAAAGACTATGAATAACCAAAGTAATCCTGAACAAAAAGAACAAAGTTGGAGGCATCACATCACTAGATTTCAAAATATACTATAAGGCTACAGTAACCAAAACAGCATGGTAATGGCATAAAAACAGAGACAAAGACCAATGGAATGGATTAGAGAACTCAAGAAGTTAATCACATATCCACAACAAACTGATTTTTGACAAAGGCACTAAGAATGCTCATCAGGGAAAGGACAGTCTCTTCAATAAATGTTGCTGGAAAAGCTAGATATCCAAAGGTAGAAGAATGAAACTAGACCCCCCACTGTTTATTATATATAAAAATCAACTCCAAATGGATCTAGGAACTAAATTTAAGACCCAAAATGATAAAGCTGCTAGAACAAAACATAGAGAAAACAGTTAAGGACATTGGTCTGGGAAAAGGTTTTATGGCTAACAACTCAAAAGCACAGACAACAAAAGCAAAAATAAACAAATGGGATTATATCAAACTGAAAAACTTCAGTTTTATTGCAAAAGAAACAATCAACAGAGTGAAAAGGCAACCTATAGATGGGAGAAAATGTTTGCAAACTATTCATGTGACAGGGGACTAATATCCAGAATATACAAGGAACTGAAACATCTTAATAGCAAAAAACCAAACAATTTGATTAAAAAATGATCAAACGATCTGAATGGACGTTTCTCAAAAGAAGATATATAAATGGCCAAGAAATATGTCAAAAATGCTCAACATCACTCATCATAAGGGAAATTCAAATAAAAACCACAATGAGATGTCATCTCACTCTAGTTAGGATGACTATTTTCAAAAGGACAAAAACAGATGTTGGCAAGGATGCAGAGGAAAGGAAATTCTCATACACTGTTGGACATGTAAATTAGTACAGCTACTATGGAGAACAGTATTCCTCAAGAAACTACAAATAGAACTACCATATAATCCACCAACTCCCTACTGGATATTTATCCAAAGGAATAATTAGTATACTGAGAAGACATCTGTACTCTCATGTTTATTACAATACTATCCACAATAGCTAAGATATGTAATCAACCTAGGTATCCAAAAACAGATGAATAGATAAATAAAATGTGGTACATATACACAATGGAATACTATTCAGCCATAAAAAAGTGTGATATCCTGTCATTTGAGATTGGAGGCTTTTGGATTTGGAAATGTGAGGTTACTACATTCTTTATAAAAGTTTGCCAGAGTATTGAGAAAACAGATTGATTAGAGTGGGCTCACGAAAGAATGGGATGACAAGAAATGGAGAAAATTAGTATAAACAATGCTTTGGGAGAGTTTTGCTATAAATGGAGCAGAAAACGTTGATAAGATAGAGGAAGGGTTTGTTCGTTTAGTTTAAAGTATTTATTTTAAAATGGGATTATGTTACAACACTTTTGTGTGCCTAGGCAAGCAAGAATAGAGGAATGGAGCAAGAACTCTATTAACTGGCCCCTACCTAAGCCCCTTATGGGTCGGGACTCTGGAAAACTACACATAATTGAAAGGGCATACAGAGGCAGACTAGAATTCATAGGGACTGAAATCCAGCTTCAAATCACCTTTGTTTTTAATCTCTGTTATTGCATTGAGGAGATGCTCTGCGATTGTCAAAACAAGTACCAAGTGTAAATTTCCTATGGAGAAAGATAATATCATATTGTGCCTTAAATTATTTCTATAATTTGTCATATAAAATGTCTGGCATTCAATCAAAATATCCAGGCATATGAAGGTGTAAGATAATGTAGCTAAAAGCAAATAAAAATATTATACAAAAGGAAAAGATTCAGAGATAGTCCAGATAACAATGTTATCATACTCAGATTTGAAAAACACCATGCCAAATAGTTTCGTTGAAATTAAAAGAAAAAGTTGGAGAACTCTTGCAGAGAACTGCAAATAGTAAAGATGAACAAAAGGAAGTTTTACAACTGCAAGAGTCATTATCTGACATTCAGAATTAAGTTGATAAGTTCAACCATAGATTTTATGCCACTGGAGAGAGAATTAGTGAACTAAATAGTAAGCTGAAAAAATAAAGAAGTCATCAGTCTGAAGGATGGAGAGACCAAAGAATAAAATAAATGAAAAAAGTGTAAAAGATATAAGAAATATAGTGAATACAGCCCCAGAAACAGTTTGAACAATATTTGGAAAATTGATGGTTGGGAATGTTCCAAATATGATCAAGAGCGTAAAATTAAAAATTGAAGCCCTACAAACTGGCAGAGTAAGTAAAAAGGAAAGCTACACCTAGGATTATCATAGCAAAAGAGCAACCTCTCCCCCTCAAAAAATATTAAAGGAGCCAAATGGAAAAGGACATATTACCATATTAACAACAAAAGACAACAATAAAACTGACAGCTTCTTCTCAAAATCAACAATGGAAACCAATTGACTCTTTAGGTTACTGAAAGAAAATAACCTCTGAGTTCATATTTTATACCCAGTTAAGATAACCTTCAAAAATGATGTTGACATAAATATATTTTGGAACAAATGCAAACAGAAGTCATCAACAGGAGACACTCCTGCAAGATTCTGTGAAGAATGACATAAGTATATAAATATAAGCTAAAATTGACCATATAAACAAAAGCTATGATGTTTTGTAAGGCTTTAAATATATGGAGTTAAAATAATCCATAATAAGTAGAAAGAGAGAGTAAATAAAGTTCTCCTACATTGTGAAGAGATAGAACTATCAATATATGTTAAACTTGAATAAGTCAAGAATGCATTTTATAACCTTAAAGAAAACAGGTAAAAGATTAGTATAAGTTCTAAGACAATAAGGATAGTAACAGTTACTATAAGAAAGGTAAGAAAAGGAAACAAATTATTTATGTGGAACCAATAGAAAACAAATAGATTTAAATAATAGATTTAAAAAAGTAATGTAATTGCATTAAATGTGAATTAAAGGACAGATATTGTCATACAGGATAAAAAAATCAAGTCCAGTGATAAGCTGGTTAGAAGAGATAGTGAAAATAGCACGTAGAAAGGTTGAAAGTAAAAAGATAGAAAAGGTATTGCATGTATTATCTAAAGAAAGTTGGCTTAGCCAAATTACTTTTAGATCAAATGTACTTAAAGGCAAAAAACATTACTAATGATAATATAAGACTGTACAATGCTAAATGGTTTAGTTCACCAGAAAGATATAAATATTCTAAATTTGAATGTGCCTCATAACATAACCTGAAGATATATAACAAAGAAATACAGAGAAAAAGAAATCTGCAATCACAGTGGGGCACTTTTATAAGCCTCTCTCAGGATTTGATAAAACAGACCAAAAATCAGTAAGGTCACAAAATAGTTGAACAAAACAATTAGCAAAATTGATATTTTAGAGTACTGATTCTAACAACTATAGTAGGCATAGAAAATTCACCCAAATTGCCCATAAGCTGGGTCATAAAGAAAGTCTTAACAAATTTCAAAGAATTAAAAACGCAGAAGACATGTTCTCTGATCATACTGCAATTAGGCTAGGAGCCAATCACACAGAGACAACTAGAAAGTTACCATATGTCTGGAAATTAAAAAATAATTTACTTATAAATAATTCATGGATCAAAGAAGAAATCACAGTGTTAATTAGGAAATATATTGAACTAAATGATACTAAAAAAAAAGCATCAAATCTTGTGGATGAAACCAAAGCAGTGCTTATAAGGAAACACATTAGGAAAGAAGCAAGACTTAAAATCAATGATCTAACCACCTACATCAAACATTACAGAAAGGCTGGAGGATAATGACGGGCACCTGAATCCAGCTCTCCTGGTATATCCTCTCCTAAATCATAAGATCAATGAGAGCAAATAAAATCTCACATGAGCCACACTTTCACTGTTTCTAGGCGGCAGACGCTACTATGACCTCTGTATTTCCTGTAACTAGAGAAATAAGCAAGAACTTCCAGCAGAGCTCACATTATTGCTATACACCCAAGGGTGTGGAGAGAGGGGAAAGGTGGCTTAGGGGTCCACAAATAAAAGAGGAGAGAGGGACAGAGGCCGTGGATGAGGCAGAGACAAAATCACCTTCACAACAGAAAAGTCCAACACTAACAGTCACTCAACAGTGATCTGGGACTTGGAAATTCACAGCACTAGCTACAAGGAAGGAATTTAAAAGCCCCCAGAAATGGCAGGCTCAGAGAAACATCGCTTCTGGGGGTAATTAGATGAGTAGAAAAGGTATGATGGGGCGGGAGGAAGAAGGAAAGATGAGGGGGAGATTAGGTCAGTATTATTCACAAGCCCCTCTTGAGGATCTAACAGATGAGTTTCTTCCAGCCTAGAGAAACCATGGAAGACTTCAGTAAAGTGACAAATAGTGAGCATTTACTATATTTAGTTATAGAGCTAAGACTTTGGAAAGATAGTGTTTGACATTGTGTGTTCTGACAAAGTAGAAATAATGCAACTAAGCAACTAGGAGGTAAGTGTAGAACGGAGTCTAGCATGTAGCTCCTCTGAAAGGCAGGCTCCGTTGCCCTTTTTTCTTTCTTTGTAAAATTCAGTTTCTTGTTTCTCTGCATGTCTCATAACTTTTTGTTGAAAACTGGCCATTTTATATGTGGTGAAAACACATTACATAAAATGTACCATGTTAACCATTTTTTTAAGTATATAGTTCGGTAGTGTTAAATATATTCAACAATAGATCTCCAGAACTTTTGGAATTTCTTAATGGCCTCATTATAAAATCCAAACCAGTATCAAAATACTGAGTTTTAGTTTAGAGGTATATATTGAGTAGGCTTGTAATTGGAATTTTATGCACCATTGGAAATTTGGACTTTTTTTCAAGAAACTCATTTGTAAGAGGAGTTTTCTGTACAAAGGCAATTCTAGCATTTTTCTTACTTGTCTCTCTGTATGATCAAATTGTGACATGAATTTTGAGTCCAGCTTCTTTATGTGAGATGTTAATTTTAGTTAACTCCATGCAGAAGTTCACAGTCATAGTTGTGGATGGGTCCAGTTGCTGCTGCTGCAGTTGCATGAAATGAATGTGATTAAATTACATCTCTGGTGACCTTTGGAGACTCTCTAATCAGTGTATGTCAATTGCAATGACAGAAGACATGAACTAGGCTCTAAAATGATAATAGTATTGGCCGTCTTCACATATCAAGGTCAAGGACTTTAGGGCTTTGACTTCAGACTTGAACTTCAACCCGAACCAACAAAATAAAAAAAATGATTTCAGAAAATGAGTGTATTAGAAGAGATGAATAAGTCCTGAATGTTAAATATTCATGACTCCAGAGGCAGCTTGAACTTGGCATGTTGGAGCTGAATTGAGCCAGGCAGTCGGGGATGTTGGCTGCAGGGTTTATGCCGTCTCTCCCAGGAGCAGGTCTGAAGATGGAGTGCGCAGGCCAGGCTGTAGGCTGCCTGTACCTTTGGAGTCTTCCTGTGGCCCTTGTCTGGGTCTCTTCTCTTCCTTCTGGCTGGACCTCATTTCCTGTCATTACCACGGTCACATTCTGTCCGCCAAGGCATCAGAGCCAGAGAGGCCTGGGGGACTGCGGGCAAAACGACTAGACTTTCTCAGACCAGCTCCTCTTGTGTGCAATGGGGGCATAATACCAATTTCGTAGGTTTCTTGTTAGGATTAAATTGGGTCCTACTTAAGTTGCAGGCAGCTCTAACCAGAAGAATGGCCCACTGTTTTTTGACAACTTTTATGCTTACGGATAGGAGGGTGGGGAAAGGGGCTGCTATGTCAAAATTACCAATAGTGTTTCTGTTTTTGTTTGAGGGACAGATTGTTCCTTTGTTTAAAGAAAATTTGTATTTTAAAAAACCGCATGCAGGTGTGAGAAGCCTGACTGTGGAGAAGTGTGACTTGAAGGTCACTCCCACAGTGAGCTGATGAGCTGGTCCCTCAACTCAGTGGCAGCCGCAGTGGTAGCTAAGGGGATGGAGAGTGATCAGGGGACTCTTGGTGGCCTGATTGGGGGTGGCCAAGGCAGTCATATTTAGTTCCCAGTATAATGTGTAGGTTAAGTTTTTCTTTCTATTTTGTAATGCACAGGTTTTAGTAACACTGTGATAAACATTAAAGCTTCAAATTAGCTGTGCTTTGGGGAAAGCCTGTGTCTGTGCTTCTGTACTGGCAGAGTAGGAAAGAGGCTGAGAGGTGACCTGCTTAGGGACAGTTGAAGGGTGATGATGCAACAAGGGACAGTGCGTATTTGTAGAATATACATTCCTTAGCAATTTTCAGAGACACTGGAATTGCAGAGGTCATACAGAATGGCAGACTTGGATTACTGTTATTTGGGCATTAAGGCAAGTGAAATGTCCCTGTTACTTATGTAAAACACTGTCTGCTTTCAAGTTATTTGCACTTTAAAGGGGTTTTCCGAAGATGGAAAGGATGGTTTATGTCCAAAGAATAGGTCAAGAATAGTGAAACGGCGCCTAGCGGTGGTATTTTAGGAAAGCTAATGTATCCAGTACCCCTATTAAAATTATACCAGGTAGGCTATTGCCTACTTACAAACTGGTTCCTGTTTTGTTCCAAAAATAAACTGCGCCTCAGAGCCCTCTCATCTCAAAAATTTTGGAAGCCATTAAAGAGCTGGATCTGTGTTTCCTGGCTTGATTCCTGTGCTTACTTTTTTTTCTAGCTATTTAGTGAAAGGATAAAACATCTACCTTGTCACCGTCTTGTGCTACTAGATAGAAAATTTATTTAGAGTAAAGATTATATCTGTGTCCCTTATTTTCCCCTGTCTGGCACCCCTTAACCTTGCCTGTGCCTATTTTAGTGCCCCCATAAAACGTTGTTTGGTAAGTGATGTGGGCTCTGGGTGATGCTACTGTTGCTGCCAACAGGGACTTGAGAGTTTCCAGTATCTCTGCGAGGGGCAGTGTAGCCCCGGGTGTGCCAGGGTTTCAGTTACAGGAGCAGGAGATAAGCTGGGAACTTCGAGAGGATTGGCCCTAGACTTTTCCACTGGAATCTCCTGCCTCTGCTGTGCAGAAGGGAGGAGGATTTCTGGCTCGACGGCTAATCAAGCCATGAATGGGTGAAAAGGGGTTCTACACCGAGTGTTCACAGACGGCCACAAGGGTGCCATTTGAAGAATTAGAAATGGACTGATCGTTAGGGTGTCCACATTTCAGAATGGAGTTCTAGCGTAAGCTTCTACTGTATGTCATTTTGGAATCTATGTTTGGGTTATTGCAGAGAGAAATTGGGCATTTATTTCTAGTCTGAGGCATATCCTATCACTTTCTTTCTGGATTTTTAAGTAACATATTTTTCTCTACATTAACATTTGGCTTGATGGATTTTTTTTTTTTTTTTTTTTTTTAGACAGAGTCTCACTCTGTTGCCCAGGCTAGAGTGCCGTGGCGTCAGCCTAGCTCACAGCAACCTCAAACTCCTGGGCTCAAGCGATCCTCCTGCCTCAGCCTCCCGAGTAGCTGGGACTACAGGCATGCGCCACCATGGCCCGCTAATTTTTTTCTATATATTTTAGTTGTTTGACTAATTTCTTTCTGTTTTTAGTAGAGACGGGGTCTCGTTCTTGCTCAGGCTGTTCTTGAACTCCTGAGCTCAAATGATCCACCCGCCTCGGCCTCCCAGAGTGCTAGGATTACAGGCGTGAGCCACTGAGCCCGGCCTGGCTTGATGGGTTTTAATCTAAAATGATTTATGAAGATAGAATGTTTGCTGGATCCAGTAAAATTTTGATGTATTTTAAGATGATTTAAATGCCTGGTTTCCCCGGGCATCAAAAATCTTCTGAAGACTATCGTTATTGGCCAAACTCATTTTCTATTTACAAAAAATATGAAATTATTTTATTATTATGGGGAAAATTAGCAGCATGCTTCCCTAGAGAATTTATGGGCTAGAACTTGTAATAGCCTATAACTTCTAAAAGTTATTACAGAAGAAATAGAGAAGTTCTGGAGCAGAAGTGGTGGCCAGTTTACCTGCAAGAAATCTCTTACATTTTTTGACTGCCAGGTTAATCAGCTGCAAAACTTTTGTTAAAACGGCAAATGGTAGTACTTTACGTTTGCCTTCTGAAACTTTTATCCAACAACTGTTTTAATAATTTTGACATATTGTGGCATTTTAATTTCAACATCTAAGTAGGTAGAATTATCCCTGAAAACACTATTAGGTATTAAGGCTTTGAGGCACTAGGATAGCCTTCTTTATAAAATCTAGAAGAATTTTAATTCCAAACTTTTGCTAGATTTTGGGTAATTTGGTTATTTACAACATCTCCATGGTGATTTCCAACACATTTCACACTTAATCTTAAAAATGAGTGTTTGCTACCACATCTTCCACCCACTCTTTTTTTTTTTTGTCACAGAAACTGTTTTAGGTGATACATACTCGCTAAATATATTCATGTATATTCTGGCAGTTATGTTTACAAACAGATATAAGTGCCTAGCAATTTGATTTGTTATTTCTGGGATTAAATCTTATTAAATACCATTTTAAAAAGCATATAAACTTAAACACAAATTTCTCACACATCACCTTCCTTGTTTTAATAATTATGAGTCTTCCTAATCTTAATGCATGAGACTCATTGGGTATTTATGCCAGTAAATACTGGAAAAAATAAGACAGATTCTTTAATACCAAGCTATAGTAACAATAGCAAATATTTAATTAGTGCTTACTATAAGTGAAGTGCTTTACAAACAATGATTTCATCCTCATGAGAACACTCTGAGGTAGGTAATATTCTCACTCCAAATGTACAGATGAGAAGAGTAAAGCTTAGACAGGTTAAATGAACTTCCTAGTCACACAGCCAATAAGTGATGGATATGAAACTTGTATCCAAATCAGTTTGCTCCTAAAGCCAGAACTGTGTGTTTTGTCATTTAGTAATTCTGTGTGAAGACAGTATTTCTTTCTTGTTTAAGTTGTTTGGAAGCTATATGTTAAGAAATAAATCAATTGTGGATGAGAATGGACTTTTGTAATCAAATTCTCTTACAGAGTATTAGTGATATGAGTATTACTGATAATAGGTGACTTTGTTCATTTCCCTTTTTGCTGTAGAACTGCTCCAGTGGATATTAAATGTGATTTTAGCCTGTAAGACCTAAGCAGAGAATTTAGTTAAGCCTTCCTGGAGTGACCTACAGAACTAAGAGCTAGTGAATTGGTGGTATTTTAAGCTACTATGTTTGTGGTAATTTGTTATGCAACAATAGAAAATTAATGTACTCCTGCCTGAATGTATGTTTCTACATTTAATTTTTTCCTGTTTTGACTCCTTTGGCCCTACCACTGAGAACTGTATTCTGTCTTCCTTACAGCTACGGCTAGGAGTTCTTGTTCCATTGACTTCATCTCCCATGAATACATCTGACTTTGACTACGGATAAGATATATTCACACATTCTTTCATTCAATAAATAGTCATTTAGTGTCTATCAGTGCACTAGCTCTTCTGGATACTGGGGATGGAATCATAAAACACATATTGTGTTTGTTCTCATGGAGCTTGCATTCTGGCAGGTCAGACAGATAATAATCAAATAAATATAAACCATAACATCAGCTATTTTGAAGTGTAAGAAAGTATATGGTTGCAGAGATCAGCCAGTGGCCAAATATTCTTGGCTATGGCAAGGGATTTAGATTTAAAGTATACAGGAGGATGTAGGTAGGTTATATGCAAATGCTAACCATTATATATCAGAGACTTGAGCATCCACAAATTTTGGAATTTAGGGGAGATCCTGGAACAAATCCCCTATGGATACCTGGGGACAAATGTATCAGCTTTATTTAATGTGAGGAAACAAAGCCTAGAGAAATTAGTATATTACACAAAGACATGCAGATAGTTATCTGAAATTTAAATTGGTTAATCAGGTTCTAAATTATAGATCTTTTCACTGCAAGGACAATGCTACATGTACAATAGTTACAGTACAGCGGGTGTGTGATGAGTGCCATGCTCTGACATTGTGGATCAGAGAGGGTGGCTTTTTTAGCAAAAGGTCTATTCTGCCACACTAGGTATGCCTTCCTCTATTTACCAGTTGCCTGGATCTGCTACATTTTGTTTTGAGATTTCTCTACCTAGTACATCATCATCTCTCTCTCCTTTATGCAAAAGCCTTGAGAGTCCTTATAAATCGAGGAGAAAAGGGTATTCTGTCTTTAGAAGTGTTCTCTGCTGAAAAGATTTATCAGGAGTGTAGGAGGCAGATTTACAGTCTAAAGTACTTATTTTTACCTCTCCTTTCAGTTCTCTTAAAAGACACTCAATTCATGATTCAAGGCTGTTTCAGAGTATCAAATAGGTATGTAATGTCATTTTCTTGTTTTCAGCAGTAATGGCATATTTGATGACTCCACTCTCAATTTCACTGCTGATTTAGGAGGCTCATGAAGACCCATCTGGTAGCGTCTTGTCAGCCAGTGCCAGCTGGTGCGCAAATGGGGATGTGGGCTGGGACAGCGTATCCCCAGCCTTGCATCAGATTTGGATCATTTTTTGGTATGTACCATGCAAACATGCACTCAAAAGTGGACTGTACATTTATTTAGGCACATTAATTCAACCACTGTCATTAGGGTGGAGAAAAAAGATAAAAAGGCAAACTATATCAATATATTGCAATTTTGCAGAGCTATTAAAAAACTCCTAAATTCAACACATATTTTAGTGAGAGTTGGCAAAGATAAAGCCATTGTTAATAATGTCCTCCATGTCCTTATAATTGTACCTATATTTTTTACCCTTCCCCAGAGGTCTGTGGTTTCATGATTAATTCATATGTGTTCCAAGGTGTAACATGAGCACTGGATGTTTCAATTAGAAGGCTTGGATTGACTCAGAATCTGTCACCCACAGTTGATCTTGGGAAAGTCACTTACATTAAAAGAAATAAGTTTTCTCTCTGAAAAAATGGTAGCTTAAATGACCTGTCCTACTTACCTCTCATGCTTTACAAAGAAAACATGTTATACTATACATAGAATGATTTGTGACTGGTAACATCCATAAAGATACTAGTAATCTTTCTGATGCTAACCTGTACATTCATAGGAAATTATGGAAATGGACTATATAAATCAATGATTAACATGTTAATGGCAGAGATAATTTAAATGGAGGTTAGAAATTCTATAAAACTTGATCCTGGAAGAGCTTTAGAATTCCTGTGTGTCATTTCCCTCAATGCAATTGAGACTAATAGTGCCAGGCTTATTTGATTCATTGGAAAATCAAAGAAAATTTGAGATGATGCCATTTCCTCCTTATTTCCATAAATTCTTGGCTGACCAGAAATGAGGTGAAATATAGGGAAAAGATATTTATCATGATTGACTCCAGCATTTGCCTGTAACCTTCTAGCTAAATCAAGTATGCTAACTTTTAACTTTCCTAATGCTAATTTATTTTATATTTCTTGTTTAAGCTTTCATGTTTTTCTTAGTTTTCTGATTTTAGTGAAATTGTTAGTAAAAGGACTTTATTAGTTTTATGATATAGCTGTCAATACTTTTCCTTTGTAATAAGCAACAATAGCAACAATGACAATAGTTAACATCTTTTAAGCATTAACTCTAGCAGGCATGTGCAAAATATTTTATCTCACTTAATCCTCACAAGTTTATAATGTAGGCATTCTTATTCCATTAGCAGATACTATTATTCTTGATTTAGAGGAAATCAAGACTAAGAGATGTTTCTGTAAATTGACTCAGGTCATATGGCTAGGAAAGAGTAAACTGAGCTTATAAAATCATCCAGAACTAGATTCTGCACTCTTAACTTGCACAGCTACTCAGAGTTGCTTATCACAATTGAAATTAAATTGTTAAATATTTCTCCACTGTTTAACTATCTCTTCTTTCACCTATTAGCACTATGCGTTGCACATAGGCACTCAGTATTATTTGTGGAATAAGTGAATGAGTGAAAGGAAAAATTGAACTCTACTGAATGGAAAGATAAAGTTATGGCAACAAGGGGAATTCTGGTGCTACATTAAGTGTTTTCTGTGGGTTTCTATTCATACTTAGCTGTATCAATGGTAAGTCAGCCCTGTTCATGGTGTTTCTGATGTCCTGTGGCCAAACTTGGAAAGCCGAGGGCAACCAAGAGCTTTCTCTTCCTGGATTTGCAAAGAGGCTTCAAGGATTTGCAGACTCGCAGGGCTGCTGCAACACTATAGTCTTGAATTTTGACAACTGATTCTGTAAGAGTGGTGAGTGACATAACTACCTTGACCTTAGATGTTTACATTTATTTAATCTTCTTATAGTTGTGAATCTCATTTAAGAAGATTAACAATACTGGTTGAACTATATACTTTTAAAGTAAAGAATACTATTGTCTTAGACCATCCAGGTTGCTATAGCAAAATACCACAGATTGGATAGCTTATAAAGAAGAAATTTATTACTTACATTTCTAGAGGCTGGGAAGCCCAGGGCCAAGGCACCAGTACATTCAGTGTCTGGTGAGGGCCTGCTTCCTGGTTCATAGACAGCGGTCTTCTCTCTTTGTCCTCACCTGGTGGAATGGGTGAAGGAGCTCCGGGGTCTCTGTTATAAGGGCATTAATTCCATCCATGAGGGCTCTGCCCTCATGCCTAATCACCTCCCAAAGGACTGACTTCCTAATACCATCACATTGAGGGGTATGATTTCAACATATAAATTTGAGGAGGACATAAACATTCAGTTTATTGCCAACTATGAAGGTCATACAAAATATTTCTGTTTTACCTTCTGGGAACATGATGAGTTTGCACTTCTCTGCCACCCCTCGCCCCCCCTGGAGTTAGGTGTGACTTGTTCTGGATAAAGGAATGTGAATAGAAGTGACTTGTATCACCAATAAGTAGAAGTTTTAAGAGACTGTGTTTATTTGCCATTTCTATCTTTCGCTCTGTCACAGACAGGCAAATTTGAAATGATGACTATTCATCAGCCTGTGACTATGGAGGCCTGGATTAGAGCCTCTAGCCAGCCATGATGTGCATGTAGAAGGAGCGAGAAATAAACCCTTGATGTGATAAGCATTTAATTTTGGCTTTAAAAATATTTTATTATGCTAAGAACACTTAACCTAGATCTATCAAGGGCAAGAGATCTATCCTCTTGACAAATTTTTAAGTTCACAGTACAGTATTGTTAGCTATAGGCACAATGTTGTACAGTAGATCTTTAGAACATATTCGATTTGTATATTCAGTAAAAGACTGAATAATAATGCATTGTATGTATATACATCATTTTCTTTATCTATTCAACTGTCCATGGGTATTTAAGTTGTTTCCACTTCTTGGCTATTGTGAATAGTGCTGAAATGAACATAGGAGGATAATGTCTCTTTTAGATCCTGAATTTGCTTCTTTTGAAGCAGGAGTGGGATTGCTGGATTATATGGTGGTTCTATTTATAATTTTTTTGAAGTACTTCTGTGTATTGGTCAGGGTTCTCCAGAGAAACAGAATTGATAGAATATGTGTGTGTGTGTGGGTGTATATGGGAATTGGCTCATCCAGTTATGAGGCCAAGAAGTCTCAGGATCTGCCATCTGCGAGGTGGATAACAGGAAAGCTGGTGGTATAACGGATGTAATGTAATAGGAGAATTGGGGGCCAAAGGAGTGCTGATATGAGGGTATAAGGTGGGTGGCCCAGTTTAAGCAGGGAGAGAGCATTCATCCTTCCTGCACCTTTTTTGTCCTAGTCAGGCCTTCAATGGATTGAATGATGCCCACTCATATTAGTGAGGGCAATCTTCTTTACTCAATCTACTGATTCAAATGCTAATCTTCTCTGAATAGACTTTCGAAAACACACACTCAAAAATAATGTTTTACCAGCTATCTGGACATCCTTTGGCCCAGTGTGGTTGACATATAATATTAACCATCACATTCTGTTTTTCATAGCAACTGTAGCATGTAACATTCTCACCAGCAGGGTTCCCATTTCTCCACATCCTCACCAATAATTGAACAAATGTCGCCCTTCCTTTTTTTTTTTTTTTTTGAATAGTGGCTATCCTGATAGGTGTGAGGTAATATCTCGTTGTGGTTTTGATAGCATTTATCTGATGGTTAGTAACATTGAGCATCTTTTCATATACTTGTTGGTCCTTTGTATGTCTTCTTTAGGCAAATGTGTATTCAAACCATTAGCTCATTTTAAAATCAGTTTATTGGGTTTTTTGCTGTTACATTGTTTGAGTTCCTTATATATTTTTGAAAATTGACCCCTTATCAGATATGTGGTTTGCAAATATTTTCTCCCATTCTATAGGTTGCCATTTCATTTTGTTGATTGTTTCATTTAATGCATAGAAATTTTTATTAATAGTTTAATATAACCCCACTTATCTACTTTTGTTTTTGTGCTTTTCATGTCATATCCATGAAATCATTGCCAAGACCAATGTCACGAAGCTTTCCCCTTAGATTTTTTTCTCTAAGTTTTATACTTTTGGGTATTAAGTTTAATTCTTTAATCCATTTTGAGACAATTTTTGTGTATAGAATAAGATAAGGGTTCATTTTCATTTTTTTTTTTTTGCACGTGAGTATCCAGTTTTCCTACTCCCATTTGTTGAAGGCTGTCTTTCTTGACACCCTTGTTGAAGATCAGTTAAACCTGTATGCATGGATTTATTTCTGACGTTTCTATTATGTTCCATTAGTCATTAGGTTTGTTTTCATGCCTGTACCATAATCTTATTGTTTTTTTTGCAATATATTTTGAAATCAAGAAGTGTTATGCCTCCAGCTTTGTTTTTCATTCTTAAGATTGTTTTGGCTGTTAATGGTCTTTTGTGGTTCCATATGAATTCTAGTGTTGTTTTTTCTATTTCTGTTAAAAAATTGCCACTGAGATTTTGATAGGGGTTACACTGACTCTGTAGATCGTCATAGGAAGTATGGACATTTTAATAATATTTATTCTTCCAATCCATGAAAACAGAATGTCTTTCCATTTATCTGTCTTTAATTTCCTTCATCAATGTTTTATAATTTTTGGTGTACAAATGTTTCACCATTTTGGTTAAATTTGTTTGGAAATACTTTATTCTTTTTTGTTGTTAGTATAAATGGGATGGCTTTCTTAATTTCTCTTTTGGATAGTTTGTTATTTGGATATGGAAATGCCACTGATTTTTGTATTCTGCAACTTTAATGAATTTGTTTTAGCTTTACTTTTTTTTTGTTGAGTTGTTAAAGTTTTCTATATATATGATTATGTCATCTGCAAATAGATAATTTTACTGCTTCCTTTCCAATTTGGATGACTTTTATTTCTTTTTTTGCCTAATTGTTCTGGCTAGGACTTCCTGTACTATGTTAAATAAAAGTGGCGAGGGTGGGCATCATTGCCTCTTTCCGTATCTTAGAGGAAAAGCTTTTAAGTTTTCACCATTGAGTAGGATGTTAGCTGTGGGCTTTTCATATACAGGCTTCATCCTATTGAGAGGCTTTCCTTCTATTCCTGGTCTGTTGAGAGTTGTTTTTTATAATGAAAATGTGTTGAATTCTGTCAGATGTTCTTTCTGTGTCTGTTGAGATAATCATGTGGGTTTTAAAAAAATCTTTCATTCTTTCAATGTGGTATATCACATTTCTTGACTTGCATATGTTGAATCAGCCTTACATCCCAGGGAAAAATCCCACTTGGTTGTTACAATGAATGATCTTTTTAATGTGCTGTTGAATTTAGTTTGCTAATATTTTGTTGATGATTTTTGCATCTCTATTCAAGGGGGATATTGACATTTAGTTTTCTTTTGTAATGGTAACTTTGTATAGCTTTGGTATCAGGGTAATGCTAGCCTCCTCAAATAAGTTTGAAAATGCTCCCCCTTCTTCATTTTTTTAAGAGTTTGAGAAGGATTAGTATTAATTCTTCTTTAAGTGTTTGGTAGAATTCACCAGTGAGGTACCTGGTCCTGAGTTTATTTTTGGGGGTAGATTTTTGGTTACTGATTCAATATCCATACGAATTATAGATCTGTTCATACTTTCTATTTTTGCATAATTCAGTTTTGGTAGATTGTATGTTTCTGAGAATTTATTCATTTCTTCTACGTTATCCAGTTTGTTGGTGTGCAATTCCTCATAATAATTTCTTATGATCCTTTGTATTTCTGTGGTATCAGTTGTAATGTCTCTCTTTAATTTCTGATTTTCTTTATATGAGAATTTTCATTTTTTTTCTTGGTCAGTCTAGCTAAATGTTTTCAATTTTACTTATCTTTTCAGAAAACCAACTCTTAGTTTCATAGTTTATTTCTATTGTTTTTCTCTATTGTTTTTCTATTCTTTATTTCTGCTCTAATCTTTATTATTTCCTTTCCTCTGATGATTTTGGGTTTAGTTTGTTCTTTTTCTATTTCCTTCAGGTGTAAAGTGAGATTGTTTATTTGAGATATTTCTTCTTTTTAAATGTAACCCTATATCCCATGATTTCCCTTTTAGTAGTGCTTTTGCTGCATTCAAAAAGCTGTATGATCTTTCTGTCTTTTGGACATAGGCATTTAGGGCTATGAATTTTTCTCTCAGGACTACGTTAGCTATATCCCACAGATTTTGATAACTTGTGTCTTATTTATCATTTAGTTCAAAAAATCTTCTGATTTACATCTCAATTTCCTCCTTGACCTGACTATCATTCAGCAGTAGGTTGTTTAGTTTCCATGACTTTGTGGAGAGTTGAGTGTTTCTCTTGGAGTTGATTTCTAATTTTATTCCACTGTGGTCTGAGGAGATGCATGGAATAATTTCTATTTTTTTTTAAATTTGTTGAGACATGTTTTTTGGCCTAGAATGTGATCAATCTCAGAGAATATCCCATGAGCTGATGAGAAGAATGTATATTTGGTGTTTTTTGGGTAGAATATTCTCTACATGTCTGTTAGATCTATTTGTTCTAAGGGGAAAAATTGAAAGCATTCCTGCTTAGAACTGGAACCAGACAAGTTTGCCCCCTATCACTATTTCTATTCAACATACTGCTGGAAGTCTTAGCCAGAGCAATCAGACAAAGAGAAGGAAATCAAGGGTCACTTTTTGCTGATGATATGATCTTCTATCTAGAAAACCCCAGAGAATCCAGCAAGAGACTCCTGGAATTGATAAATAAATCCAGCAAAGTCTCAGATTACAAAATCAATGTACACAAATCAGTAGCATTCATATATGCCAGCAACAGTGAAGCTGAGAACCAAATCGAAGACTCAATACCTTTCACAATAGCAACAACAACAAAAAAATAAAATATGTAGGAATCTATTTAATTAAGGAGGTGAAAGACCTCTATAGGGAGAACTACCAAACACTGAGTAAGGAAATAGCAGAGACGTAAATCATTCCACATTCATGGATTGGCAGAATCAACATTGTTAAAATGTCTGTACTACCCAAAGTGATCTACAGATTCAATGTAATCCCTATTACAATACCAACATCATTTTTTACAGATCTAGAAAAAATAATTATATGCTTCACATGGAACCAGAAAAGACCCCGTATAGCCAAAGAAATCTTAAGCAAAAAGAACAAATTGGGAGGCATGAATTCATCAGACTTTAAGCTATACTACAAGGCTATAGTAACTAAAACAGCATGGTCCTGGCACAAAAACAGAGACATAGATCAATCAAACAGTACTGAGAACCCAGATATAAAGCCATCCTCAAATTGCCATCTGATTTTTGACAAAGCAGACAAAAACATACACTGGGGAAAAGAATCCTTATTCAATAAATGGTGCTGTGAAAATTCGATAGCCACATGAAGAAGACTGAAACAGGATCTATGCCTCTCACGCCTCACAAAAATCAACTCACAATGGATAACAGACTTAAACCTAAGGCATGAAACCATAAGAATTCTAGAAGAAACTGTTGGAAAAACTCTTATAGATATCGGCCTAGGCAAAGAATTTATGAAGAAGACTCCCAAAGCAATCACAGCAACAACAAATATAAATAAATGGGACTTGATCAAATTAAAAAGCTTCTGCATAGCCAAGGAAACTATCATTAGAACGAATAGGCAACCTACAGAATGGGAGAAAGTATTTGCATGCCACAAATCTGATAAAGGGCTTATAACTAGAATCTATGCAGAACTCAGGGAAATCAGCAAGAAAAAAAATCAAACAACCCCATTAAAATGTGGGCAAAGGACATGAATAGAAACTTCAAAAGAAGATAGACTTATGGCCAATAAGCATATGAAGAAATGCTCAACGTCTCTAATCATCATGGAAATGCAAATCAAAACTACAGTGAGATATCACTTAACTCCAGTGAGAATGGCTTTTATCAAAAAGTCCCAAAACAATAAATGTTGGCATGGATGTGGAGAGATAGGAACACTTATACACTGCTGGTGGGATGGCAAACTGGTACAACCTCTATGGAAAGTAGTATGGAGATACCTCAAAGAACTAAAAGTAGAACTACCATTTGATCCAGCAATTGCACTACTGTGTATTTACCCCAGGAAAAAAAGACATTCTATAATAAAGACATTTGCACTCGAATGTTTATAGCAGCACAATTCACAATTGCAAAGATGTGGAAACAGCCCAAGTACCTGTGAATACATGAGTGGATTAATAAAATGTGGTGTATGTATGCCATGGAGTACTACTCAGCCATTAAAAAATGGTGAACTAATACCTCTTATATTAACCTGGATGGAACTGGAGACATTTCTTCTAAGTGAAGTATCACGAGAATAGAAAAACAAGCACCACATGTACTCACTATTAAATTGGAACTAATTGATTAACACTTATATGCACATATTTAAATAACACTCATTGGAAATCAAGCAAGTGGGAGGGGGGAGAAGGGTTTGGGTTAATTCACATCTGATGGGTACAGTGTACACTATCTGGGGGATGGGCACATTTTTAGCTCTGACTCGGGCAGTGCAAAGGCACTATGTAACCAAAGAGTTTGTACTCCCATAATATTCTGAAATAAAAAAAATTAAAAACAAACAAAACAACCCAAAAGTGTATGTTTAATTTCCACATATTTGCAATTTTTTTCAGTTCTCCTTTGTTATTTATTTCTAGTTTCATTCCATTGTGGTTGAACATGTAACTGGTATGATTTCAAAATTTTAATTTTGTTAAAACTTGTTTTGTGACTGAACATGATCTATACTGAAGAATATTCTGCAGGCACTTGAGAAGAATGTATATTCTTTTGCTGTTGAGTGGAATGTTCTCTATAGGTCTGTTAAGTCTATTTGGTTTATAGTGTTGTTTAAGTCCACCATTTCTTCATTAATTTTCTGCCTCTCTGATCTTCCATCCAATATTAAAATTGAAGTATTGAAATTTCCTACTATTATTGCATTTCTCTCTATTTCTCACTTCAGTATTGTCAATGCTTCTTTTATATATTTAGGTGCTCTCATATTGGGTGCATACATATTTATAATTGTTACATTTTCCTGGTGAATTGGCCCTTTTACCATTGCATCATGTGCTTTTTGTTTCTTGTGACAATTTTGCCTTAGTCTATTTCGTGTGAGATAAGGATAACCACCCTTACCATTTTTGGGTTACAATTTTCATGGACTATCTTCTTCCATTTCTTTTTTTTCAGACTTTGTCCTTAAATACAGTGAGTTTCCTATAGACAGTATATAGTTGGCTTTTTAAAATCCATTAAACTTTAAGGCTATAGTTACTTTTAATATGTTTGTCTTTTAACTTTTATACTAGAATTAAAAGTGATTTATTATCATAGCAGCAATATAATATTCTATATTAGTCTATATATTTACATTTACAAACAGGTTTTATATTTTCTTATGCTTTTGTGTTGCTATATTGCATCCTTTCATTTCACCTTGAAGAACTCCTTTTAGCATTTATTGTGAGGCTGGTCTAGTGGTAATGACCTCTCTCAGCTTTTGCTTGTCTAAGATAGTCTTTATCCCTCCTTCATTTCTGAAGGACAGCTTTGCCCGGTATAATATTCTTGGTTGGCAGTGTTTTTCCTTCATCACTTTGAGCATATTGTCCCATTGTCTCCTGGCCTATAAGATTTCTGCTGAGAAATCTGCTGATAGTCTCATGGGATTTCCTGGTGTGAGACAAATTGCTTTTTCTTGTTGCTTTCAAAATTCTCTTTGTCCTTGACTTTTGACAATTTGATTATAATGTGTATTTTTGTGGATTTCTTTGGGTTTATGTTATTTGAGATCCTTTGGGATTTCTGGATCTGGGTGTACATTTTCTTCCTCAGATTTAAGAAGTTTTCTGCCAGTATTTCTTCAAATAAGCTTTCTAGTCCTTTCTTCTCCTTCTGAGACTCTCATAACATATATATTGGTCCACTTGATGGTGTCTCATAAATTCCTTAAGTTTTCTTTACTCTTTACATTCTTTTTCTGTTTTTGCTCCTGTGACTCAACTATTTTCAATGACCTTTGTGTTTCTATCCGTCCTTTCTTATGCTTTGTCTAGTCTGCTATTAAACCCCTCTAGTGAATTTTTTAGTTTGATTGTTGTATTCTTCAGCTCCATAATATATATTTGGTACTTTTTAAATATTTTCTATCTCTTTGTTGAAATTCTCACTTTGTTGATGGATTGTTCTCCTAACCTTAGTGAGCATATTTATGATTATTATTTTGAATGCTCTGTCAGGTAAATCATATATCTCTGTTTCATTACAGTTGATTTCTAGAGATGTATCTTATTTATTTTTTAAAAAAAATTTTCTTGCTTCTTCATTTTCCTTGACTCTGTTGGTATCTGCACACTAGACAAAACAACTGTCTCTCCCAGTCTTCACAGACTGGACTCTTACAATAGAAATTTCTCACCAATCAACTCAGCTGGAAATTCTGGGGACCACTCAGACCTTTGTGCTTACCCAACCTGCTTTCTTTGTTCTTAGTGGCTCTTAGGCATCTAGAGTAGGCCAGGTCCCATCAGTGCTCTAAGGAAAAAGATAGTTCTTTGGAAAGTGTTCAGAAAACATGGATTATTATATGCTCTATCCACCTGTTTCTCTTCCCAGGGAGAAACTAGAATCTTTGTTTATCTACCTGCTCACTCTGTGCTGAACCTGGGTTGGGGGTGGGAGGGATTATAGCAACTAGTTGCATGCTAAATCAAACCACCATCTTTGCTCTCACTGGCCCCCATGTGGTTAGAGTATACCAACAGTCCTCAGGGACAGGCAAGATAGAAGCCAATTCTTTGGGCAAGGTTTAGAAATGTTGGGGTATTGAACACATGGTCCAACTTTTCCCCTTCCCAAAAAGCTTGGATCTGGCCTTTTTTATCCATTAGCTCTGTGCTGAGCTTGGGGGAGGGCCTATGGTGACTGCCAGTCCAAACTGCCATCGTCGTTTTCAGTAACCCCTAGGTATAATTAGATTATGCCAGGTTCCATCAGTGCTTCAAACCAGAAAGAACAGAAGCCACTCCTTTCATAATACCACTGGAAAAGTTGGGGTGTTGGATTCATGGTCTCACTCTTTTCCTCCCCAGGGGAAATCTGGGAGCTGAAGGATTTTATTCTGAACATATATCACTGTGCTGGGGCTAGGGATTCTGGTAAGAGGGTGTCTGGAATTTCCCTACCAGCATTGTTATGGGCACTTGCCCAGGGTTTAGGAGCCTCTTAACTAGTTTCTGGATTTCTCATAAAGCGAATTTGTTTGTGAATTGAATTGGTGTGTTCATGGAGAGGAGGCTCCAGAGCTTCTATTCTGCTAGATGCTGAAGTCATTCTGCTCCTTCCCCCGTCCCCGTTTTAAAAAATTCACTTTTTATTCTAGCTAAAATAGATAGTGCTACCAGAAGGGGGTGTTGTAACTCAATCCTAAAATATGATGCCTTAGGTCAGGGCAGAAGTTCTCAAGGTGTAGTGGTGGACCCTTGGGGGTTTCTGATGCCTCTACGGTGGTTCCACAAGGTCAAAGCAATTTTCATAATAATACTAAGACCATATTTGCTCTTTTCACTCTCAGTCTCTCCCAAATATACAGTGGCATTTTTCACAAGCTACATATGATCTCATAGCAGATTGAATGCAGAAGCAGAGATGAGAGTCTAGCTGAATTTTACATCTTTATATATTAAGAACTTTATAAAAATGTTAAAAAGTAAGCATTTTATGAACCTTCAGTTAGTAATGTAGGCAAAGGCACTGTATACAGGAACAGCAAACCCATAATGGGTTCCTTCCACATGGAGTGACTGAGGAAAGAGGCTAGTTAACATCCTATTCACATGGTTATTAAGATCTTCCTTTGCTGTGGATGTTCTATACTGGGTAGGAACATGTGATACAAAGATATGGACACTTAATGCTTAAGAGATTGGGCACCAGGGTCAGACAGCCTGTGTTTGAATTTTGAAAAGTGTCTCTCATTAGTTGTATGACCTTAGGATTTTCTTTATCTTTTCTAAAACTCAATTTTTGACCTATAAAATAATATGGAAAAATTATCCTTTATCTCTTAGGCTTATCATGAAGATTAAATGATATGATAAATATAAAGCGATTAGAATAGTGCCTGGCATATAAAAGTACTTAGATATTATATTATTTTAATACCTATATGCTATTATTTTTTCTTGAGTGCCTATTATGTGTCAGGCTCTCTACTACGCGGTGATAGTCAAATGCTTGTAAAAGAGGTTTTCTTTATAAGTACTGTTTTCTGGATTGGTAACCAAACTTACTATTTGTAATTATTACAGAACTTTGTTTTTGGTTTAATAAAACACTCTAAAATTACTGATATTATTTTTTCTATAACTTTTCTGTACTTTTCACGTTATTATAACTTTCTAGAACACCATAGACAAAAATCAAACTGTCGTATTATGAGTACATGCTTAGTCTATATTCTAGAAGATCCTATTCAGGATTTTGTCTACTAAGTGAGAAATGCTTAGATGCATTAAAAGTTACATAGTTAGCTTTTTGCCTTTATATTTGAAATTGACTAGGCTATAAAAGTTATGCTCTAATCTAACAATTATATGCTAATAAATCACTATGACAAATCTACTTTACAAGTTAACACACTTTCTTCAATGTGATTTATACTTTTACAAATACATGCTGCATACCGCTTACAATTCTTATTTTTTTTTATTCACCATTATTTTCCTCCTAGGTTCGGCTTTTGGTTTTTAACAAAAATAAATATAATATCTATCATCTTGAATTTTTGAATTTTTCCTTTACATTTCTTCCTAGGTCCTATACATATCTAGATTTTACACCTGTATTTGGTACTTCAGGCTGGTGAAATTTCAAAGAGGTGGATGCCTATGTAGAGGTATCTTAATGTTGATAACTGTATTTTAAAAAGTAAGCATGTTATGAGCCTTTGCCCTCAGATTCAGGGAGGTAACCTCTTAAATTCTTGGAATATCCTGAGAGATAGAAATGTCTTTGCTATTCACGATGGGCCCCTCAGACCACACCTGATGAGATTGCTCAGGGTGGGGCCAGCCATACTGGATAGTCTTAGAGAGGGGGCTGCCCATGTCATTAAGATCAAGAATACAATTTAGGGTGAGAATTTTGGGTCATGTGGCATCACTTGATTTACAGATTTAGTTCAATTATTAATACATGGGCCATCAATCAATGAATCATGACTCAACAAAAACTCTGAACACTGAAGCTCAGGTAAGTTTCTTAGGTTGGCATCATTTTGTGTGTATTGTCACACATCAGTACCAGGAGGATAATGTATCCTGTGAAAGCTTGTCCCATGCATCTCTTCCTTTGGCTGATTTTCTTGTACTCTTTCTTTGTAATAAGCATAACCATGAATATAACAGGCTTCAGTGAGTTCTATGGGTTTTTCTAGAAAATTATCAAAACTGAGGGGGTTTTGGAAAACCCCCAGACTTGCAGTTGGTGTCAAAAGTGAGAATGATCTTGTGTGGATCTTTCCCTCTAATTTCGTAGTTCAACACTAACTTCTTGCAGTTGGGGTCAAAAGTCTTGGGCAGACTTGGAAGGCCAGAGAACTCTGCTCTTAACCTTGCGATGTGCTAACTCCAGGTATATACTCTACTGTGTTTGAAGATTTCCAAATTCCCTTGATGAATAAATGGGCATCTAAGCCCCTCCTTGTGGGCTAAGGGGTCTGAGAATCGGCCTTGAGCATGGATGGTTGCTAGTCTTACTACTGGGCTACAGAAATGGAGGCGAGGATATGTGAAAAATGATGTTCAGGGCTGAAGACAGATTCGAAAGTTGAAAAGAGAGTCTAACAAGGGTTAGGCAAAAGTGATAAAATCAGAAATGAGCTAAAGATGCAAAGGAGAGCAACTTAAGGGACCTGAAATCACAGTATTTTCACCGGGTCCACAGCCCACCTGATGTCTTCTCTTCAGTTGCCGAATGTATAAATGGAATGAATATACTTGGTAGCTGGAAGAGCCCACACATTGGTTTCCTGCCCTGTAGAGTAAGAATTATCAAAGTGGAGAAGTTCAAGTGGAGTTTCTAAAACTTTCCTTCTTTTTTCCTCATACTTCCAGCAAAAAATAAGAAATAAAAAATTATTGCATCCTACATGGTTATGAAAGATTAATGCCACACTTAGATTTGTAAAGGATGCAGGGGTAACAATACACATCATATCTTCATTTAAGTCACCAGTCTGGACTTAAAAAAAACCCACATAGATTCTAGTCAAATGCACAGACTCCTGCAAACACAACCCATTACAGATGTTATGTCAGATGTGACTATCTTTGCTAGAGCAGATATACATAGTCTCAGGAACATGATGTGGCCAGTGATCTGCTGAATGAGTTCTTTTCCATCCCTATCAGAAAGAAGAATAAGAAGTAGTTTGGGTTTTACGTGGGATTGTCAATGATCATTTATGATCTTCCACAAGGGCTATTTAATTCTTTTTACATTGTTCATAATATGGTATAAAGAGAACTAAGCCATCTGGACATTCTGCAGAACATGACGATGATCCGCTGTATCAATGACATCATATTCATTGCTCCAGATGAACAAGTAGTGGCAAATGCTTTGGAGGCTGTAGTAAGACTATACATTCCAGAAGTGGGATATAGAAGATTACTCAGGGCTGGCCCAACCATATCAGTGGAGTTTTTAGGGGTCTAGTGGGCTGGGGCATGCTGTGGCATCCTCTCAAAAGAAAAAGATAACTTATAAATTATTGCATATCATACTCTTTGCCACTTGGGAAAAAAACCCAAACAAACCACAATATATTAATATATTAAGCCCCTTAAGGTTATAGAAGCAGCATATTCCTCACTTGGAAATGTCCTCACTCATTTAGTAAGTGACAAGAAAGGCTGCCAGTTTTGAGGAGAGCCCAGGACTAATAACAGGAAAGGACTAATCAACAGATCCAGGCCCCTGCTGCTTTGACCATATGACAGGGAAAACTTTATAGTATTAGCAGTACCTATGGTGGGAGAATATGTCTTGTAAAATTTATGGTCAGTTCAATAGGAAAATCACAATGTAGACCTCTAGTGATTTTGCAGAAAACTATAACAATTTGAAAATCAGCTCATGGTGTGCTACTAGACCATGGTAGGAAGAACTGGCCATGTAACCAGAGCTAACCGTCGTGAGCTGGGCTCCTTAGTCCCAGCAAGCCATCAGGTGGAGGAGTCCTAACATAACTGTACTGTAAGATAAAAGCTGCACATCTACAATTAGGAGCAGAGGGCACAAGAAAACTGCATATGAGAAGATAACCCAGATCTCATGCCATTTACCATGGTTGCACTGTGGCCTCTTGCTCAGTTCATACTTATGGCACCATGGAGGTTCCCATGTGACCAGCTGATGGAGAAGGAAAAAGGCCAAGCTTGATTTCCGGAATGATTAGTTTGATATGTAGGTGCAAGTAAAAGAGGAAATGTGGTTGCACTGCAGCTCCTCTCATGGGCGGCTCTCAAAGAGAAAGTGATGGAGAGAAATGCTCCCAATGGTCAGAGCTTCCAGTGGTGCACTTGGTCATGCAGGAAAAAGAAATAGCCAAGGCAACAATATATGCAGACACATTGGCAGTGGCAAATGGCTTGACTGTTTGGACAGGGGCCTGGCAGGAGGAAAATAATAATATTGGGGATGAAAGTGTATGTATTATCTTATGGTTATGGACTCTAAGAGTGAAGAACTTTGTTTTAAATATTAATGCAGATCAAAGAGCATCTCCATGGAAGAGGCACTAAACAACTAAGTATGCAGAATAACTTGACTAGTTGACACAAACCAGTCTTTGCCATTGGCCTCCCCCGGGCTAACCCAGTAGACTCAGAAATAGAGCAGCACAGCAGCAGAGCCCAAAGGCTTTTTGCTGTTTGCATGAGCCCAGAGGCTTGGGCTCCCACTCACTGAGGCTGATCTGGCTACTCCACTGTCATATGTCCACCTGGCAATTCACCATCATTTTGAAGAATGATTTCTTGATACAACATCATTCTTCAAAAAGAAACCACAAAAAACAACTAGTGACTTGGCTAGTTGATTATTTGGACTCCTTCTCATACTGAGATGATCAGTGGTTTGTGATGATGAGGAGCAACATATATTTTGGTTATGAATTTACTTTTTATGACTGATGAACTTTAGCTAGCAACATTATCTGAGGGCTTAAAAGTATTTGATTGACCAACAGGGACTCCTGCGTAGCAGTGCCCCAGACTAAGGGATCCACATTACAAAGAAGTTGCATTAGCAGGTACATGACCATGGGATGTGCTAGTTCTAGCATATACCATACCACCTAGAAATTTCTGGCCAGATAGAGCAATGGAATGGCTTGTTCAAAGTAAAGCTGAACACCAGCTTGCAGAGGATACTCTGTGAGGATGGCATGCCATCTTCCAGGATACATTATATACACTTTAAATCAATGATCACTGTGTGATGCTGAGATGTGTCTGAGCATCAAGGTGTGGAAGAGTTATCCCACTTAACATCACTCTTAATGACCTACTTGGGGAATTTGGGCTTACTGTTTTCACAGCTCTTGGCTCTATGTGTCTGGAAGTCCTAGTTCCCAGGGAGCAACGTCTTCTACTGTGATGAAGGAGTCCCAATTAAGATTAATTCCTATAAACTGTTGCCTGGTAACTTTTGGTTCCTCTTGCTAAGGACATATGGACAGGGAAAGGATTCAGCATTGTAGGAGGGTGACTAACCCTGATGATCAGGAGGAGAGAGGACTGCTGTACACAGTGGGAACTGTCCCCAGAGGCGTCTCAATTTTCCCCTGGCTGATTTTGATGGTAAATGGGGAAGTGCCCCTTTCAAGGCGTGAGAAGGGCATGGTGAGAAGGCGGCTCTGATCTCTCAGGTGTGAGGCTCTAGATCGGCAGGTGTGCTCGCTGAGGGAAGGGGATTAAGAAAGGATTGTGGAGGTTGGAGGCAGTGAGTGTCAGTTGTGGCTGTGAGACCAGCTGTGGTAGTAGTGCTCTATTTAGTCCATTTCATTAACCTTCCTCTTACAATTTCCCCAGAAATAAGAGACCAGCCAGAATCCCAGGGAAACTGATCTCACAAAGGCATGGACTTATTTTACAAGGCAAGTGAATCTGTGTGGCACAGGGGTGGACTGTAGTGAAGTCTGTGGTCTCTTCTTCAGGACAGAGACACTTATTCCATCAGCTGCCTGGAAGATCGGCTGCTGACAGCTCACATCTGTGTCCCTCTCTTAGAATATCCTTGACCCATGGGGGCTGCCTTGTCTGATGGCCAGCCTCCTTCCCAGGGGCAACTTATAACTGTGACTAGTCGATTTGTGGTTACAGAGGGGCTCCTGATCTCAATTCAGTGCCAGTCAGAAGGGCCGTCCAAGATTTAGGTCTCCTGTGGAATTCACCGATGCCTCTGTCGCAGCTGCATTGCGATGCAACTTTTCCCTCTCCACAATCCTGCTTCCCTCACTCTCATACAAATATTGTTCCAGAGAATAAGCCATTAAGTCTCCTGTATGCAAATCTCCAACTCAGTGTCAATTTTATAGAAAATCTGATCAGAGATAGTAGGTATGTAAATGTATCCATAGAAATACACCACATTTTACTGATGCTTGTCTTGGGTAATGGGATTTTGGACGATTTTAATTTTCTATTTTCTATTGTTCTGCTTTTCCAAGTTTTTCTACAATGGTCATCTATTACTGTCATGATCAGAATAAAACAATAACTGCTGTAAAGTAAAAAAAAAAAAAAAAGAAAAGAAAGAGTAGTGTTTTTGAAGCCAGAAAATTTAGGTTCAGATATTTGTTGTGTAGCTCTTGTCAAGTCATTTAGCAGCAGTTGTTCAGTAACTCAGTTTCATCTGTGAGATGTGGATAGTCATTATTACACAGCTTAGATTTGCTTTGAGGAGGAGCCTAATGAATATAAAACATTCTGACAAACTGTAATGTACTATAGAGATGTTATTTGTTTCTGATTTTATTATCTCAGAACTGTTTCCTATTGCTTTTATTTTTGTATGTTGGCACCAAATGAGAGTCTTAAAGGACCAAGACAATCACTATACACATCTTATTTACCTTTTAAGTAAAGATTTGAGCTGGAACAGTTCCCTTAGTCAGACTGTAGCCTGATCAAACTTTGACCACCTTTATAGGCTAAAGGAAGTAAATATCTTATTTGAGTTCTGCAATAATTCTATATACATGATTACATATGGTTCTCAAAGCCAGAACACTCGATGCCTCCAAAATAAATCTCAAGGCATTTCTCATACTGCTGGGACACAATATATGAATGTTTCAAGAGGCTGGGCACAGTGGCTCATGCCTGTAATCCTAGCAGTCTGGGAGACTGAGGAGGGAGGATCGCTTGAGGTCAGGAGTTCGAGACCACCCTGAGCAAGAGTGAGACCCTGTCTCTACTAAAAATAGAAAACAAAAATTAGCCAGGCCTGTAGTGGCTCATGCCTGTAGTCCTAGCTACTTGGGAGCCTGAGGCAGGAGGATTGCTTGAGCCCAGGAGTTTGAGGTTGCAATGTGCTATGATGATGCCACTGCACTCTAACCTGGGTGACACAGTGAGACCCTGTCTCAAAAACTATCTAACGAAACAAATAAAAATAATTAAAAAAGAATGTTTTATGAAGAATTCTGCTTTTACTCAACTCCTTGAAAAAATGATTTTGCTGTAAGATCTAGTAAGGTCGGGACACTTTGGATCTTATTTATGGTAGCCTTTACATTTCTCTAGGCAGCAGCACAAGCACTGTATATGCAGTTAATAAAATCCTTTCTGCCTCCAAAGCTGGAAAGCATCTGTTCAGTGCTGCTGAAATTTGTGATAATTACCTGAAGAGTCAACCCTGGTTTTGGTTAAAACTAATTTGAAAAGATAGCATGCATTTCTATAATATCTCTAGTACTTGACTAAATAGTTTTCTGTGGTGAGGGATAGAAGGAGACAGAGCATGTCTAATAAAAGGCTTAATTGAGACTAAAGTTGATGAGGTCCCATTTTTACACTAGTTATTCATTACATGCAGTGATTTGTGTTAACAGAGAACTGTAATAAATTTAGAAGAAACATGGCCCTTGCACAGATATGTGATAAACAAGTACACAGAGTCCCAAATTCAGTATCCTGGGAATTACTATTCAGGAAAATTTCACGTAGAAAATGGTTAGTAAGAGTTTGCAGACACAAGAAAAAGTTACTGCTTTGGTGGTGGAGTTTTCTTCTTAGGAAAACTTTAGGATGGGAAAAACAAATATCCCTTCTATTCTAAACTGGCAAACTCTCAAGGCCAAGATAGAAAGAGACAATTTGTGTGGGTATCTATTATTCTGATAGGAAAGGAGATACTCCTTTACCACAGGGCTATCATATTTCCTGCTAGCAGGAACTATTTATTCCACATGACTTTCTTTTTATTTTTTATTATTTATTTATTTTTATTTCAGAGTCTTGGGGGCTACAAATGCTTTGGTTACATAAATTGCCTTTGCACCACCGAGTCAGAGCTACAAGCGTGCCCGTCCCCCAGACAGTGTACCCTGCACCCATTAGTTGTGGATTTACCCATCCTCTCCTCCCCGTCCCACCTTCCAACACACACCCTGTGAATGTTACTTCCCGTATCCAATGACTTTCTGTGGCATCTAGTATATTGTTTTATTTACATAGTGTATTAGGGATGAGGTTAAAAGGAATAAGAAATAAGACGGCCAAGTCAGATGAAAAATATAGATGCCACCATGATAAAAGTATAAAAATCAGGTCCAGAAGAGGGAGAGATTTTCACTTTCTGTAACCTTATCGGAAGTCTCCTTTTCTTTAAAAAATTTTAACAAAATTTCAATTTTTAAAATAGTTTTATTAATGTAGAATTGTCATAAAATGAACTGCACATATTTAAAGTTTATAATTTGATAAATTTTGACATATCTAAATGTGTATACACACCCATGAAACATAATGGCCAAATATGTCATCCCCCAAATTTCCTTGTGACATTTTGTAATTCCTTTCTCCCTCCTGTCCCCTGCTCTGTCCCCTGCTCTGCTTTTTGTTACTGTAGATTAGTTTGCATTAACTAGTAGTTTATATGAACTATAGACTTTTGATGGAAATTTGGTTTGTTTAATAAACTTGCACCTCATTTTTCCTATTATTTTTCTACTTTACAAAGAAAAGAAAATATTAAAAGGAACACTCTGATGAACTTAAGCCTAACCCACACAAGAAGTGAACAGTCAAGCTGGAGAAACCATGGGAGAAAGTTGACTTATTCTCACTGAGTGTGTTATAACCTAGTCCAACAAGTTTCTAGACTTCAGGAAAATAGACTTCAAGAAGTTTCTGTATCTAGTATATTATCAAGGGAATTTATATTTTGGATGTGAGGTTGGATTAAGTTATGTGTGAATTCCCATTCAACTCTAGATTCTCTGATTTGGTGACAATACAGATTATTATCTGCCTCTTGGAGGTTACCTACTGGTTAACATACCTTTAATTAGCATCGCTGATAGATGCTGAATATCTTTAGCTATCTAAAGAAAATGAAATAATACTCATTAGATATTATTCAATATAAGAAATATGATAAATATAAAAGCATAAAGTAAAAGGATCCTCGAATCATGAGAACTTGTATTTTGCCCTACTACTGTAACCCTGGGCATTTCCCTCAACTCTCGGTGCCTGATTCTTCCTTATTAAATGAGGAAAACAGTCTAGGTCCTCAGCACTTGCCCCAATTTTTTTAAAGTTAAGTGAGATAACAGGTGTGAAAATACTTTGAGAGGTACACAGTGGTATATAAAATCCTTAATATAAAATGATTTAATTACTTCCTTGTTTTGCTCAATGCTTTTTTTCCTACAAAAATACATTTATTTATTTATTTTTTATTTCAGATTATGGGGGTACAAATGTTTTAGTTACATGGATTGCTTTTATAATGCTTGAGTCAAAGTTGTAAGTGTGTCTATCACCAAGATAGTATACATTGTATCTGTTAGGTATTATTTCACCCATTCCCTCCTCTCCCCTCCCCGCTGCATGATTTCCACTGAGTTTTACTTCTCTCTGTGCACATGAGTGCTGATAGGTTAGTTCCAATTTAATAGTACATGTGGTGTTTGTTTTTCTATTCTTGTGATACTTCACTTAGGAGAATGGTCTCCAGTTCCATTCAAATTGTTGCAAAAGGATTAATTTTTTTTAATGGCTGAGTAATACTCCATAGTATACATATACCACATTTTATTAATCTATTCATGAACTGATGGCCACTTGGGTTGATTTTACTTCTTTGCGATTGTGAATTGTGCTACAATAAACATTCTAGTGCAATTGTCTTTTTCATAAAATGACTTTTTTTCCTTTGGGTAAATACCCAGCAGTGGAATTGTTGGATCAAATGGTAGGTCTACTTTTAGTTCTTTGAAGAATCTCCATACTGTTTTCCACAGAGATTGCACTAGTTTGTAGTCCCACCAACAGTGTACAAGTGTTCCTTTCTTTCCACATCCACACCAGCATCTATTATTGTTTTGGGACTTTTTTTTTCCATTTTGAATATTTTATTATTTTTCTGAACAGTACCAACTTTTAAAATTTTTTTTATTTATTTCAGCTTATTATGGGGGTACAAAAGTTCAGGTGATATATATTGCCCATGTCCTGCCCATCCTCCCGAGTCAGAGCTTCAAGCGTGTCCATTCCCCAGACAGTGCGCAACGCACTCATCATATAGGTATACACCCATCCCCTCCCGCCACCCCTCGCCTCAGTCCGAAACCCAATTGGTGTTTTTCCCAAATGTGCACATAGTTGATGATCAGGGAAACCAATTTGCTGGTGAGTACATGTGGTGCTTAGTTTTCCATTCTTGAGATACTTCACTTAATAGAATGGGTTCCAACTCTCTCCAGGAGAACAAAAGGGATTCCATATCACTGTTATTTCTTATAGCTGAGTAAATACTCCACGGTATACATATACCACATTTTACTAATCCACTCATGAATTGATGGGCATTTGGGTTGTTTTCACATCTTTGCAATTGTGAATTGTGCTGCTATAAACATTTGGGTACAGGTGTCTTTTTTAAAGAATGACTTTTGTTCTTTTGGGTAAATGCCCAATAATGGGATTGCTGGATCAAATGGTAGGTCTACTTGAATCTGTTTAAGGTATCTCCATATTGCTTTCCACAGAGGTTGCACTAGTTTGCAGTCCCACCAGCAGTGTCTGAGTGTTCCTGTCTCTCCACATCCACGCCAACATGTATTGTTTTGGGACTTTTTGATAAAGGCCATTCTCACTGGAGT
>CM052443.1:39737944-39775663 GCA_028533085.1 Varecia variegata
AGGCAATAGAATATTTTAAATAATTTTGTCTTTTATGTTTTCTTCTTTATGATCAAGATATTTGGTATTAATAATTAAAGTGAATGACTATGGGAATGTGAAAAATATTCCAAAATGTCTGATTGTTATACCAGGGTTCATTACATTATAAATTTGGCTTTTAAATGGGCTGATTTCTGATATAACCTGGTAGTAAAGAGACCTCTAAGAATGATTCTTTGATCTTCAAGGTAAAGTAATGCAATCCAAAACAAAGAAACAAACCCCAAATTACAGTTTCTGGTTATAATTAAGAGCCACTGTTGTTTGAAGGCCTACTCAAGCCAAACTGAGTAAAATGCACCTTTAGCCCTATTTGTTTAATAATTTAAACACCGTTTCTTATGCATTTTCTGTGGATCAGACATTGTGACAACTGGCATTCAGCTAATTAACATGACCACTACATTCAAGAAGTTCACAGCTCAGAATGCTATTAGTAAAATTAATTCAGCAAGTTACAACCTCCGCACTGCCTATTTTCCCCATGAAATCCTAAATTGTGATTACAAAGCCTGTCCTACATTATTGCTTATTCATTGCTCACAGCTGATCTGAAATACAGTGGCATTAAAAAAACAGTTTTTACTGTTATTATCTCTCAAGGTCCTGGGAGTTGCCTGGCTTCAGCTAGGTAGTCCTCACTTGGGTTCTTTTATGTGGTGGCTGCCAGATGGGACTGGGGATAGAGTCATCTTGGAGACTTCCTCACCCACACGTCTATTGGTTAATGCTGGTTATCAAATAGGAACTGAGCTAAGGCTGTTGGACAGAACACCTTCATGCAGTCTCTCCATGCAGCTTGGTCTTCCTTATAACAAGGGGGCTGGGTTCCAAGAGCGAGCATCCCAAGGAAGAGAGAACTAGGTGGTGGAAGCTATATTACCTTTTAAGACCTGGCCTTGGAAGTCACATAGTGTCACTTCCACTGCACTCTGTTGGTTGAGGGAGTCACAAAGGAATGATCGGCTTCAATAGGAGAAGACAAAGAGTCCATCTCTTTGTAGAGGAGTAGCAAGAGCCTATGGAGATATGTTATTAGCCATCTTTGAAAAATACAACTGCCATGCCTGTTTAATTCTGTATGTGGTATACTTCAGAATATCTATGCTACATGCTGAATGTGGGTTTTACAGAGATTAATTTGGTAGCCACATAGTAGATAATAGGGGCTAGAAATGAGAAAGGAAAGCCTAGAAAGCAATTCAGGACTTTGATGATAAATGGAATGGAAAACTTGTACCTGAGAAACATTTTGTTAGAAAAATAAGCAGAACTTAATTACTTTTGGATAGGGAGCACAAATTAGAAGATTTAAAATGATTCTGAGAGTTTAATTCTGTGATTCTGGGAAAAAATTTGCAACAATAACAGAAGTGGGTATATTGAAAAGTACTTCTAATTTAATGGAATGCACAGAGAAATTGAACACGTGAAGTTTGACATAGTGTTTGAGCTTTCAAATATAGATGCATTGTATAACATTGAAACACAGGGCTAAACCTCGGGTGAGACTTTTAGGGGATGGAAATATGTGTTTTGAGATTATCAATATAGGAAAGAGAACTTAACTCATAAAATCATATATTTTATCTGAGAGAATATTATAGAAGATGATGAGCACAAGTTCATCAACTAAAGATCAAGGGCTTTCTATAGTTACATGTATAGAAAACGAAATATGTGTTTCATTGGGAAACTGCATTTTTATAGCACATACTTCCAGGTAATTAGATTCTAGACTTGTCCATTGTCTTTGAGCTATTTTGCAACTCTAAGTTGTAGGTAACGTACAGATATGTAAATGCTGTTCAGTGATTTTCATTGGCTCTCTCTTGTAAGGAAAAACTGGTTTTATATTTATTTGCAATTTATCTCAAAATCCCTTTATATAAACTTGGGCTGTTTTGACTTTTAACCTATTACATCATCTGCCTTTTGCCCTCATATCATTTGAGTAAAAGAAATTCTTTAACATGCGTTTATGTTTATGTATACATATATGTTGTTAAAGAAAAAATTATTCTGACACTTATTAAGATGATAATGAAGACTTGATTCAGGACTCTTGTGATAGGAGTCATGGCTCTCACAACAGGGAAGAGAGATTGGGCTCGACTCTGAATACAACATGGAAAAGTGAGTATTTAGTTATAGCCAAAGAGCAGGTTGGGAATGTTGGTGGATGGAAAATTACTAAGAGGAGACATCAAGGGTAGGAAGAATTCTTGCTCAACTGATCTAACAGGATTCTTGCTGAAGAATCCAGGCCAGAGTGGTCAGATATCCTCTGGGGATAGTGGGGGATTTGCTCAGATATAGGGATATTGAGGGTGATCAGACATCAAGGATGGGAAGATTCTCTGTAAACTGGCTTAGCAGGACTTTTGCTACAACTGGGCTAGGCAGGCTTGAGGAGAAGGCCCTAAAACGAGGCCTAGTTAAGAACAGTGCTCAGAGGAGACGGACTACAGTTTGGCCAAGGAGAGAGTCTTTGTCAACATGAGCTATGATTTTACTTTGTTCTGAAAATTATCTTAGCGGATGGTGGAAGGATAATCTAAGTGGCTGGAGAAGAACCTAAGTTGTGGTGTAATGGTGAGCAAATTTGGCCTAGAGTAAAACAAAGGAAAAACAAAAACAAAAAGCAATTCATATGTGTCCTGCTTCTTGACAAATTATGATAATTTTCTGAGCTTCTGTTTCTTATTAGTGGAGTTGGAAGGTAATGATAATAATGTCTACTTTACAGGGTCATATGCAGCTAAATGCAATATTGTGGGAGAAGTTCTCTCTCAAATCAGTGTGTGCTATGTTAACATGGAATTGGGACTATGATGGTTCAGGACATGCTACTCTGAAATATAGCACTTTGAGAGAAGAGCAAAAGAAGCAGGAAGGTCTCTCTGATCTTCTCTCACTCCTTCCCTGAAGTGGACCTCGATGACTTCTCCTGAAAGTAGATCACGTGACCTTCATTCCAGAGGGGCCCTCCGTATACCTGGAGTAGAAGAATGTTCTCATTTCTGAACATACCAAGATGCCAAGAATCATCTGAACAAACAGACCTTGCTAACCTACCCGCTGTGTGTTACCATGATCATACCCTTTTGTCCTTCAATCATACTTCTGCATAATTTTCCATAAAAATATACAGTATTTCTCTGTTTTTGGGGGGTCTTCATTTCTGAATGCTCCTATGTCACATAAAACTTGTATTAATACATCTGTAGGCTTTTTCTTTCTTGTTAACCTGCCATTTGTTATAGGGTTCTCAGCCATGAACCTAGCAAGGGTGAAGAAGAGATAAGACTTTTTCTCCCCTACAGCTAAATTTTAGGAGTCAGAGGAGGGGACCGTTTCAAGAAGAGCTGTGGAATAAGAACATGGCAGAGATGCCTAGCACCCGTCCTCCCTTTGTTGTAGAACTCTGGCTTTTTGCTGGATGAATTATCACCCACTCACAGTCTGCATCTCCCAGCTTCTTTGATCCGTTCATGTGGCTATGGAATTGAGTTATGGTCAGTGAGATGTGAGCACAAGTGTGGGGTATGATATTAGGAGTTTCCTTAAAACCCTAATTTTCAACTACTAGAAGCTGAACTTGCTTTGTCATTTACTTTCATCAAAAGTGTTCTGTATTCACATAAACTATGCCTTTTAGATTTTTTTTTCTAGTACAAAGTTGTTATTACAAGTTTCACAGCTATCTTTTCTTGCTTTCGACTTCCTTTGATTTTTATTTCATTCATCTATTATCAACTGACCTACCTCCCTTAACTAGGAGCAATTTAAAAACTATGCAATGTCAAAGGAACAAAGGGAACAGGAGATTTTTATCTCCGAGTCACAATTTGTTCTGAAATCCTGAAATTTGCTCTGAAATCTTTAGACTTTGAGATAATATGGCAAAACTGCACAAAAATTGATTTTAAACTTTGTTAGAACATGCTTCTTTAAAAGACCCTAACTTTTATTTGTGCTCAGCTTGAACTGATCAGAATGAGTACAAACAATATAAATCATTTAGTCAAATGTTCGTTTGGGGGCCAGAATTAGCCACAGAGTTTGTATAAAGACCCAGATAATTATGCACTAATGCATTCAGTCATATTGGAGACGTGGTTTTTTTTGTTTGTTAGTCTCTCAAAATATTTATTAATTACCATTGTTATCTTAACATATGTCCACAAATTCTTTGATATGTTCTGTCCAGGAAAGGAAACTTAATTCTCCTCCCCCACCTTATTTTTTAATCTCATGGTATTACAGGGGTGTAAATGCTTTGGTTACATAAATTGCCTTTGCACCACCCGACTCAGAGCTACAATAGTGTCCATCCCCCAGACAGCCCACACTGCACCCATTAGGTGTGAGTTTACCTATCCCCTCATTGCCCCTGACCTGCTCAACACCCGATGAATGTTGCTTCCACATGTGTGCATAAGTGTTGATTAATTAGTACCAATTTGATGGTGAGTACATATGGTGTTTGTTTTTCCATTCTTGTGATGCTTCACTTAGAAGAAAGGTGCCAGCTCCATCCAGGATAATACAAGAGGTATTAGTTCACCATTTTTTTATGGCTGAGTAGTAGTCCATGGTTTACATATAACACATTTTATTAATCCACCCATGTATTGATGGGCACTTGGGTTGTTTCCACACTTTTGCAATTGTGAATTGGGCTGCTATAAACACCTGAGTGTGGATGTCTTTTTCATAGAATGTCTTTTTTTCCTTTGGGTAGATACCCAGTAGTGAGATTTCTGGATCAAATGTTAGTTCTACTTTTAGTTCTTTGAGGTATCTCCATACTACTTTCCATAGAGGTTGTACTAGTTTGCCGTCCCACCAGCAGTGTATGAACGTTTCTATCTCTCCACATCCACGCCAACATTTGTTGTTTTGGGACTTTTCGATAAAAGTCATTCTCACTGCAGTTAAGTGATATCTCATTGTGGTTTTGATTTGCATTTCCCTGATGATTAGAGATGTTGAGCATTTTTTCATATGAAAAGTTTCTGTTCATGTCCTTTGCCCAATTTTTAATGGGATTGTTTGATTTTTTCTTGCTGATTTTCCTGAGTTCTATATAGATTCTAGTTATTAGCCTTTTGTCAAATGTATAGCATGCAAATATTTTCTCCCATTCTGTAGGTTGTCTGTTTGCTCTTATGATAGTTTCCTTGGCTGTGAGATGCTTTTTAATTTTATCAGGTCCCATTTATTCATTTTTGTTGTTGCTGTGATTGCATTTGGCATCTTCTTCATAAATCCTTTGCCTAGGCCAATGTCTATAAGAGTTTTTCCAACAGTTTCTTCTAGAATTCTTATAGTTTCATGCCTTAGGCTTAAGTATGTTATCCATCATAAGTTGATTTTTGTGAGTGGTGAGAGGTGAGGATCCTATTTCCATCTTCTACATGTGGCTATCCAATTTTCACAGCACCATTTATTGAAGAGAGATTCTTTTCCCCAGTGTACGTTTTTGTCTGCTTTGCCAAAGATCAGATGGCAATATGAGGATAGTTTTATATCTGGGTTCTCAGTACTGTTCCATTGGTCTGTGCCTCTGTTCATGTCCCAGTACCATGCTGTTTTAATTACTATAGCCTTGTAGTATAGCTTGAAGTCTCATAAGTTGATGCCTCCCAATTTGTTCTTTTTGCTTAAGGTTGCTTTGGCTATATGGGGTCTTCTCTTGTTCCATACAAAGCATAGAATTATTTTTTCTACATCTGCAAAAAATGATGTTGGTATTTTAAGGGGATTGCATTGAATCTGTAGATCACTTTGGATAGTATAGATATTTTAACAATGTTGATTCTGCTGATCCATGAGCATGGAATGGTTTTCCCTCTGTTTACATCCTCTGCTATTTTCTTCCTCAGTGTTTGGCAGTTCTCCTTATAGAGAGGTCTTTTACCTCCTTAAATATATTCCTAGGTATTTTATTTTCTTTGTTGCTATTGTGAAAGGTATTGAGTCTTTGATTTGGTTCTCAGTTTGACCGTTGTTGGCATATATGAATGCTACTGATTTGTGTACATTGATTTTATAACTTGAAACTTTGCTGAACTTATTTATCAGTTCCATTAGTCTCTTGGCAGAATCTTTGGGATTTTCTACATATAATATCATATCATCAGCAAAGAGCAGTAGTTTGACCTCTTCTGCCCCCATTTGGATGCTCTTGATTTCTTTCTCTTGTCTCATTGCTCTGGCTAGGACATCCAGCACTATGTTGAATAGAAGTGGTGATAAAAGGCAACCTTGTCTGGTTACTGTTCTAAGTGGGAATGCTTTCAATTTTTACCCATTCAATATGATGTTGGCTGTGGGTTTGAATATATGGCTTTTATCATTTTGAGTAAGTCCCATCTATGCCTATTTTGTTAAGCATTCTTATCATAAAAGGGTGCTTAATGTTTCCGTGTTTTAAACATTAAGGAAACAGGCCTTAGATGTTTCTATTAGACAACCCTTTCCTTCTACCTCCCACCTCTGACAAAAAGTAAAATGGAATCCAACAAGTGATTACATAAAAAATCCTCTGAAACATTTTGTTCTTTTAATCATGGTTGAGAAAATTTTACTGCATCTTTCTTCCCTTGCCAAAGCAAATTTCTCCCTCTCAAGATGGTTCCATTTTGTAAATCCATGTAGTCTATATTACTCTTATTTACTTCTAAAATTTTTATCCTCTTGTTATTTTTGTTGTTGCTTGTGTATTCAAGTTAAGAATCGCCTCAGATTCCATGTTTTCCATGTCAAAGTCAACATAAAAATATGATAAAGGAATCTAATTTGTTTTGTCTATGTTCAATTAATGTAGATATGATTTTATTGATTGTTTTACTAGCACTCCTGTTTAATATGTCAATTTACTGAGACTTACTTTAAAAGAGTATATTTCCCTTTCTCACAGTCTTCCTTTCTGAAAGGGAATGTAAACCTCTGAGTCAGATGCCAGTCCTGAAAATGCTTCTGAAAATTTACTTTTAATACCCATTAGTATATAAACTCATTTAGACTCAAGAAAGATATTAGAGGAAAGCAATATAGACTAATTTATGACTATTCCCTTGCTTTAGGAAATCATTAACTTTGGAAACTATGTGATTAAGATGACTAAGCTTCTCCTTAAAATAGCCAATATCGAGGGAGAATTATGAGCTGGATAAAAGGTACTAGTTCTAAGTACAGAGGACACAAGTGGAGGTTTAATATATTCATAATTGGATCATAGAGCAAAGAAAAAGCTAAAAGCTAAGTCATTTGAGACTTTCCTGATGCAAAATATTTTACTTGTATTAACACACATAAATTAAAAAATCAGAGTTCTCCTGCATTTCTTCTAATTCTGACTGGTTCTCTTGATTATGCCATATTTTACAATTTTCTCACTGACCTTGCCTACCATATCATCTTCCTAAGAGATACCACATATAGGCTTCCCTGGCAATATGCTTATTTTGTAAACAGGACTTCTTTTCTGAATTCTAATGGTCTTGTTGGGCATTGTAAGTTGGACTAGTCAAATATATAACAAAACTTAAAGTGGCACCTCCATCAAGCTTTTTTCAAGGGTGGAAAACCTAAACAAATGGAGGGAACCAGAATATGCCACCCTAAAATATACCACTTTGAAATAAGGATAGTTTTGAGCAATTAGCTCTCTGCCCTCTCCTATTTTTCTGTCTAAAAGTAGGTCATGTAAGTGAGGTTATTTTAGACCTTCTAGTACCAGTCGCAGACAGATGATTGAAGATGCATACATGACCCAGGTGAGAAGAGCAGAAGAACCATCCTGCTGAACCCAGTCAACCCACAGATTTATGGAGACATAACACATTGTTGTTTTAAGTTCCTGGCTATGAAGGGATTTGCTATGCATCAGTACATTATTGATGATACACTAGATCAAAGGTGACTGATCTTAATGAATTTAAAGGAGAAAAACCAGATAACTGGGAGAGATATAGCTGGCAGGTAGTGTCACAAAGGTCTGGATGTATTTAGCAGGTACACAGTGTAGGCTTGAAGATTTTAGGAATTTAGTCCTGAGAATGAGTGGGTTGAATAGAACAGACATGGACAGAGAAGAGGGACTTAAACACAGTGGTGGTAATAAGGACCCAGTTATATAAACTGCTGTAAAAAGTAAGGATAAGAACATCACTAATGTGACTTATTGATTCACAGACATACTGCATACTGGATGAGGCTCTTAATTCTCTCAGGTCAGGATTATGATTGGTCCAGTCTCAGGTAGGAGGAAGAGCAGCCAAAATATCCAGGTAGTCTAAAACAGTGAACTCGTCTTTAATTATTCTCTTAGGCAGGATTTAGTTGCATAATTTCATTAAAAAACATAATGTAGGTCATCTTAGTTCCCTGGTATCTTATCTTCATGTATTAATTTGTCAAATGTTCCTGGAGAGCAGACACAAGACAAGGCTCCTGCTCTCCAGTAGCTTGCAGTTGGGTTGCAGAGATAGGGCACACACACAGGACAAGAGAAATGGGTGACAGATAGGATGGAGCTGAGAGGACTTATACATCTGGACCTCAGTGAGAAAGCTTGAGGAGGAGAGAAGCAGGAATTGGGGGAGGACTATATGATGAGAGTCTATGAGGCTGTGGATAGGCCTTGGTTACCCCAGGGTGAAAAGAGAAAGGCTCTGTCTGGAAGCACAGGGTTAGGTGGGAGAGGAGTTAGTATAGAATAGGAATGTCAAACCTCACTGCGCACTCACATGCAGGTAGAGATGGATTTGCTTCCACTACAGCTTTCAGTTCATCATTATCCACCTTTGTCTTATGTCACCCACGTGGCTCATTTTTAAGATTAAAATCACAAGAATAGAACTTCTCAAACCATGGGCGTACTGTGAGTTCATTAATCACATCTTTCCCAAACACTTCATTGATATTGTGAGCTGTCTGCCTTGCACTGGTTCCATGATGGAACTCATGTTCAAAAATAACAAGAATTTTTGACTTATCTATGTTTTCACAAAAATTGCTCTAAAAAAATTTGAAAGATAATCACAAGCCAAAATATGTGTATGAAAGATGGAGGATGTACCTTCACAATAAAAATAAAACAAGAAGTGTCGAGGTGAAATGTCAGAGATATCAACTGTCAAGGGTTTTGGCTATCTTAGGGGGAAGATGCTTCTGTTTGTGGCGCCTCAACATGTCTGCAGCTGGCAAAGAAGAGCCCGGTGGCCCACCCCGCCATCACTTCTGGGGCCCTTGGGTCCACTCCCCTGCTCCCTCAAGCTGGCCTCTAACATTCTGGAAGGATATAGTTGTCAATATGGCTTCTTTAGGTTTCAGTTATTGTGCGTGACACCTCACTGTTGCATATCTGAGTTTAGCAAAATGCCATATGCTGATGAGGCATCCAATGTACAAGGCCATATTTAAAAAATTTCAATTATGGTTAAGAAGATAGTGTTCATTATTTGGCTAATGGGTGGGCTTGCATTTTCACTGGCCATGCTATGCAGGGACGTTATAAGTTTAGCTCTTAAAAGCCTTGGAAGACTTTTACTGCAGTGTGTTCAGAGAGAATGTGTATCTTTGATGCATATAATTTTATTTGCTTCCTCTCTCAATGATGATTTTTTTTTTTTTTTTTGCTGACTTTGCCCTGGCTCCAGTGAAGGCTGCTAAGATGGCATTTCAAACCAAGCCAGAGCATGCTAATGTTCTGAGAGATGCTACTTCCAAAAGGTATAAACAAAGAGTGAGGTGGTCCCTCATGAATAAGACAGATAACTATATACCAGGATAAAGCTGGTTGCTTTGGGTGTGCTGTTGCAGGATTGAACACATTTGTTGATTTTTAAGCCCAAAAAAGAATGTCCAAAGATAGAACAGATGGTTGTAGTATTTGAAGCTGGTTACTTAGCTGGAAGTGCTGTTGTCTTTCATCTGCTGGTTCTGTAGCATCTGTGGTGTATAAAAGCAGCACCACTCAACTGCTTCTGAGGCTGGGATGTACAGGTGAGGATAGGCAGGGCTGCATGGGTGTCATCATAATTGGGAGTCTGACTGAGCTACAGTGGTTCAGCTCGGACCCTGGAAGGTCCACCTCAGCTTCCTTGCATTTGCCATTGAGACTGCAGTCTTTGAAGAAGCAGCATGTTTTCCCTGAGGAAATAAATCAAAGCAAATTTGAACTGAATTGCGTGTGACCAGGGTTGAGAAGCACTGAAAAGCAACATTTATAAATTCTACAATGTAGGAAACTTCCTGTTCCTGATAATAGTTATTGGCATTACCTTTGGCTAAGGCAAGGGTTTCAAATTTATCTGTTGAAATAAACCAACTCTTCATGATTAATCTGTGATTTGCTAATTATTTGAAGCTAGTATGATATTGTGATACAATAAAGAAATACCTTTGGTCTTTGTCCCTTGCTCCTGGCCATATCTAAAACCCTTTGAATTTCATAGGTGATAAGGGCCATAAAGGTGAAAGGAGAATCTTTTGTTATTCATAACAAGCTCCTTTCAACCACATCAGATTATGTCAACAAGGTAACTTTTGGAAAGCCCCTACTGATGCGCGACTGGTTGCCAGGGTTGTGATTACAGGATTGGGACTTTCAGCTCCTTCTTCAACCTTCAGGGCAGAAAGAGGACCTCGAGATTGACTTACTGACCAATGGCTAATGATTTAACCAATGAAGTCTACATAATAAAGCCTTTAGAAGAACCCAAAGGGACACTTAAAATCTACTCTCTTAGCATTTTTCAAGAATACAATATATTGTTGTTAACTATACTCACCATGTTGTACAGCAGATCTCTTGAATTTATTCCTCCTAATGAATTTTATAACCTTTGATCAATTATCTCCCCTAATTAGCTTGATTTAGCCATCCTGTAATGTATATATGTCTCAAAACATCATGTAGCACATAATAAATATATACAATTTTATCTGTCAATTAAAAAGAAAACCTGTATGTATACCATGGAGTTCTACTCAACCACAAAAAACAATGGTGAACCTCTTGTATTATTCTGGATAGAGCTGGAGCCCATTCCACTAAGTGAAGTATCACAAGAATGGAAAAACAAGCACCACATGTACTTACCATCAAATTGGTATTAACCGATCAACACTTATGTGCACATATAGTAGTGACATTCATTGGGTGTCAGGCAGGTGGGAGGCGGGAGGAGGGGATCGGAATATTCACAGCTAATGGGTGCAGTGCACACCGTCCGGGGGATGGACATGCTTGAAGCTCTGACTCGGGTGGGGCAAAGGCAATATATGTATCCTAAACATTTGTATCCCGTAATATGCTGGGAAAAAAACTAATAAAAAAAATAAACAGCAACAAAACAAAACAAAACACAAAAAACCCTAAAAAGACAGAATTCTGAAAGCTTCCAAGATGGTGAACACATGGGGGTGCTGGGAGGGTAGCATATCCAGAGAAGGTATAGAAGCTTCGCTCCCCTCCCCCAAACCTTGCCCTATGTATTTCTTCCATCCAGATGTTCTTGCATCATAGCTTTTTATCATAAATGGGTAATCTACTAAGTAAGCTGTTTTCTTGATTTCTGTGAGCCATTCTAGCAAATTATCGAACCTGAGGCAAAGATTGTGGGAACCTCTGATTTATAGCCAGTCGGAAGCACAGGTGACAACCCGGACTTGCAATTGGCATCTGAAATGGGGGCAGGGTCATTCTTATGGTACATAGTCCTTAATCTGTAAGGTCTGTGCTAACTCAGGCAGTTAGTGTCAGAATTGAGTCAAATCATAGGGCATTCAGTAGGTGTTTGCTGGAGAACTAAATTGCTCAGTATAGAAAACTCACACATTTGGTGTTGGAAGTATGGAGTGTATAGGAAAAACAGAGTTTTCTTTCTTTTGAGCTAGTTATATCAAATCTGAAAATACTTAGAAAGAATAAGTTTTGAGATTTAAAACCTATTAAAGAAACAATGGAAGAAAATCACTTTAAAGAGTTGAACATTCTGATTCCTGCTCATAAATTGTCAGATGTTTAAGTATTGGCACTTAACACAAATCCTAATTTTTTAGAAAATGTACCCTTTTAAAGACAAATCAGCCATAATGATGACAGAGTGAAACTTAAGCCAGAGTTTTGGTCAATCTCTCATAAATGAGAGGGTGACAGAAAGGGAAGAATTGATAAAATAATTAAGTGGGAGTCGGTTAAGCTAAGATGGCTCCAGCATCTTGAGTTTCTACCTAAGAAAACCCAAAACCTAACTCAATGTAAACAGTAAAACAAAACTTAAGCTTAACCAACTAGGAATTGTCAAAAAACTTCTAAGTAGGGACTTTGCACTTTATTCTTTTTCAAAAAGTAAAATATAAATAAACTTGGCCCTTATTAAAACAAAAACTTAATAACATGTATTTTTTAGTGCCTTAATAAGTTAGTAGATTTCTGCAGACATTTATCCATAGGTAGAGTGAACTGAAAAGTTTCCAATGAGCTATTTACAAGGAATAAACATAAAACTTAATGGGAGCCATGTGCAAACCTGACAATAGAATCTGGCTCTAATCAAATAAGTCTTTTTATGTGTCTGTGAAAGTACATTCGCAATATTATGAACATAAATGATAAAAGAGTTAGTCATTGAGGGACCAGAAGAAAATATAGAATATTAAATCGATACACCAAGCAGGACTAAATATTATTTGGAACACATGGGTAATTAAGGTGGCACAAAATCAAAAGGTATTTTATTTTCAAATAATTGGTGGAGAATTAAAGTAATTTTACCTACTCTGTAACTTTATTAGTTAAAAATTTTTAGTTTAGAGACAATAATTAGGAGATAATACAGAGGCAATAAAGTCAGGGTAAAGATAATTGCACTAATTTCTTCTGCTTCAGAGGAAGTCATGGGTGAGAGCTTTTATATCAACTGCTAAAATAAAATATCAATGAAGTAATATAAGACAGAAACTAGTGCTATGTTGTACATCCTGGTTAAAATAAAACACAAGGGAGTATGGGGAGATAATGTAGAATGGTGGGTATGAGAGAATTAAGTTTAATCTTAGTGCAGCAACTTGCTGGCTATGTCATCTCAGGCTAATATATTACGTAAGCATTTTGAGCTCCATTTTTTCCATCTTTGAGAGGACAGCAATAATACCTATGTGGACATGCCTTGTGAAGTTTATATGGAATGACATATCTAAAATTAGGTGTACAACAAATGGCAGCAAATCATCAAAATTGTTAAAGATACAATAAATGATTCTGAAAATATGGTGCTTTGAGGCTAGCATAGCTTCCACACAATAAGATAAACTCACAGTTTGGATGAATTTTTGAAAATGTGTGCACTCATTAACCACTAACCCAATCAAGATAAACATCTCCTTCACCGTCTGATCTCTCTCATGCTATTTTGGAATGAGTCCCCCAGCCCTTCCCTTTCCCTGGGCAACTGTTGATTGATTTCTGACTCTTTCTGACGCTACAGTTTCTGACTCTATAGAAATAGGATCACATACTATGTACTGTTTTGTGTCTGGCTTAATTCACTTTGCATGATGTTTTTGTGATTTCATCTGTGTTGGGCATCAGTTGTTTGGTGCCCTTTTCGTCAGCAGCATTCCCTGTTAGGAATGTGCCACCTTTTATTTTCCCAATTAAGTGTTTATGGGCATTTTAGTTTTTTTTTTAATAAACATGTTTTATTTTCTCTTGGGTAAAGATCAAGGAGCAGAATTGCCGGGTAATGTGATAAATATGTTTTACTTTATAAGAAATGGCCAAACGGTTTCTCCTGCAGCTCTGGCACTATTCTGCACTCCCACCGTCAATGCATGAGAGTCCCCTCTGCTTCTATCCTTGCCAGCCCTGGTACAGACAGTCTTTTTTATTCCAGTCATTCCAGTGGGTGTGAGTGGTATCTCATTATGGTTTTAATTTTATTTCCCTGAACACTAATACCATTGTTATATATTTCATATGCTCATTAGCCATGTATCATCTTTTGTGAAGTAGCCACTCAAATGTTTTGGGCAGGATTCAAACCGTGTAACCATGTGTCTACGGCTTGGCTTGTCTAAGTTTGGCTTGATTTGCCTTTTAGGTGGAGTCCTTTTTATTCTTTTGGGGTGGAGGAGAATTTCTATAAGGAGTGGCATGGAACCAAGATAAATCTAAAGTCTGTCAGTCAAGTAGGAGCTTATCAAATTTTACTGATAATGATGCTTAAGAATTTTAAATTGTAATGGCATCTGCGGAAGATTAGACATTTTTATCATGCCACATTTGACTACTGTAACCAATGCAAAGTATATACTTGGTGATTCCTTCATCAATACATTCTGTTCTAAACTCTTTTGCATTTTTCAACATGAGATCCATGTGAAACAAGGTAGTATACTTGTATAATTAGCCGTAGGAAATATCAAAATAAAATAGAACTACGATTGTGAGGAAAAAGAAACACACAGTTTAAATCCCCTCCTCCTCTTCTCCCTCTACCCCATCTGGTGTGGTTGGGAAAAATCTATTGGATCAATTGCAGTTTATCTGTTGATCTCACTTTTCTCAAATGGGATGCTTTTTTTTTTTTTGATAGTTTTACATCCAAAGAATATTTTTTAGGCAAGCCCATTTCCTGTGTATGATAAAACTGAAAAATGACACCTGTGTGAAGCACTATATTGGCCATACTATTCTGTGAAGGCGCAAAAGCCAGTTCATGTATTTTCCTGGGAATATTAAAACGTCAGCTCTGAGTGCTTTCTGTGCTATTTGTGCCTACCCAGGTGTAGCTGTGCCATAAAAAATTGAGAGAAGAGATGCAGGCATTGTTTTCAGTTTGACCATTATAACTGTTTTTGTATCCAAGGGAAAATATATGCTTTAAGGAGAAACTATTAGATACTTCTCACCTAGGTTGTTCTTCAGGTCATGGGAGATCAGTTGTGATAAAGGGCGCAGTTAGATCTAGCTAATGGATAGCTATTTCCTATTACGCTACTTCCTGCAGCCCAATCAGGAACTGACCATGGGATTGTGAACCTGTGTGAACCTATATCACCTCTGTTGGGATAGGGGCCTTTGAGAACTGGAAGATTTGGAAAGTTTAATTACTCGGTGGTTAACTGGTCCAAAAATTACAGACTAATTCTATCTCAAGATAAATATATTCTTAACTGGGTCAAGCCTTACTCTTTCTCCTCTATAACAAATTATGGTGGTTTACCCTGTGTTTGTTTTACTTTATATATAAAAAGATACTTATATGGATAATGAGTTAAAGTATTTAGCTTTTTATCTCCAAGAAATCAGGTGTTAGCTTAGGAATAGACCTCCACTTATAGGCTGATTTATAACATTTACATTACTCTTCATAACCTTGTGAAGAGAACAGAATGAAAACACAAACTTCCATGGCATTTTACATTTTCATTTCTTTTTTCAGAAAAATCGAGTTCTTGTTGAGGTTACCTGTACAAATCCTGATGTTTAAAACAAATGCTTTTGGACATTGCTTATATACAAATTGGTTGTTTTATAAATAATAAGAATTTGAATAGGGAAATTTCAACATCTTATAAAAATAGGACCACAAAATACTTTAGGTTGATTCTGACTTTAAAGAAAGTGTCTATAGAGAGTTTTTTTTTTTAATTGACAGTTTCATTTTGAATCCTTTTTTCTAAGAACTCAAGCTGTGTTCTCTTTTAGAGAGAAAGATCTGAGGCATGCTAGAGGGCATATATTGACAGCTCTCCTAAACTATTTCCCTATGAAATCTCTATGGGTTAAAAAAAAACACAACACTTTGCCAGGTGTTACAATGTTGGAGAAATGTGAGCTCATTTCCCCGTGAACTGCACCTCTTAGATTTATAGGGGTTTTCTGGGTTTTTAGTTAGAAAGGGCAACCCCTTCTCTCCACCTTACTCAATATGTCCTCATGTGTCTGAGTCTGGGGTTTCCTTTACTTTTGGCCCTTGGTTCCTGACCCTGGTCTGTGCCTTTTGATCTTGATTGGAGACCAAGATGTGGACAGGACAATGGATGGTTCTCCTATCTCTTACCAAGAATTGGAGTTACAGGACACGAACTACATCTTGAAAAATGATCATTTCAAACACTACTATTCCTAAATTTCTGACAGATATCAATCTTCTAGAAAATTGATGCTATTTGTTTATTTATCCAAGTTTTGATTTTTTTAATGCATCTTATAAATGTAAGTGTCACTATTTATGGGCAAAATGATAGATGTCTGGAGTTTGAGAATTCTCCAATGTGCCAGTCAAATGCTTGACTCAAATCCATTTTCTTGCTGTCTTATTTTGTGCTCCTATAACAAAATACCTCAGACTGGATGATTCACAAAGAACAGAAATATATTTATTATAGTTCTGGAGGCTGGGAAGTACAAGATCAAGGCACCAGCAGATTGGTTGTCTGATGAGGGCTGCTCTCTGCTTCCAACGTGGTGCCCTGTTGCTGTGTCCTCCAAAGGTGGACCTCGTGGCAGGAGGCAGAGGGGCAAAACGGTAGAACACTGAGTGAAGCCTTAGTCCCACTCATGAGGGAGGAGCTCTCATGGCCTAATCACTTCTGAAAGGTTCCACCTCTTAATACCATCACATTGACAACACCTGAATTTTGGAGGTGCCACATTCAAACCATAGTACTTACCACTCCCAGCTGTGCTTGCTATATTTGGGAACCCCATTTCCCCAGCTCTCTTGCACAATGCCTTCCAAATAGGTTTAGTCAATGGAAGGGACTGGTGGAAGACTGGAAGGCAGGAATGGTGGGAGAAGCCAGGATATTCTACCCCAAATCAATCTGTCTCTTGTAGCATCTCTGGCTGTGAATGATCTCCTCTGTAGCTCCAAGTCTAATGGAACTCCACCCACCATGGTCCCAGTCATGTGTCTTCTGATGGTCCAGCTCCCACCAAAGAGCCTGGCATCTGGTTTCTGATAACAATATCTTCTTTCATTGTTCCTGTAACACTAGGCTTGGTAGCACCTTCCAGCTGTTGTCAGTCTCTGCTGTTTTGCTGTCTCCTTTTTAGTTTTGCAGCCCTTCCATCACCTGTGAAACCAATTTGCTTATAATTATAGTCCTTGTATTTGAAAACACGGAAGTGGTTCTCTCATTTCCTGGCTGGGCCTTGCTGACAAATCAGCGCACACACTGAAAAGAGGGAGGAGCATCCTGATTCTGCTATGGTGATGTACGCCCACTCCAGCTTCCCACCTCTGATGACAAGTTGAAACTCAAAACAAAATAAACAAACAACATGTGGTCTCTGAAAAGTACATTAAAGCACAGGGTTGTGAAGGGGAATCATGACTGGGAGAAGTCATACACCTGGAAAGGAGGCTTACTATTTTTTTTTTTTTCTCTCACAGTTTTACCCAAAGGGCAGGCCCCGGCCATGGAGTTGGTTGTTGGCATGTACCGCTAAAACCGATATCAATTTGATCTTTCTGGCCAGAGAAATCAGAGAAGGGATAGTTAGATTGATAGATAGAGAGATAGATTTGGGCTAGATAGATTGGGGAAAAATGCTAGTTGGAAGAGAGCCAGGAAAGGGTTTTCTTAATTCTGTGTATTAACCTGAACTAGTCTCAGGCGAAGCCCTGAGTTATGCATGCATGGGATACAACCAAGACACATAACCAAGGCTTAGGGAACTTGCCTGAAATTTGAACCACTTCATGATTCTCCTGAATAGCACATGCATGGGAAGGACCCAAACCAATATTGCAGAGGTTTAAGAAACTAAATGGAAATTAAAACTACCCCTACAGAAGGATACAGAATATAAGATTTGAACCTAACCAGGTTAAATGCCTTCAAAAATAGAAATATTAACATTCAGAAATTTATAACAGGACTCAGAGCCTATGCAGCCTACCACTCACAGAGTTTAAAATACAATCCAAAATTACTCAAAATTCAAAGAATAAGAAAAAAAGTGACCAATTCCCAGGGGAAAGCAGGGGAGACACACACACTCACACACCCACACCCGCAACCCAACCATGAGACAGACTCCATGTGGAAACTATTAGACAATGACTTTAAAGCAGCTATATAACTAGGCACCGTGAGGCATAGAAAATCACGTTTGATATCATGTGGCTGTTGTATGTTATTGATGTGGGAGGCAATGATAATTATAAGGATAATAGTCTTAGATTGCTTCTTTTATTGTGGTAAAATATACATAATGCACAATGTATCATTCTCACTATTTTCAAGTATAAGTATGTAGTTCTGTGGCATTAAGTACAGTCACATTGTTGTGCAACCCTCACCACTACTCATCTCCAGAACTCTTTCCATCGTCTCACACTGAAACTGCACCCCTTAAACGATAACTCACCATTCGATTCTCCCAGCTTGGAAACTTGCAGAAGCCAGGTGGAGGTACTTAACTGTCAGGTTAACATAAAAATCACAGAGAGCAGCAGGGCTGGAGTGATGAACAGAGTGCTTTGAACCACCCAGAGCTATGAGCATAGGTAATGGATCAGGGGAGCTTTTAGCAGGGAGATAGATGGGAAGCTCAGCTAGGATGTTTCTCTATTTGTATAATTCAATAAAAATAAAGCTGACAGGTAGAAGTTTGATGTCAAGCTGGGTGCAGTGGTTCACTTCTGTAGTCCCAGCTACTTAGGAGGCTGAGGCAGGAGGGTCACTTGAATCCCGGAGTTTCAGACCAGCCTGGGCAATGTAGAGAGACCCCATCTCAATTAAAAAAAAAGTTTGGTATCTTTCTCTTGAAGAAGAATCCTGTTATGCTATTAGAAGTACATGAGGCAAATACTCCTTTGATCCTTCCTTGAACAGACCTGATGCTATTTGGCAGGATAACTTTGTGACGAGAAAACAGGACTGTTAGTTATGGGGTCTGAATTGAGGTTAGTACTAGGAAACCCAAGACACTATCGTGGTCTTCCAGGTAGACTGAGACCTTGGCTCAAGTTCATTTCACAGCACACCAGTTGTCTCTGGATCCATTTTGCAGTTATTTCCTAAGATCCTAAATGTGTAATTGGAACAGATACGATCAGCAGCTGGCAGGAACTTCTGACTTCTATAGGTCCTCTGTGGAATGAAGGTCATTGTAATAGAAAGGGTGAGTTGAAGCCCTTGAAAATGTCCTCCTGCCTCCTGGCCAAGATGGGTAATTGGGAGCAACATTGGGAGGACTGCAGAGATTGGCACTAACATCAAAGACCTGCAGGATGCAAAGTGGTGGTTCCTGTCGTAACCGCACTCCATTCACCATGCGTGAAGCACAAATGTTGTGCCTGACTATGGCAGCAGCTGCATGAGAAGCCAGGTAACACAACCTGCAAGTGTGGAGCAGTTAACTCTTTGTGGGCAGAGGAGATGGGGCCATTCAAACAGTCTATTGATGATGCCTCATGAGACCGAGTGATCAGCTGCGTTTATTAGGAAGCTGTGGTCAGCTTGGTAAAAGACTCCATTGAATTCTCTCTTGTTCTTTCCTGGCTGGCTGCCCTATCTGTCACTTCGGCTTCTCTGAGATTGTGTACCTCCAGTAAAATATTAGCATATATGCTTTCATTTCAGGCCCTGTTTTCAATGAAACTTGGGAAAAGATAGAAAGAATTCCACTTCTGAGGCTGCTTATTTATGGGTTTGGTTTTAATAAACAATCCCAGGTTCTCCAAAGTCAATATGTCTTTATAACATTTTGCAAATAAATGATTTCTGCCACTATTTTTGAACCCAAAGGGGATTATCATAGTTGGAAATGGGACTATAAGTCTTAGATGTTCAAACCTTATCCTGCATTGCTGTACGTGGGTGAAGAGAAGCAAACACACAAAAGCCCCTTGTCTGCGTAGGAGTGCTGAGTCTTTCCTGGGATTTTAGTGAATGCTTCTGGAAAAGATGAATCTTGTAGAATGATAGAGGCAGGTAGGTGAAATGGTGGGATTAAGACCAACAGAAACAAAAGCTCAAGGGTAAGAGATGATGAAGTGAGTTTGAAGAACTGCAGCATCTCAGCATAACTGAACATGGCAGGAAATGGACCTGGGTCCAGGTAAATGCCTGGTTATAGAAGACCTTTTAGGGCAGGGTAAGGAGTGTGAATTTTATTATGCATGTTTCATGGACCACCTGCCTTAGAATCACCTGCAGTGCTTGTTAAAAATACACTTAATGCATTCGCTCAGGCACTAAACTAGATGTATCAAATCACAATCTCTTGAGGGTGGGTCTGGAAACCTATGTTTTGAACACCTCAACGTGTTTTCTACCACACTAAAATTTGGGAACACCTGGTGGAGCCTTGAAAAATTTTTATCAGTATTGTTTCATAGTTAGGTTCTATGTAAATCATTCTGGCACCAGTGAGGAGGATAGGTCAAAACACAGGAAACTAGATTACAAGTAGAGAGAATAGTCATTCATTTATTGAACAAACATTTGAGCACTTCCCCCTTCCCACCTGAAAAAAAATAAAGTAGATGTGAAGGAGACAGATTACATCTATCTTTATCTGCTTGTCATCTCAAAAGTGAGATGGACAAGAAACAAGTAAACAATATACAAGGAAGATAATTCCAAATGTGGTAACTGCTCTAAATAAAATAAGCACAGTAATGTGACAGAGAGTAGCTGTGTATATGTGTGTGTGTTAGGGGGTGATTTAAACCGGGGGGCAGGGAAAGCCTCTTTGAGGAGCTGACATTTACCCAGGGAAGGAGGAACCAGCCATGTGAAGGGCCCGGGAAAAGGATGAGTCTCCCAAGCAGAGCGCACAGCTGGTGTGAAGGCTCTGAAATGGAAATAAGATTGATGACATCTTCAAGAAACAGAAAGGAGGGCATAGTGCCTCTAGGGTAAGGAGGGTAGAAAATAGTAGAGAAAAGTGTGGTTGTAAAGGTGGAAGAGTAAGTTCATGCTGGCATAATAGAAAATTTGTATTTTATTCTAAGTGTTATTTATCAGTACAGGAAAGAAGTGCAAGGCAGAGGCAGTTAATACGCAAAAGAGGAGAAGGATATATTTGAGAAATACATAGGGAATGGGGTAAAATGAAAAAGCCCTAGACATTTGTTGGATATGGGACAGTACGGTAGAGAAGGATTCTAGGCTGATTCTTGGGTTTGTGGTTTGGACTCCTATTTGTGGATCATGGTAACATTATCTAAAAAAGAAAGAATAAGAGTAAGGAAAGGTTTGAAGGGGACAGAGTACTGAGCATGATTTGAACGTGCTGTATTTGAAGGGTTTGTGCAGTATATCAGTGCTCTATGTCTATATTTGAATATTGGACTGTAAATGACAGGAAACTGAAAATAACAGTAATTTAAACAAGATGGAAGTTTATGCCTTTCATATCGATAAGGTTCAGAGATAAGAGTCCAGGACTGATTTGTGCCCAGGTCTTAATGAGAGGTCAGCGTCACGGAAAGCAAAGTTTATAGCTGTGGTTCCTGCGCGGCCACACAGGGAAGCAGCAGAGTCGGTCAGTGAGGGGAAGTAGTTAGTTTTTCTTCCCTCACTCCCTCCTACCCTCCCTCTTCTGAATCTCCAGTGTCCCTTGTACCCCTCTGTATGACACTGCTGTACCTGTAGCTTAGCTCCCACTTATAAGCAAGAATGTGCGGCGTTTGGTTTTCCATCCCTGAGTTACTTCCGTTAGTCAAGTGACCAGTTGGAATTATTCCAGTGGGTCGTTGGGCATAGGTGCTGGTATCTGACCCTGGGTTGGCTGATGACAGGGAAGATATTGGCTTGGTGTGTTTGTTAGATTAAGGAGGTGGTTGGGGGTACGGACTCAGGCGTGGTTGGTTTGCATGTGAAAGACGTGCTAGTAGGCAAGTTTTTTCCTATTTCTAGGAGTTAGCTAGACCTGGGAGGGGCAGTCTCTCCCTGGCCAGCAAGGCCCCCAAGATGTCAAAATAAAACATAAAATACATGATTCATACAGGGCCAGTAGAGCAGCTACATTATTATCAGTGAAGACTTTTATCTTGTTAATTCTCTATCCTCGACAGGTGGGTCAACCTCAGGGGCCAAGGTGGATCCTTGACCTTCAGGTATCACACCTGCACTCCATCTAGCGGGACGGAGTGAGGACAGGCACCCTCGTTCCTTTAAGGATATTCCTGGCAGTGTCATAAACTAGTTTCCTTACCTTCCATCAGGGGACACCTGGGGAAGAGTTTGTGAAAGGAAGCGGAAAGAATTGGCCTGGAATGGGAGAGAGCACAAGAGCGGGCAGTGGAAGCCAAGGGAGCGGGGACTGTGAGAAAGGAGGGAGGGGTCCACAGTGCGTGACATCATTTTAACGTGGCTGAGAGATGCAGTAGATCAGAACTGCCTAGTGTCCTTTGGAATGGTGTAAATGAAGGTGACTATGGTCACAGCAAATTTAAGGGAGAAATAAGGAAGGAATAAAAGGGAAATGAGGAAGTAGACAAGGCAGGAGGCAGGGACTACTCTTTTTTGAGGTTTGGCTGATGAGGGAAAGTAGGAAATTGGAGGACACAAAGGATTGAGGAGTTTTATTGTAGATATTAGGTTGATGATCTTTAATGTAATATATCTAGGAAGGGTATTATATTTAGAAAATGTGACTGGCTGGTAAATAAAAGTAGGAATATTCAAATAAAAGTTGAATTCAGTTCTTATGGTTGTCTTTTGAAATGTATGGTAGCTCATAGTACACTAGAATAAGCTAAAATAGTGAATGAATCACTAGGTCCTTATTATGACATTTGTCTATTAAATTTAAAGACAAAAATGTTTTAAATGTTGAAATGGTTAAGATGCAAGTGATTGAAGACTCTAATTCTGTATGCACAACTGACTAGAGGGTTGGTGTATATAGAAAAGGAAGGCTACGTGCATTTGTTTTTAATTTGGCCATATAAATAAACTACCTATTTTTTCTAATGAGGTGTTTCCATAAATACCAATTTAGTTGGATTTTGTTTACTTCTAGCTCATATATTCTCCCAGAGGAAATGTTTAACATGAGATTTTATTTAGAAAGGCAGTGAAAAATCTATGATATATCATGGAAGAGAGTATGAATGCCATCTCTAAATAAAATTTTTTGAGGAAGGTTTCTTTGGGAGTGCTTTATTATGTAAACTGTCAGATAATGTCAGTGCCAAATAGGCAGAATTTAGAGACCATTGAGAGACTTAAATATTAATGTGACTCAGACTTTCATGGGCAACCAAATTATTGGTATTCAACTAGCATTTCTTACTCTTTAACAGGAAAAAAATGCCCTCTCATTTCTTTCCTAATACTCAGCAGTGCCCTTAATTATGTCACTGATCTTGCTACAACTGCTGCACTTGACGTCTAATAAATCTGATTCCAAATTGGTTTGTAGTCGAATTTTAAAAAGGATCAATAGATTCATTTACGCTGACTCTTGCTCTGCTGCTGAAAACGTGCCTGTCCATGCAAAGAATGAGATTACCAGATTTGATTCACAATCTCTTTGCTGTCTCAGAAACAGCAGTACACCTGGAATACTGTATAACAAATGAAGAATTAAATTAAGAGCACTCCTGGCCAGACCCGACACTCTCATCGGTGCCTAATCTACAGCAACAATTAGATGAGGTGTCGATTTCTCCTACCATTAGCAAACACCCTTGTTTGGATTTTTGTAGACTCAAAAATAAACCCTTAACCACCATCATCATTGATAATAGTAATAATAATGATTATGGTAGGATTGAATGCTGTGCTATTTACATGATTGTAACTTTAAATAGGAAAAATAGATAATAGATTATCTTTTAAATTTAACCTGAGGAATTTAGGAGAAACTGATTAGAAAAATTCCATGTCTGTGGAGCTCATTAAGTATTTATTTTCTATTTTTTTGAGTGCAGGTGCCTCATGAATGCAGTAGGTAGCACATCAGTCTCATATTTATTTGAGTGTGTTATTAGACTCATTTCAGCAGTTATCGAAAGAATATGATAAGCCATTAGGTGTTGTTTGGTGGCAAATAAAAATACACATAGGATAGACTCTATTTTATTGAGTAGCTTCTAATTTAGTATAGAGCATCAGGTACAGTAAAAGATGAAATAAAAGAGTTGTGCTAATAAAAGTCTCGACACCATATAATGGTTGCATCAAGAAGGTGGCAATTACTTCTAAACGAGGATTTTGGAGATGGCTTCTGTGGAGGTGGAACATATCTAAGCTGGCTTTGCGGGAGAGGCAATTGTCCAATAAGCAGAGAAGAAGGTGGGATGGTGTCTTGGGATAAGGGTATAATCACAACAAGGGAAATGTAATATGAAAGGACCTTTCAGACTTGGGAAATACTCCATCAAAACTGGAGTAAAATGTAGACAATGCGATGAGGAAGGTTCTAGCCAGATCATGGAGGCTCTTAAATACCAAGGCTGAATGCTTGAATTTAACTTCAGGTTAACATAAGGTGAGGGCCAACATTTTATTCAGGAGAATAAGAATCAACATGATTAATTAATGACATAAATTAATATCAAGTTGCTTTGAACAGTCTCAAAGTCACTAAATAAATTTTACGCCCTATGTGAACACAGTGTTAATATCCCTGTGCTTTTTAGTCCAGATCTCAGAATCAGGAGACACAAGTTCTATTGCTGACTCTCCCAGTGATTAGCTTTATGGTTGAATAAGTCATTTCACTTCTGAGTTCTACTTGCCTCACCTATAAAGAGGGAATAGGAGGTTTTGAAGATCAAATGAGGTCACAAAAGCAGTATTTGTTTATATCAAAAAGCAGTACAGGGGTAAAATTTACCTCAGAAACTCAAGTGTACAAGAAATATAATTTGTTTTATTTGTTCTTAGCTTTTATTATGATAGATCTTATATATACCAAAAGGTATATATAATATTTATGCATGGTTTAATGAATAACAACCACCTGTGTCCTCACAATCAGGCTTAGGAAACTAACTTGAGGACCCCAAATGGGTTCTCCTTGCTCACTTCCAGATAAAAAGCATTCCTTTTAAAAAAGTTTTACCACAAATGTTTCTATAAATATTTTAAATTTGGTATGTTTCTAATCTTTATATAAGTTAAAACATATATTAGATATTCTTTTGACTTTTTGAGTGCAATATTAAGTTTTTAAGATTCCTGCACATTTTTATTTTCATTCAGTCACTCAATATATAAAATATTTATTGAGCCCATTGGGTGGCAGGCCTATTTGCAGATGGTAGAGATTCACAGTGAATAAAACAGACAAAACTTCGTGCCCTCATTGAACTTATATTCAAATGGGGGGATATATTCATAGTAAATAAACATAACAGATTATTTAGCAAAATAGGAATTGCTATGGTGCTATAGAGCAGGATGGGGACCAGAGAGTGCTTTGAGGGGAGAGCTGTAATATAAAGAGTTGTCAGAGTAGGCATATCTGAGAAGGAACTTGTATTAGTGAGGGTTTTTCAGAGAAATAAAATGAATCGGATATACATAAAGAGATTTATTTTAAGGAATTGACACACACGATTATGAAGGCTGGTAAGTCCAATATCCACAGGGTGGGCCAGTGGGCTGAAAACCCAGGACAAGCCAGCACTACAGAATTCCCTCTTACTAGGGAGAGGGCAGTCTTTTATTCTATTCAGGCCTTTAACTGTTTGGACAAGGTCCACACATTATGGAAGGAAATCGACTTTACTGAAAGTCCACTAATTTCAATTTCAATCTCATTTAAAAATACCCTCTCAGGAACATCCAGACTAATTTTTGGCCACATATATAAGCACTGTGGCCCAGACAAATTGACACATAAAATTAACCACTCCAGAGCTTTTTGAGCAAAGACTAAGTTGGAGGATTTAGCCATGTGGGTAACTAGGGCAGAGCATTTGGGAAAGAGAGAACAGCTAGTGCAAAAGTCCCAAGGTTCTCACGTGTCTGGCATATTTGAGGAACAGTAAGGAGGCCAGTGTGATGGGAAAGGAGTGAATGAAGGTTGAGAATGGAGAAGACAAAGTCAGAGAGGTGATGGGGACAGATATGTAAATCTTCTAGACAATTTTAAGGCTTGTGACTTTACTCCTCAAGGGAAATGGAGGGCCACTACAGGATGTTGTGCAAAGGAGAGATATGATCTGACTCAGCATTTGAAAAACATTAATTTAGCTGCTATGGTGGCACAGAAAGGCAAGTGTGGAAGCAAATAAACAAGCAAAAAAACCCTAAACAACCCAAAAACCTAGTGTGGAAAATATTTCAGTAAAATTTCCCTTAAATAATGGTGGTGTGTGAAGGGTAGTAACTGAAGACAAGAGTAACTGGAGAGGGATGAGTTTGTGGATGTATTTTAATGACAGCTTGAATATTAGGTGAGAGAAGAGAAGTCAAAGAGGAATCCAGTGAATTTGGCCTGAAAAACCTGGGAGGATGGAGTGGTCATCAACTGAGATGGGAAAGACCAAGAAAGGTGTAGATTTTTTTAGAATATCAGGCACTCAGTTTTGGATAATTAAATTCGAGATGTGTCTGAGACATTGAAGTGGAAAGATCAAATGAGAAGCTGGAAGTGATACAGGATTCTGGGATTCAGGAGGGAGGTCTCAGCTGAAGATACAAGTTCAAATATGTCAATGGCATCTGAGGTTATTAGACTGGGTGACATGACCAATGAAAAGAAGAAATGATAGCCAAATACCGAGCTCTGGAATGTTTGACATTAAGAGTTTGGAAGGAAGAGGAGAAGCTACCAAAGAGACTGAGGGCAGACCAGTGAGAGAGGGAAAAAAGCAAGAGTGGTGTTCTTGAGGCCAAACCAAGGAGGAGACAATAATCAATGGTGTCAGATGCAGCTGATTGGTCAAATAAGATGAAAACTGAGAGCTGACCGTGGATTTAGTAAGGTGCGCAGCATTGATTACCTTGAAAAACGTGGTTTCAGAGTAGTAGTGGTGGGGATATGAAGACCTAGTTAGAATGGATTTCAGAGGGACTGGGAGGAATAGTGGAGAAGTCCAGTACAGGCAAATCTCGTGAGGGAGCTTTGCTGCAAAAGGAAGCAGAGAAATGTGCTGGTAGATGATGGGGGAAGTGGGGTTGAGAGAGGATTTTTAAGATGGAAGAGTTAACAGCATATTTATGTGCTGATGGAGATGTTCCAACAGAGACAGAAAAAACTGAGGACATGAGGGAGGTAGACTTGGATAAGTGACATCTATGAGCAGAGAGAGGAAATAACATCTAGAGGACAAGTGAATCGTCGGTTTTAGGAAGGCGTATGGGCAGCTCCTCTATGAAAAAAAGAGCAGAGATAGCGGAGAGGGCACACATGCCGGCAGGTGAGTAGACTGGGTTAAGACAATCTGTGGAAGTTCTCTTCTGAGGGCTTCAATTTTCTTGGTGAAAGAGAAAACATCAACTGAGAGTGAGAATGAGGTAGGAGTATCGATCTGAGGATAAAGGAGAAAGTCATCTAAAAGAGTGGGAGAGAGAATGATCAGGGAAATATAATTGGTTAGCAGCATTAAGGTCCACTTGAATTTGGAGTTTATGGTCATGAATTTAAAATGAAAACTCTAATACGGTTTTGTGTTTTTCCTTAGCCATGTTGAATTTGAACAGCATTAAGAGACATGTTTTAAAAACATGATTCTGATCATTGAATTCTCCCTTAAAAGCCTTCAATAGTTTCTTTGCATACCTAGAGTAAAACCCAAATGACTTACCAGGGTCCATAACTCTGATATCCCTTTCCCATTATTCACAATACTACTGGCCTTTTCCTAAACGACTGCATTCTCAAGTCTTTATTTCATCAATCGGGCCTTTGATCAAATATCAATTCCCAGAGATGAAGCCTTGATTGATCCCTTCACATTAATCATTTTCTCTCTCTTTATATTGTTTTATTTTCTTCATAACATTATCACTATTTGAAATGAACTTACTTCTTCACGTGATTATTGTTATATTTTTTGAATTCCCGTTTACCAGCTCAAATACAATGAGACCATGGGCTGGATCTACACAGTTTTCTGCTGAATTCCCAGTAACACTCACATAGAGTAAGGAGGTGCTCAGTGAGTAGTGGTTGATGGAGTGATTGTATCTGGACATAAACTAGTGAAATGTCAGAACAATAAGGATAAAGATTCTTAATATTTCCGGGAGAAAGGGAAAAATATTCCTTATACAGGAACAAGAATTTTATTGGCTTCAGACTTCTCATTTACAAAGCTAGTTGCTAGAAGACATCAAACACAAGGTTATGTGGCGGGGAAAGATTTCAAACCAGCATTTTAGGAAGTGTTAAACAAATAAAGTGTTAATCAATGGTCAGAGTAATATTCAGATATTACTAGATACAATAGGGCTCAGAAAGTTTATCTCCACTCCACCTTCCTCGAGAGGGCTCTTGAATATATATTATGGCAAAATATTAAAGGAATACAGAAAGTAGGAAGAATAAGATGCAGAAAATAGTGAGCCTCACCCAGGAATACAATAATAAGAAATCTAAACAGGATAACTTCGTAATGGATTGGTGTAAACCAGAACTGAAATTCAGAGTGATTGGAGAAAAAATGTCTTAAGAAGGACATTGTAACAGATATTATGGATTAGTTGTTCCAAAATCTTCCCAGAAGCTTCTCCTTACCTCCCCCCAGGAAATTCTAGGAATGACCCTAAGATACAATTCTGCCCAAGGAGAAAAAGGCAAAATTATTAATACATTTATTCAGTATTTTTTCTGGAATAAAAAGGCAATGTCTTGCTAGAAGAAAATTTCTTTACTTCTTTATGTGTTCTCTTCCTACCAGGAGGTGAGGCTACCAACTTGTCAATAAGAGAGCCAGGAAGACATGGAGGCCGACGTGCTATCATGAGAATAGTGGAGGGGAAGGTGGAACAGTTCTGGGAAAATGGCAGTGTCATTATGCTGCTGCACCAGCTTGCAGCCACCGCACCCCAGAGGACTTGCTGTGTGCTGCAAATAGACCCCTGTCTGTTTAAGACTCTGTTGTTCGGTTTTCAGTTTTATTGAGCTGAACTTCTTTCTAACTGATCAAAAGCAGATTCACATTAATAAATATTCTAACTTCATCAGTGGATTCTCTTAGTGAGGCATTATTAACGCATTATTCTTTCAAAAAAAAAAGGGGGGCAATACAGATTCCTTTAAAAGCAAAAATCTTTGTAAAAAGTTCAAATATGAAGTTACATTTTAATGATGACATGATTGAACATTGGTGATAGAGTTTAAAAGATTCCATTTGCTAATTTTCTTGGTATATTCTCTCTTTATCAGCACAAATTTGGTGAGTTTGGATTTAATTTCCTTCTTTGTGGATCCATTTATACTACTCGTTCCTCAATAAATGGTATTACATAATCATAATATTGTATATAACATTTTTTTGAAATTTTTAACATCAATATTGAGAGAACTCATGAAGAGAAACCATGAAGAGCGTTATTATAGTTGCCTGACGACTTTAGTGTTAGATGAAGAGATATTGTCTCACGTTAAGGGGGCAAGAAACAAAGGCTTAGTTTTAACATAATAATGAATAATTGTAATTAATGAACCAAAAAGTATAAGTGACAAATTTAGGGAGGGGAGTGTGGAGGTAATAATGTAGATGAGGTAATTTCTTAACCTTTTATTAAGGGAGACACTAGACACTTTTTGGGATTGATAGACTAAGAAGTAGAGACATAAGCACAGTATCTGGAGGTATGAAAGAGACTTCCAGAAGCACTAAAAAACGAAGCAATTAATTATGATTACTTCTCAGAACTGCATCTACAAATACCTGGAAGACTATTGCTAAGCAGCTCATACCCCATTTTACTGTTTGATGTTTAAAATAATGCTTATGTATTACTGTTATAATAAAATATTGCAATCCAAGTTTAATTATAAATATAATTTTATGTGTTATGCCAGATTGTTGTAAACTAAGCAATATTTCTTTCCCTTTAAACTTTTTTTTAATGCAGAGACTAGCTGCCTGGGTTGTATATTTCCAAGAATTATTGCCACAGAGTTGGATATTAGATTTGACCAAGAGAGGAACTCATGTAAGAATTTGGAAATGGGAGGAAGTAGAAGCCATCACTACCCTGTGCCGGTGGCAGATTGTAGCAAACACGAGGTCTTGCCAGTAGCTTTAGGGCATCCACCAGCAAATAATTTATTTCAGTGCTGCAGGCAGTGGGGATCATCGGCAGTGTTTTTATTGCAATTTGTGCACTTCCCAATTTCCTGAATTCCAGTGGCAATTTTCCCTTACCTTCATTCCCTCAGCCCCTCCAGTGTTTTTGAAAGGTTATAATCTCTAGCATTGAATCCTTTCCTGTTCAAAATACCTAGAGTGATTTCTGTTTTCCTGAACAAAACCATGACTGACAAATGTTTTGGTCATTTCAAAGTATTTTAGATTTGGGTAGAATTTTTGGTGTGTGGAATTTTAGAGTTGAAACAGCCCTCAGAGATTATGGAGTGCCCTTTTATTTTGTAGTTAAGACACCAAAAACTATCTACTCCCCAGGTTCCTGAGAAGAAACAGAGGGTGCATTCAAGTTGGGTAATTGGAAGAGAGTTATCGTGATCCTATTTATATAGGTGTGGGCAGGTTATTACCATCCCTAGGTCTGAAGGGGCAGGTTTAGGAGTGTGGGGGAGGTAGCTGTGAGGACAGGGTCACTAGGCAGGAGCAGTAGCCTTTGGTGGAGGCATGTGGCCGACCTGCACCTGCTGCACAAGCTCCAAAGAGAAGGAACAGTGGTACTAGATACCCAACCTTACTACCCTTCTGCCCTTTGATTTCCAGCCCGTGCCTCCCACTGGCCAAATGAAACTGGAACTGGAGATCAAGGGACACTGTGATGTCGCCTTCCAGCTCCTGGAGTGCAGAGCAGGTGGAAAACTGGAGAGAGAAAATCTGGAGGGGTGAAGAGAGGGTTTCCAGTACAATCACTCTGAACCTGGTTGAATCTCATGCCCACACTTTCATGCCATTTCGTCATACTGTGCTTTACTTATAGCTGCACAGATTTTACTCTCATTCTAGGCTGTGAGAAGAAAGAAACAACGATGAGGAAAGATGACATCCTCCTCATTTTTGTATACCTAGTGCCCAGCACAGCACTGACATTTAGTAAGAACTCAGTAAATGTTTGTTGAATGAATTGAGCCACTTTCTAAGCTTATAAAAGCCCAGAAATCAAAGACATTTCAGTTATGAATAAAATTATTGGTTTTGTTGAGGAAAAAAGAAGAAATTAAAAACATTGACTCAAGGCAATAGAGATGATAACACTTTTCTTCCTTAAAATTAATATATACTGAGTTTCACATGAGAATTTATTTCTATTTATTCATTTACAAGACAAATGTTTAACAATGACATACTAGGTGCCTGTCATGTGCTAGGTGAAGGTGCAACAGTGATGGCACTGGTCCCTGCCACTCCAGTTTAGAGCCTGTCCGAAATGCCTTATTCCAGTTGTCTTCTTCTTGTTATCCGGCGTGATTTCACTGTATTGTTAGTCATTGTGTGCCCGGGGAAGCTAATATTTGCCAAAGGAAAACACAATTTGGAAAGTAAATCTTTCTCCCCAAATCTGGAAGTGAATTCCAAAGAGTAAAGTGCACTTCTATTTTGTCTAGGAATATCTAGATTTTCTCCATTGTCGTTAAGAAAGGTTGACACTGTGTGTGCGCGCGTGTGTGTGTGTGTATGTGTGTGCATAGCATATGCTCACCCCATCTGTGTGCGTTTATATGTACATTTCATATATAAAATTTTAATATAAGCACAACTGTTCAGGGATGAGTCAGAAAATAAGCTTAACCAAATTGAGCACTTTCCCATCTTGGCTTCTCTCTGTAGCTGTGGGATACATCACAATCTGCTTCCAAATTCCAAACTTGCAGTGGTGAAGAAAATGCTTTTTCCAAAGTTCTTCTCCATTGAACCAAGCACAGAGGTGATTCACACACTCGGAGCTGAAGACCTCTGGGGTGGGCGACTGGTGCAGCTCTCCGTAAGTCTCCTAGTGGCTGTTCTACAAAAGGCTAGTCTTTGGAGTACACGAGGGGGGATGGGGGGATTGCATAATAGTTCCAAGATGTGACCGTTTTTAAAAATTCTCCATAGAGATGTTAGGATTTGGTCAACTTTTCTTGAGCATTCTTGAATGTCAACTACCGACTTTTAAGTATTGCATACTTATTTGGTAGTCACAGCACTGAGGTGGCAGGATCACTTGAGGCCAGGAGTTCAAGACCAGCCTGGGCAACGTAGCAAGACCTTGTCTCTCAAAAAAAATTTTTAAAAAATAAAATAAATAACTAAAGTAGTCATAACAATTCTATGAGGTAGGTACTATTATTGCCCTCAATCAGAGATGAGGAAACTGAAGTTCAGAGATGTTAAGTAATTTGGTTAAACTGGTGCAATGAGTATGAAGGGGAACCAGGACTAGAACACAGATTTGATTAGTCCTCCAAATTTGTGATTTTTTTTTTTTTTTTTTGAGACAGAGTCTCGCTTTGTTGCCCGGGCTAGAGTGAGTGCCGTGGCTTCAGCCTAGCTCACAGCAACCTCACACTCCTGGGCTCAAGCGATCCTTCTGCCTCAGCCTCCCGAGTAGCTGGGACTACAGGCATGCGCCACCATGCCCGGCTAATTTTTGTATATATATATTTTAGTTGGCCAGATAATTTCTTTCTATTTTTAGTAGAGACGGGGTTTCGCTCTTGCTCAGGCTGGTCTCGAACTCCTGAGCTCAAACAATCCACTCGCCTTGGCCTCCCAAGTGCTAGGATTACAGGCGTGAGCCAAATTTGTAATTTTGATAAATAACTTTATTATATGATCTCTCCCATTATCCCCAGCTTTTTACCTTTTATCTTTTTATTCTCACTGGTTTTTTTTAATTGATGTCATTTATTTGCAGGTACCAGAGAAAAGATGAGAACTACATGGTCAGAAGCCTGATAAATCAAGTGACACCCCTAAAAATGACACAGAAGATGATTTTAAGTTGCTAGCTAATATGAGAATTATAATACTTATTAAAACTTACCAATGATTTTTCAATCTATCTTACTAACATTGAATCACATAAAATCAACAAGTATTAATGATTCATATTCCAAGTGGCTTGCCTTCTAGATGTTTTTGTAAAAGGCCACGTGGTAGAATAGAAAGAACACCAGAATAAGAATCAGTATTCCTGAACTGGAATTCATTTCAGCTACCAAGTAGCCTGACAAGTAAGTTTTCTTTTGAAACTTGATTTTCAAAACTTATGAAGTCATTTTCATCTCCAACCTAAAATTCTCTGACTTGAGAACAGTATTGGTTTATTTAAAGCTTCTCAGAAAGGCCAGTGTGATTTCATATATGGTCTCCTGTGGTATTAAAATAATCAAACTATTGTTAAAGAAAAAGTTATTCAATGATACCTGTTGAAGCATGGTAAGGAAGACTTTATTCAGGACCATTGCAATTAAATTTTGCAGTAGGGGAGAGAGATTGGGCTCAACTCTGAATACAGCATGGGCAAGTGGGAATTTATAGCCAAGGAGCTGGGTGGGGAGGTGGGGTCAGTGGATGGAAAATTACTAAGAGGAAACATCAGGGCCTGGGGGATTCTGGCTAAACCGATGTAATATGGTTCTTCCTAAAGACAGGCCAGGTGACCAGACACCACCTGGGGGTGGTGGAAAATGAGGGACCTGATCAGATAGCAAGGTGAGGATGGGGGTGAGGGTGCAGGGGAGGATTCTTGCTGAACTGATTTAGCAAGGTTCTTGCTAAAACCAGATTTTACAAGGAAGTGCAAAGATGAACCTAGGATACAGTTCTGGAGCCTGACTAAAATTTGGACAAAGAGTTTTTGTCACTATGCATGACATTTGTTGAGGTTTTTAAAAGGCAGACTATAGTGGATTGATTAAGATTATAGATTTCATGTTTTTACTGGCTAACCTCATCTACAAGCTTACTTCTTTAGAAGTTTTCAAGTTAGGTAATGGGTGAAAAATGAGTGGCGAAGAAGTGATGCTATGTGTTAATTCCAAAGATAAGTCAGTTTTTGTGATCTGAAGCAGAGCAATTGCTCGCCTTCCATATTGTAGGGCATGAATGGAGAAGACTCTGGTCCCGACGGCTGTCAGGGCAGCTGAGTCTCTTTCTGGAGTCGGTAGGAGAGGAGCATACTGACGTAGGGACGTCATTTTGTTCTCATGTGATCTCCCCTTCAATTAAAGGGAACATGAGGGGTAGAGGATGTGCGTGGGATATGGAAACATGGAGGGGAGGAAATAATTTAGATGCCAGAAACCCAGAATAGGAAATATATTCAAATCTTACACTTTAGGAAAGATAAAAATATATTCATACATAAATGTTACCTCTATTCTCGATACTATCATTTCAATTCAGTTTTACACAAACAAAAGAGGAAACTTCATTTCTGTAATCTTAGCTCAGAATGGTATTTCTTCCTGGTTTAATAAAAGTTTCCTTAAATCATATGACTTAGTGTGATGAATATATTCTGAAACAAAGATGAGTTATTGGATGAAGTCTGCACAGGGCACACTGTGCTCAAATTTTATCATCTCACCAGTGGTGTAAATATTGTGAACTAAAGCCAAGAACATATGGCTTAAAACTCAATAATGCAGGCAATGAGGCAAAATATCCCTGTGTCTATGTGCTGCCTAAAATTAGAAGTTAGATTTTCATCCCTCACTGGAGAGAACATATTTCTGATGTCTTTTATGAAATTTATAAAGAAATAGTCCTTATTTTAGTGATTGCTATTTACAACTTATTTTGCTGCTAGACACCTACTATGTAAAGCAAGCACACCTAGATAATCCAGAGACAACGGGGATGTACCTTTCTTTGTAGCTGTTCACAATAGAAGATATTTGCCGGAGCAAAAACAAGTCTTTTAACAGAAAGACTAACAGAAAAAAAAAGTGCCTTTTTTTTGGTGAGTTATTTTAACATGTACTTTCCTATATTAGAAACATACATTCTTCTCTTCTATCACTGGATAAAACATGCAAAGGATTTGAGTAGGCAATTCACAGGGAAAGAAAAGGTTTCTATTTTATTTATGTTAGTGCAATTGCAAAGCTAAACAAAACTTAGGCACTTTTAAAACTTTAAAATCTTCTTTTATTTTTTAAGAAAGAAGCTTGCTCTGTAGTGCTCAGAAGTTAAAGTGAATGAAAAATTCCCTTTAGCATAAAATAGAGTTTTACAGTCAAGTAAAAAAAGAAATTAATATTTATTTGTTATAACAAAAAAATTACGTTGTGAGGGCTGCCTTATAACAATCTTTCTTTAAAGATACTGCCTATGAGTGCTCTGTCCCTGGAGTAGCTGACTTGCAGGGGTCAAGAATTCAATCTTCTCTTTTACCCTTGGAATTAAGTAATTCCCCTGATCCTCAGTTTTTTCTGCCCTCTGGCTATAAAATATGAGAGACTTTAGATGCTGCCGAGAAGGCCTTCTAGCTTTCATACTTGGCCTAAATATATGATTAATCCAATGTTTCAATACCTGGCAGCAGTGAAGCCTCCAAATTCATAGACCTTGTATTAATAATTACTACTCCGTTGTACCCCTAGCGTCTCAGTTGTCCTCACCCTAGAAGCATTTCCTTTTACCAGAACTCCATTCAGTTCCCCACTGGTTTAGAGGCCCTGCTACAAGTCATCTCAGTTTAATGATCTGCTACGGGGAGCCAGGTTCTATCAGACTTCTCCTTCCACCAGTGACAGTGTCCTCATTGCCAGCTGTTGAGTGACCTAGTTGCAAAATTCCACTTAAGAGTCTTCTCCTGTGTACCTCTTCTGGTATTAACCCTCATGGTTTTGGTTCTCTACGGAAGAGATTATAGAATGAAAATTTGCATGCAGGCAATTTATTGTGTGTGCCCTCAGAAGCGACACTGGTAAAGAAAGAAGTGAGTGAAGTCGGGTGAGGCAAAGGGCAGAGTTGAACTGTGATTCAGTTGCAACAGAAACTCGGCCAATCTGCTAGCCAGCTCTGTAGTTGGGGTGGCCATTCAGAGATGCTGACTTGAGGCAAGAAGTCTGGGCCTTCATACCCTCCCGTCCAGTCACTGCATGGGGGCAACGGGGAGAGGTTAACATGTGGCAAGGAGTTCTCTTTGCCAAGGGAAGTTCTTGCAAAGGGACTCGGTTGTGAGTCCTCAGCACTCAACACTACCAGCAGCTGGAGGAATGAGTGCCTCAGTCCTGAAAAAGGGATTGGGTTGGCACACCACAGTCTACACTAGCAGGAGAGAAATGAAGAGTAGAGACAATGTTTAATTTTCTCCTCTCTCTTGCTCTGTCTTTTTCTCTTTTATTCATCTGGTAAAGATAAGGTTTAATTTTTTTGAAATGTATGTATTTTCATTTATTTCATTAATAAAAATTATACTGCAGAGTAAAGGAAAAAGGAGAAGGAGGAGGGGGAGGTCAAGAAGAGAGATGAGAAGGAGGAGAAGGAGACAATCTTGGTTTAGCTCAAAGGATAATCTCAGATACAAATTAAAAGTGCCCTTGGCAAAGAGGCCTGGCCATGCTAGGTAAGGGGGCAGTAGGCAGTACTGAAACCTTACATTTCATTGCATCTGTTTATGCGCATGTTTGATTGTTAGCTCATTTGATAATGAAGGAAACATTACCACAATCAAAACCTTTTGAAATTACATGAAAATCTGTGGCTTGTAAAGGCCAAAGGAGTGAACACAGGATGTCACGTGTAACCCAGCAGGAAAGAACGTGGAACTACCCTGGCTGCACGTAATCTTTATGGTTGTCACAGGACGCTCTACCTCTGCAGGAGGAAACCACACATTGATAAATGGTAAATAGAAATGCTTCTCATGTTATTTTTTGATACAAGTGATAGTTTGTATTAGTTACTGGAGATAACTTTGAAAGCAGTAGAATAATTGAATGAAGCAAACAAAAATACATACTGTCATTGTGCAGGTTTTAAAATACATCAGTGATACTTAGTAGAATGGGTTAGAAAGATACTACAATTCTAAATTTTTATGCATTCGATATTATAATTTCAAAATATATAATGTATAACTGACCAAAGCAACAGGATGAACAGATAACTCCAAAATCATAGTAGAGAACTTTAAGATTTCTCTCTGACACATGCTACAACATGGATGAAACTTGAGGGTATTATACTAAGTGAAATAAGCTAGACACAAAGGACAAATATTATATGATTGCGTTTATATGAGGTATCTAGAATAGGGAAAATTTATAGAGACAGAAAGTAGAATAGAGGTTACCAGGGATTGGAGGGAGGAGGAAACTGGGAGTTAATGTTCAACGGGCACAGTTTCAGTTTGGGATGGTGAAAATGTTCTGGAGATGAATAGTGGTGATGGTTATATGATGTTATGGATGTATTTCATGCCACAGAATTGTGCACTTAAAAATGATTAAAATGGCAAACTTCATGCTATGTATATTTACCTCAATAATTTTTTTATTTAGTGCTCCATGGCTTCAGAGATATCATTTACAGGCAATTTATTGATCCAAAGTGAAGTGAGACAGTTGAATGGTATTAAAGATTC